>JANAVB010042020.1:1830528-2240383 GCA_029216955.1 Iris pallida | reverse complement strand
ACTCGAGCGTGGAAGAGTGGGCGATCGGCGGCTGGGGGCGTCGGCGTCGTGGCGGAGCGGTGGCGTGGACGCGGCTCGACGAGTGGAGGAGATGGTGGTGGTGGTTCACGACGACAGGATCTGTAGGCGTCGGGCTAGGCTTCGCCGGAGTTAGGGTTAGGTCTAGGTTTTAGGTCGGAGACGAGGGGCTGCGGTGGTTGGTGGGAGAAGTTAGGGTTAGGGTTTAGGCCAGGGGGTCGATGGGGTTTTAATAGGAGGGGTTAAGGCGGTGGGGGCAGACGAGAAAGGCGGGGCAGCGGCGGCAAGTCGGTCGGGCAGGGGTGAGAGCGGAGGAAGAGAGAGGGGGAGCTGTCGGTCGGGTGGGGGGGGGGGGTTTGGGTAAATTTGCATTAGGGTCCCTAGTTTAGGATAATTACATTTAGGTCCCAACCCTAACTGAATGCAAATTATAATTTGCATAAACAATTCATAATTTGCAAACTGCTATGAAAACAATTATAAAAATACAAAACCACATTAAACATTTTAAAAATTGCAAATTGATATAAAAATAATTCTACTTATTACAGAACAGTATTAAAACATTCTAATAATTGCAAAAAACCATATTAAAACAATTCTAATATTTGCAAAATGATTTTTTTATTTAAAACTCATTAAAAATTCATTTAAAAATTCTAGAAAATTCCTAAAATCATATTAAATTATTTAAAACCAATATGACATTTAATAATTAATAACACTAGTTTAAAAATTTTTGAAAATCAGGGGCTTACAAGTCTTCCCTCCTTGAAAAATTTCGTCCTCAAAATTCACAAGGATTGAAGACCCGACAATATTCTAACATAGCAAGCAATGCAACAAATGACTAAGACTACGGTCAAACTAACCTCCCGAAACCTGTTCCGGCTCCGGCTCAAGGACTAGGCTATAATCGTTCCCTGGGGTCCCTTGGCTACTGGGCAGTCCCGAATCTGATGGATGGCAGACCCACAAGCTAAACACTGACCCAACCCTCTTCCTGCAGACGAGAGAGTCATGCCTTGCCTCTTGCAGTATACACAAAAAGCTCCCTTCTGCTGCTGCTGTCGGGGTCCCGGGGCTCTAACTGGCGGGGTCTGATGATGTGGTGTAGGGGGATGGTAAGTCTGCTGGGTGGCGTCGGCGCTCTCTGCTGGAAAGCTGACGCTTTGGACGGTCCCTCATGGTGTACAAAGCCGGCCTCTTGCTAGACAGAAGACGCTTCTCAATGCTCCGGGCTAACTCTAGGCTCTGGTAGTAGTCAGTCGTACCGTTTGCCACTATAAGAATGCCAATGTCTGGAACTAGACCATGGCAAAACCTACGGGTCATCTCCTCTGGATCAGCAACCAGACTAGGGGCAAAACGGCTCAGGCGACTAAACTCCGTCGCATACTCATCAACAAACGGTTTCCCCTGCTGGATGTTCTGGAAGCGTAGCCCCATGGCTACTCTAGCGGTGGTCAGAAGAACTTCTTCTGAACTGGGTCTTGAACTGTCCCAGGTGGCTCTACCTCTCGCGAACAACGGCTCATTCCTGAACCAGACTCCGGCTAAGTCTATCAGCAGAAATCCTGCTGCCTCGCCTGAAGGTCATCCGGCATCCTAACTCCCAGAAGCTTCCTCTCTACTGAATCTAGCCATCATCAGCTACTACTATGCCCTCAGTCCCTGAGAACTCCTTGGGATTCAGACCCATGAAGTCCTTAACTGTCCCCGCTCTCTGCCGTGGCTCTACATATGGTGGGACCACGGGACGTCCCTCAGAACGCTCCATGCTCTGGCGGAGTAGGGTAGTCTGCTCCTGATGGGTTGTAGGAACCCTGGATCAGTGTGAGCAGCTGGGTCCCGTCGAGTGTGACGGAAGCCTGGGTGGGTATGGTGATAGGGGGTGTGGAAGTATCGGGTCCTGCTGGGACTGGGATGTGGAAGGTGGTATCTGGGTATGTGGATCTGTGGAGGTGTATCAGTCAACTGGTCAGCTGACTGGATATGGAGGGCCCATTCTCGGGGGTAATATGCTGGGACGAACGAGTAAGCACCATCTAAATTACACATAAAAGACTTATAAGGACTTGTTTAAAGTAAGCAATCATATGCAAGAAAATCTAATTATAATAGCAATCATGTGATGTGTTTCCTATGTTGCAATCCTAGCATTCCTCTAAGTGTTCTAAATGTTTATCCCTAGTGTTCAAGTTGTCCTAGATCCTAATTGCAGGCATGCTTGGTACAATAACGTAACCAAACAATTTAGTCAGGACCTGCATGGGCCGCCAAAAAACATGTCACGACCCGTTACCCAAATTGTTGGGCGGCCGCCCGAGCCATGTCCAGCCTACGCTTGGTTAAAGCGCAGTAAGCTGTTCTAAGAATAGACAATAAAGGATCTAAGCTACTAACAGTTCTAAAATCACATTTAAATGTTCATCACAACACAGCATCTATAAGCGAAGGTAACATAAGCACAGACTTAATACATAACCAAAGTATCTAACTGGAGACAAAGTCCAGTATCCAAATATAAAAACATACCAAAGTCTCAGTCCCAAAATACGAGAAAGAATCTAAGCAAGGTTTCCCGCTGGGCCTCTTCTGGAGCTAAGACCAGGTCCTCAATGCAGTACCATAATAGTAACACATAGCATTTTCTTTCTCGAAAGTAAACCTACAACGTTATCCTGTCAGGACGGGAGCAAGTACAACCTCTACAACTAAAGTACTGAACATATAATGAAAGGATGTACAACAAGAAATATGGTGTGATGAGTCTATAAAACAGGAAATACTAGAAACATGGCCTCATGGTACAACTGGGATCACAATATCATAGTAACACAGGAAACATGGCATATCTGGAATCATGGTATATCTCATAATCTATCATGGCAAGGATACATATGTCATAGAGACAGATGTATATGTATGTTTAAAACTGTAGCAGGTACGTGATCGGTCAATAGATGTACAATGTGCTGGGGCACATAATAAAATGTACTTCCGTACAAGTGAAACGGCGACAGATGTACATACGCACAAATCCCGTTGAGATAAAGCCTACGACAAGGTTACATATAAAATGTCAACCTTGCTCGGTACGTACGTACGGAGAAGGGGTCGTGATCACGTACTCAACTGTCAGTTTCCCCATAACCCATATTCTAACATGTGAGAGATACGAGAACAGTAAACATGTGGGAGATACTGGGAGTAATATAAGCATGGCCGGTACTGGAAACAGTATGAAAACATGTGAACTCCGAGTAGTATAAAGCATAGTAAAACAGTACTGAGAACCAGTAAGAAATATGTGAAGATATAAGAACGTCCTAAGTTGGCAGGTACTGAAAGTAATACAACATGTGAAGATTTAACTTGCAGTTATTCAGAAGCAGTATTTTACCAGGGTTAATACATGTTCTAGCATTAAAAGACAGTAAATGATGTGTAGATGTACTTGCCTCGAGCAAAGCAAGCTGCGATAAAAGTGCTATGGATGTCTGGTAACTCGTCACTGTAGAAATACATGCAATAACTTAGCTTTTACACTAAGCTAAAATACTAGAACACTAACTGGTGCGACACGACTTGTGACTGGGCACCTAGCCAAAATGATGACTTGGCATAGGAGACCAATGTGGGTGACACACTATGTTAACTAACTTCTAGGGTCTTTACACTAGTGAGGGATGGGGTTCAATACGACTAAAACTCCAAATAACACAAAAAGCTACAAGTCGTAATTAATCAATAAATAAATCAAAAGATCATTGTTTTCTAACAATTTTTAAAGTAGACAAAAGCCTAGTTTTGCATAAACAAAGTACCAAAACGATCCTTGCTAACTATAGAAATTTATTATAATTTTTCTGGAATTATAACCAGTACAATATTTTATAAAAATCATTTTCCTAATACAGAAAGTGAGTTTTGGTTTCATATGCCAAAACTAGTGGCAAAACAGTAATTTAAATAATACAAAAATTATACTAAATTGATCAACTTAACAAAGTATCTAAAAACTATTTTTCCATAATTTTAGCAACACTCTAAGTATTTTTAGAAAATCAAAAACAACATTGTACATAATAATTAATTATCTGCGTATTTTGTCCATGTATATAATTTGAACCAAAGTTCAAATACAGGACCCAAGGCCATGAATCAAGTCTAATATGACTTGTACAGGTCTTGAATGTGTGAAAACACATTTGAGCCCAAATACCCATGCTAGGCTTAGACATCAAATGGTTGCAGTAATTTAAATATACAGAAAATACTAAGTGGTAGAAATGCAAAATAAATATTATTATTTAATAAGGTACATAGTAACTATAAAAGTATGAACATTATTTTATATAAATAATTTACACTATGCTAAGTAAAATACATATAGGAAATAATATATATATATATAAATATAGGGATATTTATATATATAGGAAAATGCTCAACTATATATTATATATATATACAAATATATGTATATATACATATATAAGAAAATACTTATCTATAATATATATATATAATTATTATATAATATATATAATTATATAGATCTATATATATATATATATATATATACAAATAATGTATATACAAATAATAGTATACATAAAAATATATACAATAATATACATATACATATAATAGTAATAATAATAATATATACATAAGGATATATATCTATATACATAATATATATATATATAAACATAATACATATATATATATAATATATATATATATATATATATATATATATATATATATTATATATATATATATATATAGATATATATATATATATAGATATATATAGAAAAGAAGTATACATATATATAAAAACAGTAAATATATATATCTATATATATCTATATATATATATATATATATATATATATATATATATATATATATACAAAATTATAGCTATACAGTATATATATATTTGTATATATTAGTATATATATGTATATATACTGTATTAGCTATAATTTGTATATATATATATATATATAATAGATATATATATATATAGATATATATATATATATATATAAATATATAAATAAAAAGAAAAAAAAAAAAAAAGAAAAAAAAAACAACAGAAACAGAAAGGGGGGGCTCGAACTCGAGCCAGCGGGGGGGGATTTTATTGATTGCGCGCTGGCCAGTGGGCCAGCGGCCCGCTTTGTTAGAGATAGGATTAGGGTTTATTTATTTCTGATTAGGTTAGTTATACATAAAAAAAAAATATAAATTTCGTCCTGTGTCCAGACAGTTCAGGACACAGGTATCTACGTGTCTACGCCTAGCACGACACGCACGGGCGTCCAACAACGTGTCCGAGTATGGGGCTGGGTCGTCGTGTCCTGGCGAACAACATACTCGAAAACGAACACGTACGATATGAAATGGAGACTGCTACGTACGTGTCCGGCGAACTCGAGCGTGGAAGAGTGGGCGATCGGCGGCTGGGGGCGTCGGCGTCGTGGCGAAGCGGTGGCGCTGGACGCGGCTCGACGAGGTGGATGAGATGGTGGTGGTGGTTCACGACGACAGGATCTGTAGGCGTCGGGCTAGGCTTCGCCGGAGTTAGGGTTAGGTCTAGGTTTAGGTCGGAGACAGGGGCTGCGGGTGTTGTGGGGAAGTTTAGGGTTAGGGTTTAGGCCAGGGGTCGATGGGTTTATATAGGAGGGGTTAAGGCGGTGGGGGCAGCCGAGAAAGGCGGGGGCAGCGGCGACAAGTCGGTCGGGCAAGGGGTGAGAGCGGAGGAGAGAGAGAGGGGGAGCTGTCGGTCGGGGGGGGGGGGGGGGGGGGGGGGGGGGGTGGGGGGGGGTTGGGTTTGGTATTTGCATTAGGGTCCCCTAGTTTAGGATAATTATATTTAGGTCCCAACCCTAACTGAATGCAAATTATAATTTGCATAAACAATTCATAATTTGTAACCTGCTATGAAAACAATTGTAAAAATTACAAAACCACATTAAAATAATTTTAAAAATTGCAAATTGATATAAAAACAATTCTACTTATTACAAAACAGTATTAAAACAATTCTAATATTGCAAAACCATATTAAAACAATTCTAATATTGCAAAATAATATTTTTTGTATTTAAAACTCATTAAAATTCATTTAAAATTCTAGAAAATTCCTAAAATCATATTAAATTATTTTAAAACCAATAATGACATTTATAATTAATTAACACTAGTTTAAAAATTTTTTGAAAATCAGGGGCTTACAGCCATTGAGCCGCATATGGCTTGCTATATTATATATGCTTTAGCCTATATTAATGTATACGGTTAATCACCTGCTCCTTTGGCCGCATGTATTGTTTGAGTGGCCACGTACCATATTTTGCCCATACACCATAGTGTGTTGGCCTCATTAGTATGAAACAATTGTAGTGGGGTCCTAAGGTTTGTATCTATTTAATTTTAGGCCACATGGCCCCAGTACTTGAGTAGCCACGTGTCCTTTTCTTTGGCTTGAGTGAAAGCTTGCATTATTGCAGGTCCCCTCTCTTGAATTTTCTGGTTGCAAATATTCTTGTTGGCCGCATGGCCCCTTCAGTTATATTTTGGCCGCATAAGCTTTGGCTGGCCGCATGGGCTCTCCCACTCCTTTGGCCGTATAATGTTCTCCCACTTTTAGGCCATGGGTCCACTTTGATTGTTTAAATGTTTATTTGCCTGAATTATGGTCAGAATTCTTTCCACTCCCAACATAAAGTTATAGAGTTTCTCCTTGGCTTCAAGAATATATATATTAGAAATAATTATTATTAATTGCACAAGTTTCTTCCCCCTTGATAAATGACATGACTTGATAGTGACCCCCGTGGTGCACTCCTGAAGATAGGACCTGACAAATTTTGACATGATAACTTGACATGAAATTCTTGATAGTGGCCCGACGTGGCGCATCTGACAGTGAACCTGGCATGATATATTTATCGAAATGTTTGCGACGGCTAACATGACACGACACATTGAATGGCCTGGACACCGTTTATGATTGTGCTTATACAAATGAACCCGTCTTGTCTTGCATCATGTCTAGGACGGGGACCCCTGAGTACCACGGTCAGGATACCCACTGAATTCGACTAAGGAACAACTAGAATAATCCAGTAGTCATGAGAGATTTTCTAGCTACAGCAATCCCGTTATCTGGGCGTCCCACTTGGGATCTGTAGCCTGCCGACGAGTAGGGCACATTTCCAGCACACTGTCATGTATTGCACCCTTATTGTACAATATTCGACCTGGATAACTTGGATGGTCTACAGGACTTGTGGCTGTGGAATAATCTTACTGCATCTTGCTAGTAACTAGGCCGTGTTAACCCTAGTAGTTAAAGTATCAAGCCGTACTTATTGCTTGCCGTGAATGTTGTATAGAATTTAATCAATCTAGTCTTGTCTTGATCCTGTGCAAATTGTTACTTGACCTGATTTCTTATATTTATCTTGCCGATAAATGGGGAAACCAAGTTCTGTTCAGACGAAAGGTTACAACTCCGTCCTTATTTGGTTTACGGGTTGTAACCTGGTTTATCTGAATAGTCCCATGGTATCTCATCGTATATCTGTCACGCTTACCCACAAGATTTGGAGACGGGTATATTCAGGGAAGGGTTACAATCCCGGTCCTTATTTGGTTTAAGGGTTACGACCTGGCTACTTGAATTGTTCCCCTCGTACTCCATTATGACTGTCGTTATTCTTTTAATATCAACTTAATTACTGTCTTTTATTATGTAATTATTTTTTTGTGCTAATTGCTGGTTTAGTTCTTAAGTGAAGCCTCTTTTGTGGCACTTGCTCTTTCTGGGGTCTGACCCAGCTGGTTTGTATGGCCAGATTCTGGAGCAACCCCCAGGAGATCTACCGACTTTCCAGCCAGATGGTGACCACTAGAAGGAATTCTGGCAACGAGGGTTATTTTTGGCTCTCCCACTTATTGTAAAATTATTTTAAGACGTTTAGCCGCCGAGCAAGTGTTAGCTCGTGTACATTTTACTTACTGTCCGCCTACGGGCTGTAACATGATTGGCAACCTAGGGTTGATCATATATGACTAAACTCTTGCTAGTCCTCATATTTTGTAACGACTAGCTTCATGATCAGCTGAATATTAATGTTTGGGATGCCTTACTGTTGTATATTTGGTGATCTTACATCTTGTAACATTTATTTGCTAGTGTGATTGAGACACTAGGCTTGTTATTGACCATAGAGAACTGATGGCTTGTAGATAAACCCTCATATATCTAGAAGCTGTGACCGTATAGTGGAGTGGATCCTATTTCATTATACGTAGCTGGCTATGTCTGTCCCCGCTCCAGTATTCTGGTTCTGGGGCGTGACATGTGTAGGAACGAAATCGTAAAGCACAATACTCTAGAGGGGGGGTGAATAGAGTTGGCAGCAGAATATGCTATTAAAAATGTTAGCAGCAAGATCACAGAATAATATCACAACTAAATAATGTAAATGCAGAGATAAGAAAGCAAACGCAAAGACAGCAATGTATACTGGTTTCTCTCTGTTGAGGACTAATCCTGTCGGTAGAACTCTTGCTACCAGTTGAATCCACTATTGGCAAAACCGCAAGTTTTCTTACAAAGTCCTTGCAACTTCTACAACGCGAGCTTTGATACGAAGAACTCGTCCAACTTCAATTGTGAAGAGGTATTCTTTAATCAAGCCTTCTGATTACAATCTCTCAGAAACTTCTAGACCGTACCGCACTGGCAAATCGACTAGAGGATTGTAATTGGCTTGGGATCTGAAATTTAAAGCTCAAGAAAACTCTTTGGAAGACTGAAAGCTTTAGATAGAGAGAAGATTGAAAGTGAATGAGTGAGTTGAAATGATCGAAATTCTTCTCTATTTATAGGAATTCCAAAGACAGAATTCTGGCAGAATTCGGACAGAATTCGGGCAGAACTCGATGAGGAAATCTCGGTCAAATCCGCAACTGCAGGAGGACCAAGTTCCAGATGTTAGCCTAATGATTATATCATATTTTTGAATATGGCTAATAAATTAAGTTTAACATAATGACATCACTAATATTCATGTAATCACTATCATGTTGCTACTTAAACTTAGCATTGTCCTAATGTTAGCATTGTCCTAAATGTTCTATATCATATTGCTATGCTTGTATCATATTATTCTGTTTGTCTAACATGTTCTTATAGATATGCAGTAAGCATGATCAAGCTTTGTCAAACCATGACATATGCAATAGAGAATTATTGATGGGCCAAAGACGGCGTTATACAAGAAGATTTCTCTGAACCGCCTAACGACCTATCCGGGGTCTCGCATCGGGGGTTCCGCTGCCCGGTCAGCGAACAGGGGTCGAGGGGGCAGCGCCCCCCGTCAGGGGTTCGGGGGCGAAGCTCCCGAAAGGTATTCAGATTTTCAGATCTATTTATCTTCGGACGATTACCGTCAAAGGAAAAAGGCGTCTTCAAGTCTGCTCAAATATTTGAAGAAAGGCGTCATCAAAGGGCTCTTGGTTTTCCTATTTCATCAATATAATTTTGTATATTTATTGAGTCTAGGAATACGATGTACACTGCATCGTACTGGCAAATAGGCTACCCAAGAAATATTTTCAAAATATCCTTTCATTTTGAAAACAAGCCCACTTACAAAAGCCCAAACTACTTCCTAACTGTCTGACTTTTCAAAAAGCCCAAAAACCAGTTTGCAAAAATCCTGACAGAACTCCAACAGAACTCAAGGAGAATTCGGCCAGAGTTTGGCCCGAATTCGGTCAGAGTTCGGTTAGTGAACGTTGCTTTTTGAACTTGGTCTTCCCGCAATTACGGATTCCAACGAGATTTTCTCATAGAGTTCTGCCCGAATTCTGCCCGAATTCTGCCTTTGGAAAAACTATAAATAGAGAAGGATTTCGATCATTTCAACTCACTCATTCACTTTCATATCTCTTCTCTATAAGCCTACTACTTCTTCCAAAGTATTCTGAGCTTTTATTTTCAAATTTCAAGCCAGTTACAATCCTCTAGTCGATTTGCCAGTGCGGTACGGTCTAGAAGTTTCAGAGCGGTTGTAATCGGAGGCTTGATTGAAGTTACACACTTCACAATTGAAGTTGGTCGAGTACTTCGTATCAAAGCTCGCGTTGTAGAAGTTGCAAGAACTTCGGATGAAAACTTGTGGTGATTTTTCATAGTGGATTCAACTGGAAGCTAGAGTTCTTCCTACTGGACTAGTCCTCACAAGAGGGAAACCAGTATACATCCTTGTGTTTGCGTTTGCTCTCTACTTTTTTATTTACATATCTGTGATATATTATCTGTGATCTTGTTGCTAACACTTTTTTTAAATAGTTAATTTCCGCTGCCTACTCTATTCACCCCCCCTCTAGAGTATTGCGCTTTATAACTCGTTCCTACAATCGGTCCAACACCAGAGAATTCAAAAATCAAAACGGCTACCAACCGAACTCTGGCCGAACTCTGGCCGAGTTCTGTCAGGGTTAGGTTAGGTATTTAAAAATAGATTTTGGGGATTTTTGAAAACCTTTTTGAAAAACCTTTTTGAAACTTTTGTTAATAAGAATGTTTTTCAAAACAAAGGACATTTTAAAAGACATTTTGAAAATATTTTGGAATAGCCTATTTGCCAGTACGACTCGGTGTACAACGTATTCCTAGACTCAATAAAATAAAAAATACATTGCTCAAAGAAATACAGACTCGAACAGGCAAACATTGCTTCGGTTTTGAACTGAGTAGATAGCCATTCTTGATCATGTCCAAGAGTCCGATAAATCCTGACTAGCTTCATATATCCAGACAGAGTTTGATCAATTATTAAAATCAGTTTGACCATGACCAATGGGCCAACAATCTTCCCCATTTTGATAATTGACAAACTATGAATGATATAACATTTAAGCTTGAAATAAATCAAAAATTGTTCATGTCCTGCATTTTCTCAAAAGAATGTTAGATCTTTATTTTCTCCCCGTTGTCATTTAGCAAAATAATTGCAAAAGAGAAAAACTCCCCCCGCAATCAATGCATAAATAACAGACAGTGAAGAAACACAAGAAAATAATCATGATAAATGATAGAAATAGTAAAGAAAATTTAAATGACATCACAGGCATGTATTTGTACGCAGGCAGTTTATAATAAACAAAGAATTATTTCACAGGCAGTTAATAAAGCAGAAAAAGATGCTAAGTAAATAAACTGATGTGAATCATAAACTACGAAATCCATAAAGATGAAAAGATGTTCAGAAGACATCAATAAAATCTAGTACAAGTCCTCAAAAGAAATACTGATAATAAAGTCTAAAAAAGTTAGAAAAACTTGGAATGTTGGAGCATTTCCAAGTATACAGTAGATAATGTCTAAGTCTCAAAAATCAGATAACATATCACATATCCTCATCATCATCATCATCATCATCATCAGCATGACCAGCATGTCCAGAAGGACCAGCTACGGAGGTACCCGCGCCAGAAGGGTGAGGAGGAGCGCCAGTGTAAAACTCACCAACATAATCTCGAGGAGCACGGTCAGAACGGTACCAATCATATGCGTTACTGGGCTGAAAGTAGGCATGAACAGCCTCATCCTCACAGCGGTAACCAGAGAAAGCTGGATCTCTAGGAATGGAACCGACAGAATGTCCAGTCTGGGCGAACCGAAGATCAGCTAAAGAAATTGCAATCGTCTGATAACGGGTGACGTCGCGGAACTCACGCTCGCGAGCCATGTCCGTCATCGAGACGTGCAAATCTGAAAGGTGCTGGTGTATGCCCTCAAATGTCATAGCATACTGCTGAGGAGGTGGAGGAGGTGGAGCAGTAGCAGGGGCAGTAGGAGGAGCAGCAGCAGTCATACTGCGACGAGATAACTTGAGAAACTTGGGCTCAGGGTCTTGAGTACAAGTAGATAAACCAATGTCGAAACGCTGGAAGATGCGTGGAAGAATCATCGCATAAGAGAGATTTCTATCTCTTGCACGACAACGTCCCATCATCTGAATAATGGTCTTAGGGGCAGAAAATGGAATCCCCTTAAGAATGTGATACATAGCAGATAATTCAAGAGACGTGACATCATCCTTCGAAGTAGATTTCGGAAGGAGAGTGGAGTAAATGATACGGTGCAATTCATAACTAAACAAGTTCAAGTTGTTTGCTTTGAACTTTCCAGAGCGAACTCGATCAGGTGCACAGAGTTCTGCTTTAAAACTTGTAAGTGTCGTACCGTCGAGAAAATCAAATTCAGTGATATCAACAAGCGGTTCACCTTCGTTGGGAATACCAAGGATTTCTGCTAAGATAACATCATTGAAATTGATATCTAATCCTCCAACACGAGTGCTTACATCAAACGTGTTTAATATGATATTGCAGTAGAACAGTCTAATGGCATTAGTTGCTACTGGGAAACAGAGTTTAACAAAATATTGTAACCCTAATGCCTCAAAGAAAGGTCGGTGTTCTGGAAATACAGTTCACTTGATGGGAGCGCTGTGCATATGGATCTCATGGAAAAATCTCCATACCACAGTAGGGCTTGATCTAGGGTTTGAAAGTAAAACCCGTCGAACGCGCCATCGCTAGATTGGACTGGCGAAAAGAGGGAATCTGTGGGTGGATTCGAAGATGAACCTTCCTCACTTGGGTTGGTTGTCTTCTTCCTCTTAAAGGGGTTAAATCCCTTAGGTGCCATTTGTACAAAATAAGTAAATAACACAAAATTAAACGGAGGGGAAATAAGGAGTTATACCTCCCGAGATTTGAGTATGTTGTAGAGAACGACGAACTCCGCACGAATCCAAAGTTTGGATTGATTTCACCACTTGGATTGGAAGAGAAGGGGTGGTGAAGAACTAGGGTTAGGGGGTTTTCTCGCGCGGCTGTTGTTGCGGTTAGATGAATTTTAGAAGCAATGAAGAAGAAAGGCTCTCGGGTTCTGGTTATATAACCTGATACCTTCAACCGAACTCGGGGCAAATTCGGTCCAAAGTCTGGCCGAATTCGCCTGGGGTTGGTTTGAAATACTTTCTTTTTCATTGGCTCATTTCAAATATTTAATTCAAAGATTAGTAATTTTGACATTAAAATAATATAATTAATGTTATTTTATAAATTAAATTTCTTTACACAGCGACTGTTTCAGATTAGCTGTAGGAGTACTGTCCCAGCTGGTGAAGGTTCACTGGGGAACTCTTAAGTACCGCTTCGCTTCAACCGTAGTTGTGGTGACAGACAAACTCTTTATTGGCTTGTCTCTAACACAGTTTTTGCATATTGAAATAAAATCATAAAATAAAATCAATTAACATTATTGACGTCCAAAATTCCTAATTCTCGACGTAAATAATTGAAACGATCTTCTGCTAGAGGTTTTGTGAAAATGTCAGCTAATTGATTCTCAGTATCTATGTATACAAGGTCAATATCTCCATTTTGATGATGATCTCTAAGAAAATAATGTCGAATCTCGATATGTTTTGTACGAGAATGACATACAGGATTCTTAGTCAAATTAATAGTGCTCGTGTTATTACAGAAAATGGGAATATGTGTATAAAATAAATCATAGTCTTCCAAGATTTGTTTCATCCATAAAATCTGAGCACAACAACGTCCTGCAGCGATATACTCAGCCTCTGTTGTTGATAGGGCTACAGAATTTTACTAAACCATGAGACTAAAGCCTTGCCTAAGAAATGACATGTGCCACTGGTACTTTTTCTATCAACTTTGCATCCAGCAAAATTTGCATCCGAATAACCAGTAAGGTCAAAGGACTTAGTTTTGGGATACCATAAGCCAACAGAAGAAGTGCCCTTAAGGTATCGAAAGATACGCTTAACTGTGCACAAATGTGATTCCTTTGGATTAGCTTAAAAACGTGCACACAGGCAAACACTAAACATAATATCTGGACGACTAGCAGTTAAATAAAGTAAACTACCGATCATACCTCGATACTTACGTGTGTCGACCGACTTGCCTTGTTCATCAATATCAAGCTTTGTTGAAGTTGCCATCGGAGTGCCAATAGGTTTGACATTGTCCAGATCAAACTTCTTTAGCAAATCTTTTGTGTACTTGGCTTGATTTATGAACGTCCCATTGTCAGTTTGTTTGATTTGCAGTCCGAAAAAGAATTTCAGCTCTCCCATCATGCTCATCTCAAACTCATTCTGCATACACTTAAAAAATTCTTGACACAGAGATTCATCAGTAGATCCAAATATAATATCATCAACATAGACTTGTATTAAAAGAAGCTTACCATTAAAGGACTTAATAAAAAGTGTAGTGTCAACCTTGCCTTTTAAAAAACCGTTGTCAAGTAGAAAAGAGCTTAGACGATCATACCAAGCACGAGGGGCTTGTTTCAAACCGTATAAAGCTTTCTTCAACTTGAAAACATGATCAGGGTTTTTTAAAATCTGTAAAACCTGGAGGTTGTGCTACAAAAACTTCTTCTTTAATAAAAGCATTTAAAAATGTACTCTTGACATCCATTTGAAATAATTTAAAATTATGAAAATATGCAAATGCACATAACATGCGAATGGATTCTAATCTCGCAACTGGGGCATAAGTCTCATCGTAGTCGATACCTTCTTCCTGATTGTATCCTTGAGCTACGAGTCGAGCCTTATTACGAGTCACTAAACCATTCTCATTCAGTTTATTTCGGAATACCCAACGGGTGCCAATGACCGGATGATCAATAGGCTTGGGAACAAGTTCCCAAACTTGATTCCGTTCAAATTGGTTCAATTCCTCTTGCATAGCATCTATCCAAAAACTATCACTACATGCTTCATCAATAGTTTTGGGTTCTAGCTGTGAAATAAATGCAACACTAGAAACAATATCTCTACTGGATATACGAGTACTTACACCTTTGGTAATGTCACCAATTACCAAATCCTTTGGATGATCAGCCGTAAATTTTAATCTTTTTGGCAGACTCTGAAGGTAGCTGGTTCCTGGATCTTCTCTAGGAGGATCAGCTAGTGCCGAGCTTGGTTGAGAATCAGCTGTTGTTGAGCTTGGTACAGTTGGATCTTCGTCATTGTCATCGATAGTCATTTGATTCAGTTCATCAAAAGTGACGTTGATTGACTCTTCGATGATCATGGTTCGTTTGTTGAAGACTCTGTATCCTTTGCTCTTGGCCGCATAACCTAAAAATATACCTTCATCGGCCTTTTCGTCAAACTTTCCCAAATTGTCTTTTGTATTAAGAATAAAACATTTACAACCAAATATTCTAAAATATGAAACTAATGGAATTCTATCAAACCATAACTCAAATGGAGTCTTCTTCGATTTGGGTCGAATTAGAACTCTATTGAGAACAAAACAAGCTGTATTGACAGCTTCAGCCCAGAAATATTTGGGTAGACTAAACTGGTTTAACATTACTCTGGCCATTTCGGATAGATTTTTGTTCTTACGTTCCACAACTCCATTTTGTTGTGGAGTCCTAGGACAGGAGAACTCGTGTACAAAACCGTGTGTGTCACAAAATTGCTCAAGCTCTGCATTCTCGAATTCGCCACCATGATCGCTTCTAATACGAGTGATCATGTAACTTTTTTCATTCTGTACTTTCTTGCAAAAGGCGACAAATTCGGACAATGCATCATTCTTGCGTGTTAAGAAGTATACCCACGTGTATCTAGAGAAATCATCTACAATTACAAAAGCATAAAGTTTACCTCCGAGGCTAGCAACTCTGCTAGGACCAAATAAGTCCATATATAGCAATTGCAGAGGTCTAGTAGTACATACTGCGTTTACTGACTTGAATGTGGATCTGGTAGCTTTGTTCTTTTTACATTGGCTGTATACCGAATCCTTTTTGAATGTTATGTCCGGTAAACCGCGTACTAGCTTCTTTGTGGATAATCTTGAGATTGTGTCCATATTTGCGTGATCGAGTCTCATGTGCCACAGATGACTCTCATCACTTTTAGCCATTAAGCATCTACCTGAAATGTTAGTTTCTTCCAACAAATAGAAAACATATATGTTGTCTTCCCTGATACCTTTAAAGATAGTACTACCAGTTGAGCTATCAACTATAGTACATTTGTCTTTGCCAAAGTTGATGCCATAACCATGATCAGCTAGATGACTTACGCTGAGTAGATTATGTTTCAACTCGGTAACCAGACAGACATCCTTAATCACAGGATAGGGAGACTTACCAACATCACCGATACCAATAATATACCCTTTCAAGTTATTACCGAAGGAGACATAGCCTTCCTTTTTTTTTCTTTGACAGTGTTACAAATAGTGTAGCGTCACCGGTCATATGTCGTGAACAACCGCTGTCGAGGATCCATTTGCTTCTAGCATGTGAAAGGTGTTCCACCTACAAAACAATTTGCAGATGAAACTTTTGGTACCCATTTCTTGTAGGGTCCTGAAATGTTAGCCTTTGGTATCCAAGCATAAATATTTAAATCAACAAGCTTTCTGATTCTACATGCAGATGAAATATGACCAATGAGGCCACAATAATGACATTGTGTATGTCGAGTGTTGAAAGCTGAGTGGTGTGCATGGTTGGTAGGTTTAGGTTTTCTAGTATAGAAGAAAGCATGCCTATAATCCTGTTTGGGCTTAACCTTTTGGGATAAAGGTTTGATAGGATTAGGTCTGACAGTGTTTGGTTTGGGAATGTTCCAATTTTTCGGTAAGTGACACGTGTTAGGGAAGGAAGCAGCGGTCTTAGGCTGTTTTCCTAACCTAATTTCCAATCTTTTGGAAGTGTCATACAACTTAGTATAATCAGAAGTGAGTGTTTCCATTCTGATTTGTGCACTTTGAAGACTTTTCTTCTCTTTAGAAAGTTCTTCCTCGAGTTGGTCAATAACTTGTCTTTCTCTTCAGATGACTTGGTAGTCTCGTGTAATAAGAGCTTAATAGAGGAAAGCTCACCAGACTCACTAACATTATTTCTAACCTCAGCTAGTAGGTCGGTAAGTCTTCCTATTTCTCCTTTGTACTCTTTGAGTACCTTCTTAGAGGTCTGATATTTGCTACGCAGTTTCCTGTAATCACTTATCAGTTCACTGAAGGCATCTCCTAGTTGCTCAAAGGTGAAGTCATCATATGTATCAACTACAGGTTCAGTAGGTACCTGATCGGATGCCATAAAGCATACGTTTGCAGCGTCTTCTGATTGTTCATCTTCTGAGTCGCTGGCTTCACTTTCATGCTATATGCTGGTGTTGGCATATCTCCGAGATGTTGATCTCTTTAGGTTCCCTTTTTCATACCTGTTGCTCTTCTTGCTTGATGATGAGTTTGTAGGACAATCCTTCTTCATGTGTCCCTTCTTCTTGCAGCCATAGCAGACAGCATCATCTTGATACCAGTTGTTACTGTTGTTGTTTTCTTTGGTTCTCTTCTCATATCTCATGAATCTTTTGAATTTTCTTGCTAGGAGTGCTTGATCTTCAGCATCAGATTCACTGCTGTCTGAGTCACCTTCAGCAGCTTTTCTGTGCTGAGCCTTGAAAGGGATCGTCTTCTCCTTTGGTGCAGGCTCTTCAAAATCTTGTAGCTCCAGTTCATGAGTGAGTAGCTTACCCATGAGTACTTCGAGGGACATAGTTGTGAGGTCGTTCCTTTCAATGATCGCAGTAGCCTTTGGAATCCAGTTCTTGGTAAGTGCTCGCAGGAGTTTGCGAATCTTTTCATGGTTACTGTATTCTTTGCCTAGGGAGGACAAAGGATTTACAATATCCAGAAATCTTTCGAATATCTGAGTTACTGTTTCGTTGGGCTTCATCTTGAACACCTCACACTCTTGAGTAAGTCTGCTGACCTTTGATTCTTTGACTTGAGTCGTGCCTTCATGTGTGACTTCAAGTAGCTTCCACACTTCATTAGCAGTTGTGAAGATAGACACCCTGTTAAATTTAGTTATGTCTAAAGCACAAAATAGAGCGTTAATAGCACGTGCGTCAAGACTGGCCTTTTTCTTTTCCTCCTCTGTATATCTGTTATGAGGTTTTTCAACTAGAACTCCATCAACATTTATACGAGGTGGCTTTTGATAGCCATCAATAACAATAGACCATAAATCAAAGTCAAGAGATTTCAAGAAGAAACTCATCCGTGTTTTCCAATAGGTATAGTTCGTACCATCAAACAGTGGAGGTCTGTTTGTGGCCTGGCCTTCACTTGTGAATTTCACAGTTGCCATGTGTTGTGCTGTGATCTATATAACAATTAAATGAATAAATAATTGTAATGTTACCTTGCTTTACCTGTAACACCCGCTCTGATACCAATTGTAGGAACGAAATCGTAAAGCACAATACTCTAGGGGGGTGAATAGAGTTGGCAGCAGAAATATGCTAATTAAAAAATATTAGCAGCAAGATCACAGAATAATAATCATAACTAAATAATGTAAAGGCAGAGATAAGAAAGCAAACGCAAAGACAGCGATGTATACTGGTTTCCCTCTGTTGAGGACTAATCCAGTCGATAGAACTCTTGCTACCAGTTGAATCCACTATTGGCAAAACTGCAAGTTTTCTTACAAAGTCCTTGCAACTTCTACAACGCGAGCTTTGATACGAAGAACTCGTCCAACTTTAATTGTGAAGAGGTATTCTTCAATCAAGCCTTCTGATTACAATCTCTCAGAAACTTTTAGACCGCACCGCACTGGCAAATCGACTAGAGGATTGTAATTGGCTTGGGATCTGAAATTTAAAGCTCAAGAAAACTCTTTGGAAGACTGAAAGCTTTAGATAGAGAGAAGATTGAAAGTGAATGAGTGAGTTGAAATGATCGAAATCTTTCTCTATTTATAGGAATTCCAAAGACAGAATTCGGGCAGAACTCGATGAGGAAATCTCGGTCAAATCCGCAACTGCAGGAGGACCAAGTTCCAGAGAATTCAAAAATCAAAACGGCTACCAACCGAACTCTGGCCGAACTCTGACCGAGTTCTGTCAGGGTTAGGTTAGGTATTTAAAAATAGATTTTGGGGATTTTTGAAAACCTTTTTGAAAAACCTTTTTGAAACTTTTGTTAATAAGAATGTTTTTCAAACAAAGGATATTTTAAAAGACATTTTGAAAACATTTTGGAATAGCCTATTTGCCAGTACGACTCGGTGTACAACGTATTCCTAGACTCAATAAAATAAAAAATATATTGCTCAAAGAAATACAGACTCGAACAGGCAAACATTGCTTTGGTTTTGAACTGAGTAGATAGACATTCTTGATCATGTCCAAGAGTCCGATATATCCTGACTAACTTCATATATCCAGACAGAGTTTGATCAATTATTAAAATCAGTTTGACCATGACCAATGGGCCAACAACATGGTTTTAAGTGGTGGCCCATGCAGGTCTTGTAAATCAAGATATGTGAGGGTTTACCGAATAGATGTCTCAATCAGTATTCGCCCTTGATCTCTGCTCGTATCCTCTTGATTCCTGAAATTCTTGTCCTGATCACATACTTGCATCTTTGATCTGTCATGGTCCTTCCTTATTGTTCCCTATGTCGTCTTCTTCAGCGGTATTGTTCCTGGACCTGCTGATCAGCAAGGCGGAGCACCTCCCGCGGACCAGCAGCAACCAGAAGATCAGGCCCAGCACTCAAGAGCAGCCTCCCGAGTCATGCCTACCGGGGATCCCGAGCCACCAGTTCAGCCCGTCCAGCCTACAAAGCTCGATGATGGCACTTTGGTGGGTCTCATCAGGACCTTGTTAGCTTCCCAGGATCGTAGAGGTGATGCCTTGCACCAAGCAATGGAAGATGTTCTGAACAGAGACGGTCGTCATGGGAACAGTGCAGCGAACAGTTTCAAGCGCCTGAACCCTCCATTCTTCGATGGCAGTGAAGATGCTATTGCTGCTGATGCATGGCTTCAGGATACTGAAGTGATTCTAGAAGCAGCCAGGACTCCGGAAGACGAGAAGGTGGCCGTAATGCGCTTGCAGTTATTAGATCTAGCCCGCAGCTGGTGGGCGGCGCAGGCCGTAGGATTAGTGGCCCCTATTTTATGGGCAGTATTCCGTGAGAGGTTCCGAACCAAGTACTTCGATGCGGTGGCTCGGTACGATCTACAGACCAAGTTCACCAATTTGAAGCAGATGGGCTGGACGGTCGACGGATATGCGGCCGAATTTTTCAGGCTTAGTCGGTTTGCCCCTACCCTGGTGGCGACCGAGTTCGACAGAGCCCAGCGGTTCCAGCAAGGGCTCCACCTCGAGATTTTGTTGGCAGTAGAGCAGTTTGAGCATCAGACTTTTGACGCGGTATTGAGAGCAGCCAGGAGGCACGAGTATACCTCCCACAGGATCGTGGACAGGACCGGAGGTCGTAAGCGATCTCACGGCCAGATGACCCAGTCGACAGCACCAGCCCCGGCAGTCAGGGCTTTGATAATTGGAACTCCGAGGCAGACGGCCTCAGTGACGTCGGTCACGTCCCCTCAGCAGCAGAAGCAGAAGCAGTCTTTCGCAATGGGTTGCACTCATTATGGGAAGCCAGGACACGTTGTTTCGGAGTGTCGCAGAGCACAGGGATTGTGCTTGGCTTGTGGAGCACCGGACTACAAGATAGGAACCTGTCCGAATAGAGCCGGTTCCTCCTCATCGGCCCAGACTAGTCCCTCGGTAAGGGGACCAGCACCAGCACCAGTGCAGCAGCAGCAGCAGTACCAGCCTCCGAGGCCATTGCCGCCTCAGGCTCAAGTCTTCCAACAGCAGAGACCCCAACAGTATGCCCTGGTCCAAGCTCAGATTCAGAATCGGCAGAGAGGTTTCTAGCAGGATGTTTTTCTTTCTTCCTTCTGTCTTCAAATTCCTTGCTTGCATGATTGATTGATTGCTTAGTATAGCTTGTCCTTGCACCTCTAGCCTCTTTAATTAAATTCTGAGGACGGAATTCTTTTAAGGTGGATAGAGTTGTAATATCCAGATCTCGTATTACGTAGTTGGAATATGTGTACGTATTTTGACCCGTATTGCATGTCTTCCTACTTGATTTATTTGTGATTTTATTGTTTGGTTTGTCTTGGTTCGGTTCAGTTTGTTGGCTTGGTTCGGTTTTGCTTGATTTTATGTGAACCAAACCACTCCCACCTACCACCACTCCCACCATAAATATCAATCCCACTCTCTCTCTTCCATTATTACTTATTACTCATTTCTTCTTCTCCATCTTTACTATTCACCTACCAGGAGAGAGAGAGAGCTTAGGCAAGTACATCTTGCTTCATGGAGGAAGTCTATTTTTATTGTTCCATTATCTTCCTCATGTGTTTCTAACCCACTTTAGTACTTAGTATTTTTTACTTCTGTGGTTAAATTCTTGTAGATCTAATTTTGTGGTATTTTTGGTTTCCATGAATTCTGATCTAACAACTTGTATATTTTTACTAGTTGATGGTTCCATGTTGTAGAGAATTTTATTTTACCTAAATTTGACCCATGGAAGTCTGGATTTGGGTTCCTAATGTAGTTCGGTAGAGCATGGAGACCATGGTATTTTTCATGGACATAGTCTATGTGGGAAGTCATTATTTGCGTTTTTGGAGCTGCAAGCTTGTTCGCATTTTGAGCCGCATGTATTAGTTGCTTGCAATAAATTGTTTGTGGGCCGCATGAAATTTTAGCAGTGAGCTTGCATTTTTGGTCACATGCAATATTTTGTATGTCCACATGCATTGTTGTACCTTTGGCCGCATGGCCAAGAATTTATCTTGGCCGCATGGCCAAACCTCACTTTTAACCATTAGTATTTACTATTGCATGCATCAGCCATTATTTAATGGCATGCATTGGCATTAGTCTTAGCCTTTAATGCATTTGCATTTAAATTACATTAGTATTTAATGCATCATCTTTAGCCTTTAAATGCTTTAGCACTAAAAGATGTGTGCTGGCCATTTGCTTCATACTTGGCCGCATGAAGGATTTTAGTTGGAATAATGAGCCGCATGGCTATGTGCTGGCCATTTGCTTCATACTTTTAGTATTACTTAAATGCATCAATGCTTGCATGAAAAGTCAGTAAGCTGGCCGCATGGAAAGCAATACTAGCCGCATATGCCCCCCCTTTCCAATAATTCCTGGCCGCATAGCACCTTTCTTTGCATACATTAGATGCATACAACACTTGCATGAGAATATATTAGTGCATGCAAGCATGCATGTATATTTAGCACCAGCCGCATGTTATTAATGCATGGGAATCCCATGTTTATACTTGCAAGCATTATTTAATGCATTCTATTAATGCATGTATATTTTGTACAGTAAGTTGGCCATTGAGCCGCATATGGCTTGCTAATATATTATATATATATTATATATGCTTTAGCCTACATTTATTGTATATGGTTAATCACCTGCTCCTTTGGCCGCATGTATTGTTTGAGTGGCTACGTGCCATATTTTGCCCTATACACCATAGTGTGCTGGCCTCATTAGTATGAAGCATTAATTGTAGTGGGGTCCTAAGGTTTGTATCCATTTAATTTTAGGCCACATGGCCCCAGTACTTGAGTAGCCACGTGTCCTTTTCTTTGGCTTGAGTGGAAGCTTACATTTATTGCAGGTCCCTCTCTCCTTGACTTTTCTGGTTGCATAAATATTTCTTGATGGCCGCATGGCCCCTTCAGTTATTTTTTGGCCGCATAAGATTTGGCTGGCCGCATGGGTGGCTCTCCCACTCTCTTTGGCCGCATGTATGTTCTCCCACTTTTAGGCCACATGGGGTCCACTTTGATTGTTTAAATGTTTTATTTGCCTGAATTGTGGTCAGAATTTTTTTCCACTCCCAACATGAAAGTTATAGAGTTTCTCCTTGGCTTCAAGAATATATATATTATAAATATATTATTATTTAATTGTGCAAGTTTCTTCCTTCCTTGATAAATGACATGACTTGATAGTGACCCGCCGTGGTGCACTCCTGACAAGATAACTTGACCTGACAAATTTTGACATGATAACTTGATATGATAATTCTTGATAGTGGCCCGACATGGCGCACTCTTGACAGTGAACCAGGCATGATATATTTCTCAAAATGCTGTTGCGACGGCTAACATGACGACAAGATTGAATGGCCTGGACACCGTAGACGATTGTGCTTGTACAAATGAACCCGTCTTGTCTTGCATCATGTCTAGGACGGAGACCCCTGAGTACCACGGTCAGGGATATCCACTGAATTCGACTAAGGCTAACAACTAGAATAATCCAGTAGTCATGAAGAGATTTTCCAGCTACAAGCAATCCCGTTATCTGGGCGCCCCACTTGGGATCTGTAGCCTGCCGACGAGTAGGGCACTTTTCTATCACACTGTCATGTGTTGTACCCTTATTGTACTAATATTCGACCTGGATAACTTGGATGGTCTGCAGGGCTTGTGGCTGTGGAATAATCTCACTGCATCTTGCTAGTAACTAGGCATGTGTTAACCCTAGTTAGTTAAAAGTATCAAACCGTACTTATTGCTTGGCCGTGAATGTTTGATGGAATTTAATCAGTCTAGTCTTGTCTTGATCCTGTGCAAAATTGTTACTTGACCTGATTTCTTATATTTATCTTGCCGATAAATGGTGGAAGAAACCAAGTTCTGTTCAGACGAAAGGTTACAACCCCGATCCTTGTTTCGTTTACGGGTTGTAATCTGGTTATCTGAATAGTCCCATGGTTATCTCATCGTATATCACCTGTCACGCTTACCCACAAGATTTGGAGACGGAGTCCTATTCAGGTGAAGGGTTACAACCCCGGTCCTTGTTTGGTTTAAGGGTTGTGACCTGGCTACTTGAATGGTTCCCTCGTACTCCATTATGACTGTTGTTATTCTTTTAATATCAAGCCTTAATTACTGTCTTTTATTATGTAATTATATTCTTGTGCTAATTGCTGGTTTTAGTTCTTAAGTGAAGCCTCCTTTGTGGCACTTGCTCTTTCTGGGGTCTGACCCAGCTGGTTTTGTATGGCCAGATTCTGGAGCAACCCCAAGGGATCTACCGACTTTCCAGCTAGATGGTGACCACTAGAAGGAATCCTAGCAATGAGTGGGTTATTTTTGGCTCTTCCACTTTATTATAAAATTATTCTTTTGAGGCGTTTAGCCGTCGAGCAAGTGTTAGCTCGTGTACATTTTTACTTACTGTCCGCCTACGGGCTGTAACATGATTGGCAACCTAGGGTTGATCATGTATGACTAAACTCTTGCTAGTCCTCACATTTTGTAACGACTAGCTTCATGATCAGCTGAATATGTAATGTTTGGGACGCCTTACTATTGTATATTTGGTGATCTTACATATTGTAACATTTATTTGCTTACTTGTGATTGAGACACTAGGCTTGTTATTGACTATAGGAGACTGATGGCTTGTAGATAAACCCTCATATATCTAGACAGCCGTGACCGTATAGTGGAGTGGATTCTATTTCATTATACGTAGCTGGCTATGTCTGCCCCCGCTCTCCAGTGTTCTGGTTCTGGGGAAGTCTTATAGTCTAGCTCTTGAGCTGGAGCCGGAGCAGGTTTCGGAGCCAGATTATTTGGCTGACGTCATCACAGGTCATGTTTATTTGCATACTTTTCTAGCTCTATGCTTGTTTGATTCTGGTGTATCTCATAGCTTCCTGTCATTAGAGTTTATGCATAAACACCACTTAGTAGCTACACCTACCGAAGAGATGAGTAGAGTAATGACGGAAGGAGGACCAGTGCCCATTAGAGCTATCTATAGATGCTCTATTACTATAGCCGGGAGAGAGTTTAGGGGATGATTCTTTGTGATGCCCCTCCCCGGTTATGATATCATATTGGGGATGGACTGGCTTAGCTATGCCTATGTAGCTATAAACTGTCATGAGGGTAGTATTCTGTTCAGTCCCCCAGGCACAGCACCATTCAGTGTCAGGAGGACAGGGCCGGAGATCAGCCTAGAGCCGAACTGTTGTACGACAGTTGGGAAGATAGCACCACCACACCCTATCATTAGGGTGTTTATGGATGTATTCCCAGAGGATCTTCCAGGACTTTCGTCTGACAGAGATGTGGAGTTCACTATAGATTTAGTATCGGGTTCATCACCAGTATCCCGGGCTTGCTATAGAGTGAACCCCAAGGAGGCCGTAGAGATGAAAGAGCAGATTGATGACCTGTTGAAAAAGGGTTTCATTCGATCTAGTACTTCTCCATGGGGAGCGCCAGTGCTCTTTGTGCCTAAGAAGGATGGTACAGTTCGATTGTGTATTGACTACCGGGCGTTGAATGCCATCACCATTAAGAACAAATATTCTCTGCCCAGGATAGATGATTTATTCGACCAGTTGAGTGGGGCGAAAGTATTTTCCATGATAGATTTGAGATCCGGGTTCCACCAGGTGAAGGTCAGGGCAGCAGACATCCAGAAGACGGCGTTCAACACGAAGTACGGGCAGTACGAATTTCTGGTGATGCTATTTGGTCTCACAAATGCGCCAGCTGTCTTTATGAATTTGATGAATAAGACATTTTACCAGTATCCGGATAAGTTCGTCGCAGTGTTCATCGACGACATCCTGATATACTCGAAGACACCGAAAGAGCATGCAGAGCACTTGCGGACAGTTTTGGAAATTCTGAGGCAGGAGAGATTGTATGCCAAATTGTCGAAGTGCGAGTTCTTTTTAGACCGAGTGGAGTTTTTCGGTCATGTAGTTACTGGAGAGGGGATCTCGGTGGATCCCAGAAAGATTGCTGCAGTTGAGACATGGAAGTCTCCGACGTCAGTTTCAGAGATCAGGAGCTTTCTGGGTTTAGCCGGCTAGGAAGTTCGTCCAGGACTTTGCTAGGATAGCTGAACCCATGACGAAGCTGACGCGGAAGGATGCAGAGTACATCTGGTCAGAGGACTGCCAGGCAGCGTTTGAGGAGCTGAAGAGGAGGCTGACGACCGCTCCAGTTCTGACATTACCTTCAGGATCTGGAGGTTTTACCATATACAGCGATGCTTCGGAAAAGGGGCTAGGATGTGTCCTACATCAGTATGGAAAAGTGATTGCTTATGCATCTAGGCAATTACGGACTCATGAGCGGAACTATCCTACCCATGACCTAGAGTTAGCTGCGGTGATCTTTGCACTCAAGTTATGGAAATATTACTTATACGAAGAGCGTGTGGAAATCTTTACTGACCACAAGAGCTTGAAGTATGTGTTCACGCAGAAAGAGCTGAACATGAGGCAAAGACGATGGTTGGAGTTGATGAAGGACTTCGACATCGATTTACAGTATCACCCCAGAAAGGCAAATATGGTGGCGGATGCGCTGAGCAGGCATCCGATGGCATGGTATCTGATGATAGATCGGCATTTACGGGAAGATCTGGAGAAGCTCGGTATCGAGATAGTTCGGCCAGGATCAGTGATACAGATGATGGCGCTTGACATTCAGTCAGGTTTGATGGAGCAGATCAGGGAGGCACAGTCTACAGATGAGAGCCTTCGCAGACTTCGAGCCCAGGCTTTAGCTGGATTGCTGGATGACTTCACCGTAGCAGAGGATGGATCCTTGAGGCATGACAGCCGATTGTGCGTGCCGAAGGGAGAGCTGATAGAGGCAGTCTTGCAGGAGGCGTACCGATCGAGATATTCTATTCACCCTGGTGCTAACAAGATGTACCGTGACTTGTGGGAACATCTTTGGTGGCACGGGATGAAGAGGGATGTATCACGTTTCATTTCGAGATACCTAGTTTGCCAGCAGGTCAAGGCGGAGCGCCAGAGGCTAGCTGGTCTGTTGCAGCCGTTACCCATTCCCGAGTGGAAGTGGGAACATATTACGATGGACTTTGTCTCATGGCTTCCCCGTTCCCAATGAGAAAAGGATGCTATTTGGGTCATCGTGGACAGGCTGACGAAGTGTGCGCACTTCATACCCTTCAAGGTGGGGCTTTCCACCGAGAAGTTGGCGGAGCTATACATGCAGCAGATAGTGCGCTTGCACGGAGTACCAGTGAGCATCGTGTCGGACAGAGACAACAGATTCACGTCCCACTACTGGAGGAGCTTGCAGGAGGAGTTGGACAGTCAGCTCAAGTTCAGTACGGCGTACCACCCGCAGACAGATGAGCAGTCCGAGAGGACGATACAGACGCTGGAG
Organism: Iris pallida; assembly: GCA_029216955.1. Lineage (NCBI taxonomy): Eukaryota > Viridiplantae > Streptophyta > Magnoliopsida > Asparagales > Iridaceae > Iris > Iris pallida. The sequence continues at coordinate 2,213,135 of JANAVB010042020.1, read as the reverse complement.
GACATGTTGAGGACTTGTGTGCTAGACTTTGGCGGATCATGGAAGAGCCATTTGCACTTGGTAGAGTTTTCATACAACAACAGCTACCAAGCCAGTATCGGTATGTCTCCTTTCGAGGCACTATATGGACGACGATGCCGTACACCGCTCTTTTGGGATGATGTTGGGGACAGAGTTATGCTTGGACCAGAGATGATCACGGATGCAGCAGAGAAGGTTGGGATGATCAGAGACAGGCTCAGAGTAGCTCAGGACAGGCAGAAATATTGGGCCGATGCTAGTCGCAGACCGATGGAGTTCGCAGACGGTGATACGGTGCTAGTGAAGATATCACCTACTAGAGGGACGATCCAGTTCGGACGAGGAGGGAAGTTGAGCCCCAGATACATCGGGCCATTCGAGATACTTGGCAGGACGGAGAGGTAGCTTACAGGGTTGCACTTCCACCAACCTAGCAGGAGTTCTCGATATCTTTCACGTATCCCAGCTGAGGAGATATGTTCCGGACCCCAGCCATGTGCTAGATCATTCAGAGTTGGAGATCGAACCGAGCCTTGCAGTTACTGAGCAGCCAGTAGAGATATTAGACAGGAGGGAGAAGAGGCTGAGGAACAAGGTTATACCCTTAGTACGAGTAGCTTGGAGCCGTCACTCTCCGGGTGAATCTACTTGGGAGAGGGAGTCGGACATGAGGGAGAGATATCCTTACTTGTTCGATCCAACCGCTGCAAGGGAACCACCCGTTCCCGTTTGATACCTTAGAGGTTAGTTTCGATCATAGCCTTAGTCATTTGTTGCATTGCTTGCTATGTTAGAAAATTGTAGGGTCTTCAATCCTTGTGAATTTCGAGGACAAAATTTTTTCAAGGAGGAAAGACTTGTCAGTCCCTGTTTTTCAAAATTGATTTAATTAGTGTTAATTAGTTGCTAATGACATATTTAGCTTTAAAATATTTATTATCATTTTAAAGAATTTTTCTAGAATTTTTAAATAATTTTTAAATAGTTTTTAAGTCAAAATATATCATTTTGTAATAAACTGAATTGTTTTTATATCATTGTGCAATTGTTTTAATTATTTTAATAGCATTTTGCAATATCCTATTTGTCTGTGCAAATTAAATTTTGCACAGAATCGTAGCGGGGGGTTACTTGCAATTTGATATTTGCAAATAACTAAGGCGGCGCACATTTGTGCAATATCCCAATCTCCGAGGGATTTTTTGCAAAACCCTAAACTCACCAACCCCCGACGACCGTGCGCTGTCGCCGTCTCTGGCAACCATCACCGTAACCCTAACCCTAATCCTAATTCGAACCCTAATTCCACCGCCCTAAAGTTCTATAAAACTACCCCGACCCCCGAAACCCTAACCCTACTTCGTTTCAACCCCCACGACCACCGTCTCCCCCATTTCCCTACGCCTGAACCCTAACTCCGGCCACACCCTACCGCCACCTCCACAGCAACCATCACCACCTCCGACCACCACCACCGAGTCCGCCCTGCCGAGACGAGCGCAGCGCCACCCGAGCGCCGCGTCCACGACACCCCAGCCGCCGTCCAGTACTTTCGACTCCCGCCCCCCCGACGTCGGACACGAAGGTAACAGACCTGAGTTCGTGTCGTGCGTGTATCGAATTCACGCGAAGCGTTCGCCTGGACATGAGCAACCTAGGGGTAAGTCTGGACACGTAAAACTCGACCCGTGCTTGTCGTGCATAGCACGGACACGAGACTCGTGTGTCCTTAACTGTCAGGACACAGAGACCAAGTGCTATCGGGTTTAAACCCGCTAACCTAAAAACCTAAATAACACTAAACCTAACCCAAACTCTAACACACAGCTCGGGCTGACCCCCTGGCCAGTCCGACCGAACCCAAGAACCCGACCCCTCTGGGCCGAGATCGAACCCCCCCTGCTTTGTTTGTTTTCTTTTTATTTTTGTTTTTTTGTTTTTATTAGTTATTATTATATGTATATATGTATATGTATTTTTGTATATATATATTTTATAATATATGCACTGTATATGTAGATATGTATACAGTAATGTATATGTTATATTTTATATTGATTAGTATATATTCTATATATATATATATATATATATATGTATAATATATATATATATAGAATATATAATATATGTATGTATATGATATATTATATATATATTTTTTTATAGTATATATGTATATATGTATATGTATATATGTATAGTGTATATGTATATATTATATATATATACATATATTTTTTATATGTATATATATATATATATATATTATATAATATATATATAGATATATATATATATAATATATATTATATATATGTTATATATATGTTTATAATATATATTATATATATAAGATATATATATATAATATATCATATATAATAGATATATATATATATATATATATCTATATATATATATATATAATTATATATATGTATATAATAGAAAAACTAAATATATATATATATTATTTATGTATATCTATAACCATATATATAATATATATATATATATATATATATTTTTATATATATATCCATTATATATATATATATATATATAAATATCTATTTTATATATATATATATATATCATATATATATATATATATATATATATATATATATATATATATATATATATATATATATATATATATATATATATATAAAATATCTATATATATTTATATGTATATATATATAAATATTGTAGTTATATATTTATGTATGTATTTGAAATTCTACCTTGTACAAAATATTGTTATGTAGAATTTCACAAGATTATTTTATTATATATTTTATGACTTGTATATTTTTACCACTTTAAAAATATATTATTATTATTTAAATTCTGTATTTTATTTGTTATGACCAATTGATGTCCAAGCCTAGCATGGATTTTTGGGCTCAATCGTGTCTAATACATTCAGAGTCTGTACAAGTCATATTGGACTTGATTCATGGCTCTGGGTCCTGTATCTGGACTTCGGTTCAAATTCAAATACATGGACAAAAATAGTAAATAATTAATTAATTAATTTCCAGAAACTGTTGCTTGCTGTTTTTGAGTTTTTATATATATTTTAAGTGCTGTAAAAATCTGAAAAAAATTGTATTTAAATACTATGTTAATTTAGACAATTATTATAATTTTTTCAGATTTTATTAAGTATTTTGGTATTTTATGTTTGCTGATTTTTAATAAATATTTATGAGGGTTTATAAATTTCAAAAAAATTAGTATAAATTTCTATAATTAACAAGGATCATTTTGGTACTTTATTTTATATAAAATTGAGCCTTTCGTCTATCTCAAAAATTGTTGGATCATAGTGTACAGTTTGAATTAATTATTGCATAGTTAAGACTTGCAACTTTTTGTATTATTTTGAGTTATTGTCGTATTGAACCTCACCCCGCACTAGTGTAAAGACCCTAGAAAGTTAGTTTGAGTATTGTGTCACCCCACATTGGTCTCCTATGCTAAAGTCACCATTTGGCTAGGTGTCCAGTTAGAAAGTCGTGTTGCACCACTAGTGACTTAGTGTTTAACTTAGTATAAAAACTAAGTTTATGTATTTATTTCTACAGTGACGAGTTACCAGGCATCTATAACATTTTTATCGCTGTTTTGCTTTGCTAAAGGCAAGTACTTCTACAAACTTTACATACTGTTACATCGATGAACTGCGAAACCAACCATGTTAAATGCTGATCCTTGGGGTAGCAAGTTAAATCTTCACATGTTGTATTACTTTCAGTCACTACCATGTTTAGAACAGTTTTATATCTCTCACATGATTAGAATCTGGGTTATGGGAAAACTGATAGTTGAGTACGTGATCATGCCCCTTTATCGTACCGAGCAAAGTTTTATTTTACATGTTACTGCGCCGTATGCCATTATCCCGCATTTCTGTACGGATGTACACCTATGCTTGTAGACTTGTACGTATGTACATTTTATTTACATGTGCCTCAGTACATTGTACACCTATTGACCGATCACGTACCTGCTACAGTTTTAAACATTACATATACATCTGTCTATATGACATATGTGTCCTTGCCATGATAGATTATGATGTGCCATGATTCCAGTTTATTACACTTATGTTCATTTCATGTTTCGTATATTAGTTTGCTAGAAACAGTACTTGCTCCCGTCCTGACAGGATAACGTTGTAGGTATACTTACTGAGGAGGAGTTGCTCTGTGACTCATAACATGGAGTTACTGCCGAGGACCAGGCTTTGTCTTACGAGGATGTACCTGCGGGGAACCTCGTCTAGTTTGTGTAGTTGCTCGGGATATTTAGTGTAGTCATGTATTAGACTACGTATTTTGTAACTGGACCTGTATCCAGTTTTATATTTCGGACTTGTACTTGGACTTATTATTATATGAGATGACTTTTGTGTTTGGAGCATTTATGACCCTTCTTTACTTATAGAACTGTTAGCACATTTAGTCTTATCTTGTTATCTCTAGAACAGCTTACTGCGCTTATCTCAAGCGTAGGCTGGACATGACTCGGCCCGGCCCAACAATTTGGGTAGCGGGTCGTGACAGTATTAGCCTTACTATTGATGCTCTCACAAGACATTTAACTAGGTTTACTACAACTTATATATGCATCTACTTATTAGTTTGAAAAGCAGCATCATCATCAGAAACTGTTTAGTAAATCTAGTTTATGTTTGGCGATAACATTGGCTAAATTATCAGTACTCCGACTATAGTATTTGGATATTTTTGGTAACTTAATTTTCCGCTCTTCGATTTTGGTACCACAATTTTATAAATTATTTTTTTAAGCACATTTCATCATTTTGTTAAGCACGTTGGAACCACTTCAAAGAATATTTGGCAATATAAGTATTTAAATTACAATTTTGTACTACAAGATGTCTTTGAAGTAGTCTCTAGGTATTTTAAATTTACGAAAAGTGTATCAAAATTACAATTTATGAAGTTTGGATGTCAAAATTGAACAGTAAAAAGTTAATGTGTCAAAAACATCCGAACGCTGTACTTGAAATGTCATTAGGATAATTTAGCCCGATAACAATTAACAACTACAGACAAGGGGCATGAAACTGGAATGAAACTGCCACTTTTGGTTGAAAGTAATACATGTTTCGGTGTTTTGTTTGCGTTGCAACTGCAACACAAGTGGAGGTTTCCTTGACAATAGAGAGATATTGTCCTCTACTTTTTTTTCCCTCACCACTTGTATCAAAAAGTGGTCGCAATTGTGTTGCAAATGAAGAGAGAGAGAGAGAGAAACCTCTACTCTGATCTGCTACCACCACCTCCTTTCTCTATCATTGATCTGCTGGAGCAGTCACCTCAGCTGCTGCGTGCCTTTGGTCTTGACGTTTCTCTGCGCAACTAGATATGTGGGACCCCGATGTGACCAGCAACGGGTATGTTCGTCCCTGTCTCGTCCGCGACTAGCCGGGATAACCAGATCTGTCGGATCTGGGTCACCTCGACCGTCTGATCCCGTCGATCTCGACCTGGTCCTCGCAAACCTTGATCCCGAGAAGTTCACTGTCGAGACCCCTCCCGATCGGATCTTGAACTTCACCGGCCTTCTCTTTCCTTCTTTTTGAGATGCCTCTGGTGGGTCGCTCTTCTGGCCGCTAGCCGTAGCCGCAGCCGCTGATCCCGTCCCTGGTCTGCCATCGCCTCTAGTGCAGTCGACCCAGCCGGATCTGAGTGTCACTTGACGGCGGAGATCAAGACAGTGTTGAGGGAGAGAAATAGGAATGAAAAAATATTGGCCTCTTCGTATTATTTTTTTGAGAGCTGTAATTAAATTGGTAATTATATCACTGAGGGTTGTTTGGTAATTAAATTGGTGAGTATATAACTTGTCTGGAATGATATCCAAACAATGATAGTCATCCTCCTTATTTGCGCAGGACAAAAAGACTATATCGAAACACATCTTAAAAAATCATACATGTTGTAAGTATACTACATTATAACATACTATAATTGTATTTTCACACTTTTAAGAAGCTAATTACTTTTATTCAAACAGTCGCAAGAGTGACAGATAGCGATGCATACTGCAGAGCCGACCTAAGAGATTGGGTTATCCTATCCGAAGCTAGTTTTGGTTGTCCTTTGACCTTTTATCGTAGGTCGATTCTGGAGGTTCACCCGTAACTCCGATCCCGAATCCGACCTCCATCTATATTGGGATCAAGCTGAGTCTGAAGGTTGTCCTAAACAAATAAAAGTTATTTAAATTTGAAGTCTTGTCTGACTTATTTCTGGACCGATCATGTTACACTGCTTCAATGCACGATTAGACGGGCAGATATTATAATTGATATTTGTTGACAACTACAGCTTCACTCCATGCCCCCTGGCCTTGATATTTGATCAGGAAATTGCACAATAGATGACACGGACACTTTGTCGTCTTTCAATCCCTCCACCACAAGTGGTGGAACTTTGTCCAATAATTCACAGAAAGAAAGCGAAAAAAAGAAAACATCTTCGTCTAGTCTAATCTCAATATCGTTACAGTTTAACATGTACTGTTTGATATCGATATTAAAGATTTTTTTTTTCAGTCGATACCAAAGAAAAGAAAAAAAAAAAAAAATACTAATCAACGAAAATGCAAACGTATGATAAAAATTTAAAAATATGTAAGGGACTATCTCACTTACAAGTAAATCAATTGACAATGATGATTAATATTTTATTTAATTCTAAGAAACAACACAAAAATATAATTAAACATAACCATCTAAAATTATGTTTAGATGTATTATTTTCTAAAGTTTTATTTATTATTATTTTTCGGTTAAATTTTTTGATGTTTTGAATTGAAACCGTCTGGATAGTGTCGATACTAATAGAAAGTGTTCAATACAGATTCTGATATCGATACTACTAACCTTACTTTATTTGCATCAACAAGAAGTTTCTGGATAGCATGATCATGGAGCCGCCAATCGTTGTCATATGTGTCCAATTGAAGGAGAGACGTACCGTCTTGAACTTGAGCTTACTAAGCAAGCATATGTTCAAAGAAAAATTCTATGCCTACGACCCCCTACAACCAAAGGATTACAACCGGCCACATGGTCGGTCTTCATTGGAGGAGAAAGAGAAGGGATGGAGCCGAATGAGACCATGTTAGCAGAAGATGAGTGGATTGTAGATAATTTGTAAAAAATTGATAATAAACTTAGTATTCAGGGGCGGTTCCAGGGGTCGGGTGGGGTGGGCTGGAGCCCACCCCAAAAAAAAAAATATTTATATTTTTTTTCATATAATTTTTTTTTTTTGCTTTTTTTAATATGAATTTATCTACTTCCAGTTCATCCAAATTTTTGTCGGTCGATCCTAGATATAATTTCTGGATCCGCTCCTGTTAGTATTATTGATGTTCAAAATGGTTGGTGGTAACCTTGTGGGACTTCCAGAGAGGCACCGCTACTCCGTACCAAACTATGAAGAATGCAATCAATCAATATGAAGAGAGAGAGAGAGAGAGAGAGAGAGAGAGAGAGAGGAAAGAGAAAATGTGCAATGAATTTTTGCAGTGAGTGTCCTCGTCCATAAGTTTCTTGGTCCGGTGGCAGGTGTTCATAAAGGTCCAAGTAGCACAGACAAGAGTCATCTCCAACAGACAAAAGCTTCAGCAGCCACATGATAGATAATTGTTCCACCTACGCATCTCGGACTACATTCAAAGAAACTGTGACAGAGTACTTTCTCTGAAGCTCCAATGGCGGAGTAAATATCATGCATGCTCCATCCATTCTCTTTCTTTAGGTTATTTATACAGCCCAACCTACAACGTCCAATTTCTTGTGTTCGAGTCTTTGAGAAATTTTGAGTTCCTTCCACTTATTTTATCATAATTCAAGGTATATTCTACCGAATTACCATAATATATAAAATTGTTCACTTTTAATAGAAACTGTCAATGACTAACAATCAACTCCTTTGGTATACATAAATAATAATAAAAAAATTGAGTTATACCATACTTATTTTACCATAATTCATTGTGCATATCACTTATTTTATGGTAGTTTGATTATAATTCAAGGTGCACCCCACTTAAAAGATGGATTAAAAGAGTTGATTGTTAGTCATTGACGATTTACGTTAAAAGTGGAGATTCATGCATTATGGTAATTCGGTGGGATGCACTTTATAAAATAGTAAAACAAGTCGTGGGCAACTCAATTTTTTTTTAATTTACTACACCAAAATATCGTAGGAGGATAAGAGAATTCTTAGTGATTGTCAGAATACTGGAAGTCCTGACAATATTAGGACTGTCATAATTCCGTCAGTCTTTTGACAGAAAATTTCTTGTTTTAAGACTGTCAGGATGCTGACAGTCCTATGTCGTTCCTAACGAGACTAAAATTTCCAAAAAAAACATAGAAACTAAAATTTCCAAAAAAAATCAAGAATTGAAAAGAAAGAAAAAAATTTGTTCAAAAGTAAAAAAAATAGAAAAATTACCTTGATTGAAAAATAGCCTTTTATGTGTCATCTTCTAGGGTTTGAAGAGAAAGGTAAACTGAATTGGGGAGAAGAAAGTAGGAAGATGAAAAAGAGTGGGATGCTAGGGAAGAGAGTGAATAATGTGTCGTCTCCAAATCAATTTTATTACTAGATCCCAACGAACAATTACAAAACCTATGATAGCCCCTATCTACTGCTCCTTCCTGACAACAGAGGTTGTGCCTTTATAAATAATCTCTCTTTAGTTTCAAATTCCCAATAAAACCAAGGCTATTAATAACAAGAGTATAATAATTTCCTATTAACATACACTATCCAACTGTGACATGCAATCTTATTGGCTTTTCTAATAGCGACTCTTTGCCACTAAGGTGGCATTTGGACAAAGAATTTTTTTTTTTTAAGGTGTCCGTTTTCCAAGTTGGACCGTAGCTCAAAGCCATCCAGCCACCCAGGAGAAGATTCGAACCCGAGACCTGTGCTCGGACGGTCCCCCACACTACCACTTGATATTTTTAGGAATTCACTTATCATTACTTTTTCATGGAAAACATTATCGTAACCATGTTTGGTTATGGTTAGGTTGGAAATATGCAATCAGAAAAATTCAATTTTGCCATTCTAATGTTTGGTTGAAACATAAATGAGAATCTTAATTTGTTTAATTTTCATATATATTTTTTTGTTAATTTAATAATATAACGTACTTAAATTCAGCTAGTGCCTTTGAAGGTATTATCGTCAAAAAAAAAAAAAAAATTGTAACTAATACATCCAACCAACATTTTCAGAAAAATAAAAAAAAGGACATTGGATTTTACTTTCCCAAGGTTGAGGAAAATTGAAACCAGTCCCCAGTACCCCCACCCCTACCCCCCATTTCCAGTACGCACCCGAAACTCATTCCGAATTCTACAAAACTTGAACCAAACAGCCCCAAGTACGGCAATAACTATACAACATCAGAATCAAAGCAAACATTCAGTGAAACCTACAAGCAGACAAAGAAAGTTCGGAAGTTGTTGGTCATAACAATGTCAGCAAATAGAACACAGTGCTGATCAAAGATCACGGGGCTGAAGAATCATGAGAATATAGCAATCCCACAGCAGCACAAATAGCATAAAATCCTGTTACTGATAGGCCGATATTGACTACAGAAGTTCCGCAATGTTCATGACACAGGATCTAATCCATGAAATTGTTCACAAAAACATGTCTAATAGGTCCCAAGACACCTTGATTTTGTATTTTCAGACAAGTGTCCTCCTGTCCTTTGGTTCGGATCACATTCCACAAAAGGTCAGGTAGTCTCGAAGTGTCATGATTTACTGCTGGCACTAGATCTGCAAATCTTCTAGTCGATTATAATTCCGATCATCAGGCTCAGATATGGGAACTGGGACACATTCATTGAACTTGATCAAAAGATCATCCCATCTTCTTGATTGCCCGATGGCGCCCATGATAGAAGATAGCATCGACTATTCCAGCTACTGTAAAAACTCCTGAAAGAATAACCGCCGGAAATATAAATTCAGACAGATTCAAAGTTTTAAAACTTCCTGATTAGAAACTGAAAGTTGCATGAGCTATCACCAGCAACCACAGGAGTCGGTAAAGTACGATCCAACTCCCTTTGCAGGTACACACATGCGACATGACTTTCTAATTTGGTTTGAACTGAAAATTTCCAGGGACAACTTATTGTTTTCTTGTTGCAGTTGTGCTGGTGTTGCTGCTTGTGGGGGCAGAATGCCAGTTCAGATTATCCTTTCCTATTGGGTGAGAAGCCTAGGCTATATCTGAAACCAGTTAATGCACCAATTACTGAAATGAATTGATACATATTTTGTTGGGAGAGTGACTGAAAAAATGACTTGAAAAATTAAATAAAAAAATGTTTTAATTAAAGTCCCAATAGGTGTGTCCAATTTGCAAGGGTTGTATCTATTGGAAAAGATGTGTCCCTTTCAAACATTGTGTCTACTCACATTTGTGTCTCTTCGTCATTTATAAAAGCATAGTTCTACGAGTGTTTGATCAATTTAAATCAAAACTTATTCACTCGTTCATACACCAAGCATTCAGTCCAAGAGAGAGAGAGAGACTACCTTCATTGTTTCGTCCAGTTCCTGCGGTGTGAAGTGCCGCTACTGAAGGAAAAGTACCGTTGTATTCTGGGAGACTAATCGCCATTAAACTGTAAGCACCTGTACGGAGGCGAATATAGTCTTAAGGACATTGAACCAAGTTCAAGCCTCGGTCTCGGTTAGATCGTTCATTTACATTTTATTTTCAGATTCTAAAATAAAGAGTTGGAACTAATACTTACATATTTAAAAGATGGACGGAATGGTATTAACCTCCAATGATTGCACAGAAATTTGTCAGGAAGTGGAGTAGAGAACTCTCTTCTGTGAAAATCACCTACAAATATTCTGTTGTATGAGTGACTGAATGAGAAAGAGTACTCTCATGTTCCAATCAAATTTGACAGAAGATACTCCCGAGTGTGTTACTATACAAGTAACTAGGTCGATACTTCTCTTTGAGAACTGTAAAATTGCTGAGTGCATTTCTGTTGGACTGCATGTTTCACTTTGATATCCTGTTTGCTTCACCCTTGAATCTCAAGCATCCTGCTGTACATCTTAATGTTTCAACTCTTCTGAAACAACAGTTTGTAAAAATTAAATTCAAAATCTTAGCTACTTCTGTGCTGAGCCTTTTTTATAAAATACATCTTAATTCCCATACATCATTCCCACACATCAATCATAGGCGCTCTTCCTAGGAGAAACAATATAGCAGCAAAAATAGACAAGGATCAGTTGCTCTACAAGCACAGAAAGATAGAGATATAGGAATAATAACTTCATGCCTGCAGTCCTGCACCATGTCATCTAGTACAGCACTAAAGAACGATCTAAGACTATTTTATGGACATTTAGGAAAGCAATATATGCATTATGCTGCAAACAAAACAATTTTAATTGGTAATTATATACTAAAAACATAATTCATAACGTATAATCTATGAAAAAATTGTCTTATTCTGCAAATGGCTGTTCATGCCAAAACAAAAGCCCTTTGGTCAGTCACTATATGAATAACGAACCTACGGCGGTATTTAGCAAGGTGGCAGAAAATGTTTTCTTTTGCAAATGGTCATTTGCATGATCCATGGTTCTTTTCTGAGATGTTATACTGTCCAAAGTAGTAGTACTCCCATTATACCTCAAAGTAAGCCAACTATCAAAAGAATGAGATAGAGAGAGATTTCCCATTTAAGGATATATTGACTTACACTAGCATAAAAGCACACTTGTTTCTCAATTTATGACCAACTTTCCTACTTCAATTTCAAGAACTGTTACTTGCGATTGATCTTAATCGCCATATATTGTAATTTATGTGACACGACATGATACAAACATGCTGACATGTCTTCTGACAAGCACGTGCTCGGGCATGGCTAATTTGTAGGATTTATGATTCCTAGACTGTGATCTACGTAACATATCGAAATAAACTAAAAAAATCTATGTTGCATGGACACGGATACGAACACAGCACCTGCTTTGGTGTTTCTTACTGTATTTTTGGAGTGTACGGGCATACGTTTCTGACACGACACGGCGTGGATTTTTGGGGTGTCCGTGCTTCCTAATTAATAACAGCTACCAATTAATGGTGTATTATATACGCCTCAAAGTGGATAGAGATTCGTATCAAACCATCTTTTTCATAATGAGGATTACCTTGATGAGTTGGCATATGAGATGAATTTTAAGTGGAAAAACCAATCATGTAAAGTTTCCATTTCATATAATTGAAGCTACAATTCTAAACAATGATTATTTATATAGCCAATCCCATTACGGGATAAGGCTTACGGGTTATGGTGTTAACGCAAACTACTTCTTTTTTTTGTCATGCTTTACCTTATCTCTTTTCATTCATTATGATTCTGATGGGGAATAATTCACGTGACAAACAAGAGAGGAGATCGTACCATAGTTCATGGTATCAGTCGTTACTGATATGCTACATCCAATATCGATACGATTTTGGCAGGGCCGGCCCAGAGCTCATGGGGGGCCGGGACGAATTTTCAAAATAGGGCCTCCATAAATAATGTAAAAAATATTAAAAACTAAAATAAAAAAGTTTAACTATCAAGACTTGAACTAAGGAACTTTTGTATAAATGTCTAACATACTAACCACTACACCACAATAATTTAGTGTTAAAAAAGGGCCCATAGTACATACTAGTTCTATTTTAGATACAAAATTATTAACATATTTATGTTTAAACTAATTTTTTGGGGCCCTTACGATCTGTGGTCCCTGGGCGGTCACCATGGTTGCCCTAGGCTAGGGCCGGCCTTGGATTTTGGCATGTCCTTATTCGATATTGACTTTGGAGGGTATCTTTCCAAGTCAATTCGACAGAGAAAATTTGAACAAAAAAAGAATGAAAAATTTGTGTCAAGACTGATCCAGTTATGCCGAAGAATGACAATGTTATAGCATATCAACATGATTTCTTAGTGATATATTGTAATCATTACTATTTGTGGAACTTGTATGTTTATAAATTCATCCATATTAATATTATTTCATTGAGAACTTTTTATTATAGTTGTATTATGTCTAAAGACAAATAAATAAATAATAGTTCTATTGCAAGTTAATATTTCACATATTATATAAAATTATGTCTAAATGTATCAAAAAAAACTTTTAGCTTTTTAAAAGACTTTTTGTTATCATTTTTGGCTTTTTGAATCTTAGAACCCGATACTCCAATTCGAAACAGACGATATCGAAGGGGATCCAAAACCGATATTTCGAACCTTGGATCATACCTATCATGATACTAAAGGTGATAAAGGGCATTATCACAAGATATGTAAAAGCTAAGAAACTCCTCTTGCATAAAGGAAACATAATATTTAGAGAATAGCTTCTCCGATTCATATGCAAGAAGGACGAAACGACTTGTGCGTTCAAAATCCATGCAAATAGATGCGGTCTATCAATGTCAATAATCTAGCAGTGAAGCTTCAAACAAAGCCTTGAAAGTAGGTTCGAAGCATCGGATTCGGTATCGGACCATTCCTATGAGTATCAGGATCGGTGGTATCGGCAATACCGGTGGTTTCGGATCGGAGTATCGGATTGCTGGTAGCGGAAAGCAAATAATTATTAATAAATTGTTAACCTTTTAGAAAATATATTTTATACATTTAAGCATAATTTTAAGTATTTCCACTGTTGTTTCTTAATAGTTTTGAAAATGAATGAATAGTAGCCACCCTTGCCGATTGATTTACATGTGATATATAAGTTTTCTTCTTTTACAACCTTACTATGATTTTACACCCTTGTTAATTGGTCTTTTTCGTCCAATTTTCTTTGTCGAATTGACCAAAAAAGAGACCTCCCAATGTCGGTATCAGTCGGTATTAGTCAATATTGGATATCGGTCGGTATCGGATCGGGACATACCAAACCATATCGGTATCGGCCGTATCGGACGATACTGCAAACTATGCTTGAAACTCCCTATGAATACCCATAAGCATGTACAACTTTTGACCATTAACCTACAAGTCAACAAAAAGTGCAGCTTAAATCATTGAAGCTAGGAAGCATGGATACTCCAAAAATCAGTGCCATGTCTCAGCTTGTGTTATGTCACATGGAAACTCTAAAATACACAAGGGCACGCCAAAATAAAAGATGTGTCCATGTCCTCGTGCCCATATCGTTGTTGCATCATATTCCTATAGTATTGAAGCCTTGATGGAATGGGGAAAGGTCCTCCATCCCTCAAAGAAATTCAATATGTCAAGCATAAACACATAAATACAATGTGTAACAACCAAGGTATTCAAACTTCTAAATATATCATAAGTCAAGTAAAACATAGTGAAATTCTATATGTTAACAAGTACAAACCTTGGGCGCACCAATACCACCCTGCCTTGAATCAATCACATTTCCAAGCAGATCCAATCTTTTCTTGATTATATCATGCCTCTACAAGAACACAGTCAACATTAGCAGGACAGATTAATACTTTTACATGGTCATGACCAACAAAATGTGTAATAGACAAGAAGATAAGTGCACAAAACCTACTTATATCATAATGTTGCTTACCATTGATATCCACGGCATCGACACTTGATATCCACGGCATCGACACTCAGGAGTGAGCAAGCGATGTTTGGAAAGGTAACATCAAACTGCACATCGTAATCGATAATGAATCAATCTTAACGAAGATATCATCGATTTGATAAAAAAAAAATACTATCAAAATACTCACATTGATGCGTAAAGTTTCTCCTCTTGCAGTGTCTACTGTCAGCTTAGTCTCCGTTGCCGAATATATATATAATCCTGCAACACAGGTGAAATTGAAAAAAAAAATTTAATACAAACTAGGAAGCATGGATACGTATTTGGCACGACACAGACTCGAACATACACTTGAATAATGTATGTGTCTATGTTGCACTGTATAGGATGCGTATCTGTCATGACAAGGGCACTCCAAAATGCAGTAGAAATGCCAAAATCAGTACCATGTCCACGTTGCCTCGTACACACGTATTGGACACTGACATAGAGACTCCAAAACACACTCGGACATGCCAAAATAAATGTCTTGTCCATGTTGTCTTTCCGTGCCGCATTCTGTCGGGCACCTATTTGGACATGACACAGATTCCAAAATACAGTCGAACAGCCAAATTCACTTCCGTTCCATGTCGCATATCAGTCATGACACCACAGACTCCAAAAATATCCAAAGGCGCCATAATCTATGCCGCATCAGATTTCCCGCATACGTGAGGGACACATGCTGGACGCGTCAGTGTCCCAAACAAAAAGATGTACAATACAATTTTATTTGATGTAACAGCATTCACAATCTCTCACCGATCGCAAGAAAATCCACATACTAGCAGCAGAGAGGGAGGAAAAAATATACATGCCTAATTAAGTTGTGAATTTCTCAAAATTCGATATGGCCTTTAAAAAACTGAAATATCAGTCTGAAACTGTTCCTGCCATCAAACAAATAACTCAAAATGACTAAGTACACACATCTGGTTCCTACTAGATCGAAAAATGAGCGACCAAATTCTCACTAGCAGCAGCTAAGGTCACTGTAATTTGCCTTCATCACTGAAATCCTTGATTAAAGACCGACTTTCTGTTTAGCTCAGACACAACTCTCGCAGCTGCAGCAATAAGAACAATATCAGTATATAGCAACACAGTTGATCATCATTGTTCAAGAAAATAGATGAAAAGACAATTAGGGTCCAAAACATTTTAATTATAATTATTCACAAGAGTTGGGCAAACAAAAACATTTCCTGCATGTTAGGTGGTGACTTGGCCGGCCTAAGTCGGCACCAAAACCAGCCAAAATTTAAAACCCCAGTGTTTTCAGTGGGCATGTTTGGTGAAAATGCAAAAACCTTGCCAGCTCTGGCTAGCTGATACAATGATACAAGTCAATACTATTCATATAATGCCTAATGTATCAGAAAATATCCGAATGGATCAGTTAGCAAAACTAAGTCCCATGGCTCTTCCATCAATGCAGAATTGCAGATATTGACGCGGTAGCATCAATAAGAACACAGATCAACAACATCTCCAAGAAACAGGATCTAAATTATATTGTAGCATTGTAAGTTAAGAATTAGTCATTAGTGTCAAATATTCTAAAGCCAGGATGTCCTAGCTTATGACAATCAAGATTTTCATTTGCATATCGACTGTCAATTCAGTACTCTCCCAAGTAGTTGTCATTAATAACAGTTCTCTGCCACAAGGGCTGGTTAAAGAGACGATCTTGTACCATACAATAGGTACAAGATTAACAATTGCAAAACAATATAAAAACTTCCCGCTGTAACCTTGTCACGACCAGATCCCAAATATAATGGGTCCAGTCGGATCATGCCCAGCATGCACCGTTGTGAGACGGCGGCAGTAAGCTGTATCAAGCAGTGAAACACAATAGGCAAATATCTAACGGAAATAAAAATATTTTTATTAAACTGAAACTGGTCTGAAATGGAAATAACAAGATACCAACTCATTTATTACAATTGTTCTGATAAAGCAAAAAAAAGGGAAAGAACAATGCCAACATCTAGGGTTCTGGGGTTCCTGGTTCTGGTTCAGCTAAATCTGCAGGACCCAAGTCAGGCCCGTAGTAAGAATAGTAAGCTAGTTCCTCCTCGTCGCAATCACCTAAAAATATTGGGTCTCCAGTCAGGAGTAAACAAGAAACATATTTTCTCCTACATCTAGCATTTCTAAAATAATAATAAATAAAAATGCGAGACAGTTTAAGAAACAATATAAGTTTTTGTAAATAATAGAAAAAGACAACAATCAATATGGTCTCTGATGTCAAAATGATAGCAATTTTATGCTAGTGTTTTGAGTATATAACAGGGCCTGTGACCGCTGGGATAGAGGCAATATGTATACTAACGTTTTGGCCAAAACGAATAGCATACGGTACGGCTCAACCCCCTGTGCGGTAGGGGTTAGCGCGAGAGAGACAATCGAAAAGTTTGCCTTTGGTCACAGACAATATACTACTCCCCCAAGCAATCCCCGAGTCAATGAGTCAATCAATCAATCCGTCAATCGATGTGGAGTCCGAGCGGGATCCACTGTGAATCAGTGTCACTACAGTACATGAAACTACTGATGCATACATTTAATTATTAAAATAAAAACACAGACATGGAAGAGATATGAACTTGCCTCAGATGTTTCCTCGACGTGGGCAGCAACAAATAGGTAACCGCTAAGGTCTTAGAGATCAGAACCTACAAAATCGTAGTACCAGATTTTAGTAACTAGAAACTACGCTTTAACTCTAAGGAACAACGCTAGAGACTAAGTCTGGTAGGTTGGAAAAACCTATTTAAAAAATAATTATATTTTTTAAGAATAGGTTTTATTAAGTAATAATAAGTGACAAAATAATTGTTTTTGAATAAAATACATGTTTTGCCGAAATAATAAATATTAAGAAAATAACTTTTTAATAGTATTTTAGAGATTAATATTTTTAAGGAATTTAGGTTTTCCAAAACTAATTTTTTAATAATATAGAAATTATTTACCGATCAATACTAATAAAACGATTTTTCTTAGAAATCCATTTTTAACCATTTTATTTACCGAAATCAATTATTTTAGCAAGTAAAAATCATTTATAGAAATAATATCATT
This sequence comes from Iris pallida, assembly GCA_029216955.1. Lineage (NCBI taxonomy): Eukaryota > Viridiplantae > Streptophyta > Magnoliopsida > Asparagales > Iridaceae > Iris > Iris pallida. The sequence continues at coordinate 2,195,299 of JANAVB010042020.1, read as the reverse complement.
ATTTATTCTAATTATTGAAAGCTTTTGGTATAAAACGTTTTAGGAAAATATATCCATAAGTTTCTAGTGACAAATCAAATACTAATAATATTTTGGTGAAACTAATTAATAGTAGACCATTTTTACTAATAAACTCATTTTTCATATTTCTTAATAAGCCGAAAATTTATATAAAATATATTTTGTTATAAACCTTTATAGGCCAATATTTTTCTTATGGAAAGTATTAATACTAATTAACCTTAATCCAATCTAATTCCTATGGTTTTCTACACTAATAATTAATGACCAACATATTTAATTAATCTACACATTATTGCACAATTAACCAAACATTATTATCACTAATATAAACTATTCCAATTGGCAGAGCTTCATTCTGCCAATTGGCCGGAACATGGAATAGGTTCTATACAAAAAATGATAGAAGGTTTCTGGGACAGAACCTTACCAAAAGTTTGCACGAAAAAGCACCGAGGGGAGGCCTCGGACTCGGAACGAAGCGTCGGAACGCCAACGAGGTCGGGAACGGACACGGGTGCACGCACGGGACGTGCGGACGCGCGGGGAGGTCACGCGGGACACGCGGACAGCACGGGGCTGGCGCGTGCGGGCGGGAATCGGCGTTGGCGGGTGCGCGCAGGCGGGGCCGTCTGGCTGGGCGAGGTGCGGGGGCGGGGCCACGCTGGTCGAACGCAAGCGGGGCCGGCGGCGACGCGGCGCTGTCGCGGGCGCACACGGGGAAAAGCACGGAAAGGCGGGAGAGAGTGGTCCGAATTTGAAGAGGGCGGCGAGCCGGACGCGGGGGTGCCTTCGGATTCGGATTTGGTAAAGTAGATTGGGAGATGGAAGGTTTTTTGTGAAGGTGGAAGATGGGGAGTCTCTGTTCTGTGAGATGGTTTCTGTGAGATGGGTTGTATGTATGGGAGAAGAGAGAAAATGGGTACGTGGGGGCACTGGGTACGGATCTGAGAGGGTGAACCGGGGAGAATGAGTAAGTTTCGAGTTGGGCTTGGATTTGGGCTCAAAAAGAGAGATAGATAAGCAAATAATTAATAAAAAGAAATGAAGCCCAAGACAAATCAATTAATTACAGCTAAAATAAACATATTAAAATTGTGGGCTTCACAACCTTTCCTCCTTAGAAAATTTCGTCCTCGAAATTCAACCAATAATGAAAGAGAGGGGATAGAACATACCTAGAAAAGATGAGGATACTTCTCCCTCATCTCATCCTCTCGCTCCCAGGTAGCCTCGCTTGGAGAGTGGTGACGCCAAGCTATCTTGACTAGTGGGATTACTGCACGCCTCAGTCTCTTCTCCATGCGGTCGATGATCTCCACTGGTTGCTCTGGCACGGTGAAGCTAGGTCCAACCTCCAATTCTGAATGATCAACAACGTGGCTCGGGTCCGGTACGTAACGCCTCAGCTGCGATACGTGAAAGACGTTGTGCACGCCTTCAAGACTGGGAGGTTGATCCACTTTGTATGCTACCTCTCCGAATCTGTTCAATACCTCAAATGGACCGATGTAGCGGGGACTCAGCTTCCCAGCTTGGCCGAATCTGATTGTGCCTCTGGTAGGTGATATTCTGACAAATACCTGATCTCCGGCCTCAAATTTCAAGGTTCGACGCCTGCTGTCCGCCCAATGTTTCTGACGGTCTTGTGCAATTCTTAGTGCCTCTCTGATCATCTTCATCTTCTCGGCTGCATCTACAATCATCTCTGGCCCCAATATAACTCGATCTCCAACATCGTCCCATGCTAGTGGAGTGCGGCAACGACGTCCATATAAAGCCTCAAAAGGTGTCATCTAAATGCTGGCCTGGTAGCTGTTGTTGTAGGAGAACTCTACCAGGTGTAGGTGATCAGAATGTCATCAATGAAGAAGCTAAGGACTTCGCAAGGATTGCTTACCATACACCTACACCTGGTAGAGTTCTCATATCGACCCGAACTGAGGAAGGAGAAGCTATATGGTAAGCAATCCTTGCGAAGTCCTTAGCTTCTTCATTGATGACATTCTGATCTACTCAAAGACCCAAGAAGAGTATGAGAAACACTTGCGGATTGTCTTGGAGACTCTAAGGAAGGAGAAGCTATATGGTAAGCTGTCCAAATGTGAATTTTTCTTAGATAAAGTGGATTTTCTTAGACATGTTGTCACAGGAGAAGGGGTATCTGTGGACCCCAAGAAGATAGCAGCAGTGGAATCTTGGAAAACCCCCAGCTCAGTTGCGGAGATCAGAAATTTCTTGGGCTTAGCAGGATATTACAGGAAGTTCGTTAAGGACTTCGCAAGGATTGCTGAGCCTATGACGAAGCTAACCAGGAAGAACGAAGAGTTCGTTTGGACCGAAGCATGCCAGGCGTCATTTGACGAACTGAAGAGAAGGTTGACAACCGAACCTATATTGACGCTACCATCCGGATCAGGTGGATTTTCTATTTACAGTGATGCTTCGGGCAAAGGATTGGGCTGTGTGCTACAACAACATGGGAAGGTAATTTGCCTATGCATCTCGACAATTACGCAATCATGAGAAGAACTATCCGACGCATGACTTGGAGCTAGCAGCAGTCATCTTCGTCCTGAAGTTGTGGAAGCATTATCTCTATGGCGAGAAGGTAGACATATACACAGACCACAAAAGTCTCAAATATGTCTTCACCCATAAGGAGCTCAACATGCGTCAGAAGCGATGGCTGGAGCTTATGAAGGATTTTGACATCAATCTGCAGTACCATCCGGGTAAGGCTAATGTCGTTGCTGATGCACTTAGCAGGTACCCGATGGCTATGTTTTTGACGAAGAACCGCCATCTACTAGAAGATATGGAGAAGCTCGGGTTGGAGATTGTGCTACCCGAAGAAGTTATGTTGAAGTTTGGGAAGGAAGCGATTGTACCAGGCATGGATTCGCCCATGATGCAACTTCAGGTACAGTCCAGCCTAATCAGCAGGGTCAAGGAGACTCAGTATCAGGATGAGATATTGTGCAAATTGAGAGATCGAGTACTAGCTGGAACACTCGAAGGATTTTCTATAGCTGGTGATGGAGCTTTGAGGCATGACATGAGGCTTTGCGTGCCTACCGGTGAGCTGAGGAATGAGCTGATGAAGGAGGCGCACCAGTCGCAGCATTCTATACATCCAGGAGCTAACAAGATGTACAAGGACATGAGGACCCATGTATGATGGCTTGGAATGAAGCGAGACGTGGCAGAATTCGTCTCCAGATGTTTGATCTGCCAGCAAGTGAAGGCAGACCGCCAGAGACCAGCAGGTTTGTTACAACCGTTTCCCATTCTGGAGTGAAAATGGGAACATATTACTATGGATTTTGTGACAGGACTACCCAGATCCCAAGGAGGGAAGGATGCTATCTGGATAATTGTGGACAGACTGACCAAGTCTGCCCATTTCATTCCTTTCAAGGTGGGTTTATCCACCGAAAGGCTTGCAGCTCTCTATATGCGGAACATATACCGGCTTCATGGAGTTTCAGTCAGCATCGTATCCGACAGGGATACCCGTTTCACCTTGCATTACTGGAAGAGCCTGCAGGAGAGCTTGGGCACGTAGCTGAAGTTTAGCACGGCGTACCACCCGCAGACCGACGGCCAGTCCGAACGGACTATTCAGACGCTTGAGAACATGTTGAGATCATGCGTCCTGCAGTTCGGTGGATCTTGGAAAGATCACCTACACCTGATAGAGTTCTCCTACAATAACAGCTACCAGGCCAGCATTCAGATGACACCTTTTGAGGCTTTATATTGACGTCGTTGCCGCACTCCACTAGCATAGGACGATGTTGGAGATCGAGTTATGTTGGGGCCAGAGATGATTGCAGATGCAGCCGAAAAGATGAAGACGATCAGAGAGGCGCTAAGAATTGCACAAGACCGCCAGAAACATTGGACGGACAGCAGGCGTTGAACCTTGGAATTTTAGGCCGGAGATCAGGTATTTGTCAGAATATCACCTACCAGAGGCACAATCAGATTCGGCCAAGCTGGGAAGCTGAGTCCCCGCTACATTGGTCCATTTGAGGTATTGAACAGAATCGGAGAGGTAGCATACAAAGTGGATTAACCTCCAAGTCTTGAAGGCGTGCACAACGTCTTCCACGTATCGCAGCTGAGGCGTTACGTATCGGACCCGAGCCACGTTGTTGATCATTCAGAATTGGAGGTTGGACCTAGCCTCACCGTGCCAGAGCAACCAGTGGAGATCATCGACCGCATGGAGAAGAGACTGAGGCGTGCAGTAATCCTACTAGTCAAGATAGCTTGGCGTCACCACTCTCCAAGCGAGGCTACCTGGAAGCGAGAGGATGAGATGAGGGAGAAGTATCCTCATCTTTTCTAGGTATGTTCTATCCCCTCGCTTTCATTATTGGTTGAATTTCGAGGACGAAATTTTCTAAGGAGGGAAGGTTGTGAAGCCCACATTTTTAATATGTTTATTTTAGTTGTAATTAATCGAGTTGTCTATGGCTTCATTTCTTTTTATTAATTATTTGCTTCTCTCTCTCGTTTTGAGCCCAACCCAAAACTTACCCATTCTCCCTACTCCCCGGTTCTCCCTCTCAGATCCGTACCCAGTGCCCCCACGTACCCCTTTTCTCTCTTCTCCCTTACGTACAACCCATCTCACAGAAACCATCTCACAGAACAGAGACTCCCCATTTTCCACCTTCATAAAAATCCTTCCATCTCCTAATCTACTCTACCAAATCCGAATACGAAGGCACCCCCGCGTCCGGCTCGCCGCCCTCTTCAAATTTGGACCTCTCCCCCGCTTTTTCGCGCTTTTCCCCGCGCGCGCCCGCGAGAGCGCTGTGTCGCCGCCGGCCCCGCCCGTGCGTGCCATCCCCCGTGCTGTCCGCGTGTCCCACACGTCCGCACGTCCCGTGCATGCACCCGTGCCCGTTCCCGACCTTGTTGGCGTTCCGACGCTTCGTTCCGAGTCCGAGGCCTCCACTCGCTGCTCCTTCGTACAAACTTTTGGTAAGGTTCTGTCCCAGAAACCTTCTGTCATTTTTTGTACATAACCTATTCCATGTTCCGACCAATTGACAGAATGAAGCTCTGCCAATTGGAATAGTTTAGATTAGTAATAATAATGCGTGGTTAATTGTGTAATAATGTGTAGATTAATTAAATATGTTGGTCATTAATGATTAGTGTAGAAAACCATAGGGATTAGATTGGATTAAGATTAATTAGTATTAATACTTTCCATAAGAAAAATATTGGCCTATAAAGGTTTATAACAAAATGTATTTTATATAAATTTTCGGCTTATTAAGAAATATGGAAAATGAGTTTATTTGTAAAACTGTTCTATTATTAATTAGTTTTACCAAAATATTATTAGTATTTGATTTGTCACTATAAACTTATAGATATATTTTCCTAAAACGTTTTATACCAAAAGCTTTCAATAATTAGAATAAATAATATAAATGATATTATTTCTATAAATGATTTTTACTTGCTAAAATAATTGATTTCGGTAAATAAAATGGTTTTTAGTAATAATAACCGAAAATGTTTTGCTATTAATTTAAATCGTTAGTTTGGTAAAAACCGTATTTTTATAAAGTATTATTTTTGCAATTAAAAGCTATTTTTCCTTTTATTACGAAAATGGTTAAAAATGGATTTCTAAGAAAAACCGTTTTATTAGTACTGATCGGTAAATAATTTCTATATTATTAAAAAATTAGTTTTGGAAAACCTAAATTCCTTACAAATATTAATCTCTAAAATACTATTAAAAGTTATTTTTTTAATATTTATTATTTCGGCAAAACATGTATTTTATTCAAAAACGATTATTTTGTCACTTATTATTACTTAATAAAACATATTCTTAAAAAATATAATTATTTTTCAAATAGGTTTTTCCAATCTACCAGACTTAGCCTCTAGTGTTGTTCCTTAGAGTTAAAGCGTAGTTTCTAGTTACTAAAATATGGTACTACGATCTTGTAGGTTCTGATCCCTAAGACCTTAGCGGTTACCTACTTGTTGCTGCCCACGCCGAGGAAACATCTTAGGCAAGTTCATATCTCTTCCATGTCTGTGTTTTTATTTTAATAATTAAATGTATGCATCAGTAGTTTCATGTACTGTAGTGACACTGATTCACAGTAGATCCCATTGACGGATTGATTGATTAACTCATTGACTCGGAGATTGCTTGGGGGAGTAGTATAACGTCTGTGACCAAAGCCAAACTTCTCGATTGTCTCTCTCGTGCTAACCCCTACCGCACAGGGGGTTGAGCCGTACCGTATGCTATTCGTTTTGGCCAAAACGTTAGTATACATATTGCCTCTATCCCAGCCGGTCACAGGCCCTGTTATATACTCAAAACACTAGCATAGAATTGCATCATTTTGACATCAGAGACCATATTGATTGTTGTCTTTAACTATTATTTACAAAAACTTATATTGTTTCTTAAACTGTCTCGCATTTTCATTTATTATTATTTTAGAAATGCTAGATGTGGGAGAAAATATGTTTCTTGTTCATTTCTGACTGGAGACCCAATATTTTTAGGTGATTGCGACGAGGAGGAACTAGCTTACAGTTCTTACTACGGGCCTGACTTGGGTCCTGCAGATTTAGCTGAACCAGAACCAGGAACCCCAGAACCCTAGATGTTGGCATTGTTCTTTCCATTTTCTTTGCTTTATCAGAACAATTGTAATAAATGAATTGTGATGTTATCTTGTTATTTTCATTTCAGACCAGTTTCAGTTTAATAAAAATATTTTTATTTCCATTAGATATTTGCATGTTGTGTTTCACTGCTTGATACAGCTTACTATCGCCGTCTCACAACGGTGCAGGCTGGACATGATCCGACTGGACCCATTATATTTGGGATCGGGTCGTGACAGATGACCTAAATTAGAGAAGCTAGAAAACAGTGTGATGGTGCCCAAAGGAATTCATGAAATAAGTTAACATGGCATTGTTGTTTGAAAAAATAATATATATATTAGGAACCTAGGTAACCTGGTTCGAAGGAGGGTTTTGACGCATAAGCTGTTTCCAGGTATAGTTGACCCCAAGAAACCAACCAAACATGATCTATAACCCCAGAATATTATGAACCTAGGTAACCTGACTCTAGATGGTTCAGGCCGTGAGAGTGTCTCTGCTTCTAGAATGTTGCCTACAATGCAAACAGTTATGTCATGGTGCAAGGAACACCTAGTACCCAAGGCAAAAAGGCATAAGGCGAGACAAGCCATTGAAGCAAGCTGCGATTTTTAAAAATATACATAATTTGATGCGGTGTAGGAGCAATTGTCTATAAGAATTAATTGTGCAAACTGTAAAATGCACATCAGCAACTATTTCAAGGCTATGAAGACATGAAATACTGCATATAAAAGCTTCAAATGGATCATACCATAGGCAGCACCACGACCACCACAACAACAAAAATAAAGCCTTATCCCAAATTTTTGGGGTCAGTTGTTCGGGTCCTTTTCTTACATTCAGCTCCATCAAGGGTCGTGTCCTTTGTAACACTAACAAAAGACATCCTTCCTTAGAACTTCAACCCATGTTCGTTTAGGCCTACCTTTAGTCCTAACGGCTCCTTTAACTATTAGATTATTGCTGCTCCTTAATGGAGCATCTTTATGTTGTACATGTCTAAACCACCTAAAACAATCTTCTCTCATCTTGTCCTCAATGGATGCCACCTATAACTTCCCACAAATATGATCATTTATTATCCATCTTTAAATGTATTGTCACTCATCGATCATAACATTTTCAATTTTGCTAAACTAATTTTCTGGAAACGTTTTATTTTCTTAATTGTCCAACACTCTAATCCATAAAGCATGGTTGGTGTTATAGTTGTCTTTTATAATTTTTCTTTCAACTTCAAAGGTACATAAAGTACTCCAAAAGCATTCCTTCATCATACCATACTCACTAAATAGTAAAAGTAGAACTAAATTACAGAGCTGTGAATTGACATGTGACAATGAGAAAAAGAACTTCCATTGGAACATTAGTGTTGATAACAAATATCTAAAGAAATCAGTGAATAACAATATCTTAATAATTAGAGGCAAAGAATCCAAATGACAAGTAAAAAAAAAACATCTTCATGTGCCATGTGTCTCAGGTCCATTTGTGGGGGAAGAAAGATTGCCTCTTGTAACGCATGTGCCTCAAATCATTTTGAGGTGCATGGTCATGGATGTGCCTCGCACCTCAAGTGAGCACCTCGTTGTGCCTCAGACAATGCTGAATGCAGATAGTAATCCAAGTATAGTAATCAAGACAAAAGCAATGTAAGGGTGAATTTAGAAAACATTTGAAACAAAATCAAAACTATAGTGTTAACATTGTGAAAACTAAGAAAATGTTCAAAGTACTCCCACAGTCAAAATTCCAGAAAATAACTTGGTTTTTGGCGAAGAGTTATACCAGAGTGGTTGACAGCCTTCCTTAGGAATGGGGAAAGCCAAGTACCAAATTTGTCTCTCTAGACGTGCATGTATGTGAAATGGCAATGTGTCACCATGTGAGAAATTTATGTGTGTTGGTGGGTTAATACGCGAGCAAAATTGTGTATTCTCAAAAGTTAAGAATAAGAAAAAGTAGTCACACTGTCATAAGCGAGATGGTCAAATGCACTAACATTGTATAATAAATAAAATGAAGGACAAAACTTACAAGTTGCAACTTCGAAAAACTGATTTTTTTTCAGATTTTTTTGCTAAATATGAATGTTTCTTCTTTCAAAATTAATTTCACTCATAATCTTATCCAACCAATCCTCTATTAGTATACAAAGTCATTGTGTATATAGTAACCTAGGCTTGGCATTTGTATGTCTCTCAATCTCTCCAAATTGTTTGTTCTCTTAAATTGGTACTAAGAAAAGTCATCACAAACACTCTCACAAATGATTGCTGAACGCAGCTATGTTGTACAATGAATAAAATTAAGAATATCAGTTATAATGTAGCTTCTACAAACTATCTTTCAGGTTTTCTGCTAAATAGCATGTTTTTGTTCTAAATTAATTTCAATACTAAATGGTTATCCAGCTTTGTCGTGACCCATACCACTTTAACACCACCATAGATCATTGCACAGTATTTAATTTGTAACAATAACCAGAACAAGGTGGTATTTCTTTAAAGTTGTAAGCCCTCATTATTTTATATTGGTATCATATCAGATGTTTTAGTGTGAGTCTATAATTGCGAGCAATCTTAACTACTCTTGACTGGCAATACGAAACCATGGTTGTGTAAGTCAAGGTAATAACTTAATTTGATGAGCAATTAAAATATCAGCTGAAAGAAAATGCCACTTCGACTTTTGACAATTTCATTGGAATAAGCAACTCCTGTAAGATGACCTAGCAACAATAGCAATGCAATACTTCACCGAGTATAGTTTTCTTCAATCCCAATTTCAAGTCTTTTTTAATAACCTAGGAAAGGAATGGAAAAGCTCATATTATTCAGTCATCTGGATGTTGGTCACCTCTTTTGTCTTTCACTGTATCCTTGTCTATATCAAGGACAAGAAATTTGATGGCTACCGCATCTAAAGCTTCTTGCCAACTATTATTGCAAATTAGATTGACAGTATTCTATCTAACATAATTAAATTCTTAATAATGATGAGAGTTGGGGAATTAAGCATACATTATTTTTTTCAATAATATTGTTAAGCATTAAAAATGAAGTTAACACTAGTGAGGTGCCGGCCATAACACAAACTTCCTATGGCCAACCTAGTCCTAGTAGAACTTCTCAATTGTATCTCCCTCTAGAGGGTATTTAGAAATTAGGAGAAATGGAATCATCCATCTTTTTTTACAAGGAGTATGATTTGAAATCTTACAGTTTCTTAAAGTATCCAGATAAGGGAGAAAGGGGTGTTGCATCTGAAAAAGAAAAAAGAGTCCGAACAGGGGTGACCAATAAAATAGAAAAGGTCGTGAATTATCTCAAAATATTTCATGAAATGTTATACTATCCCTATTCCAAATAAGAGACCACCTGCTAGCATTTGTCTGGATATTATTATAAAATAATAGGAGGAAGGAGAAAAAAAACAGAAAAGAGAGGTAACAAGCATAATGAGGAAATTATTAAATCCCTTATCTAGAAAGATACTAAGGAGAAAGGTCTGATTAATAACAGGAGATGTGGGTCGAAGAAGCATAAAAATTCCATTATCTGTAATATGTCGTCTGCCCTTGACAAAAGTTGACTACTCCCTTCACCTTGTGGATGACCTGTTTTATTTTGTTCACCAACAGCTTTGCCAACTGTACCTCCACAGGAACCAACAACAGAAAGGTGTGACATATTTGCAGAAATAGAGATTTTAGGCGCAAAAGAAAGTAATGTTGTCTCCGGGCTGAGTGAACCCTCATAGATATCAGGTGCCCACATATATTGAGTCAAAAGAGATACTGACTCCAAAGGAGAGGGGGGGGGGGGTTCTTCAGGGCTTGAAAAATTGAATAGATAGGGCCCCACAAGTTGCTAATTCGCCGCTATTCGAAACAAATTTTCAGTTAAATTATCAAGCCAACTCACAGACGAGGGATATGACATAATGCAACCTAACCGGACAATCTTACCCAGGCTAGAACATTACTGTGTAGCAGTACGGTGCAGCCAACAGCCCCTTCGCGTAAGCTATGAAATTTATGTACTTTGTTGGAACTGTACTAAACCCTTCCAGAACTAAGGATAATCTTAAGGTAGTGCTGCAAAATATATACCCGCTACAATGGAGGAATCGGAACTTTGAAATAAGTTGCTATGAGATACCAATCATACCGTGGTTAAATATACATACAAAAAGGTTGTAAAAGAACGGAGCAGTGTAAAGAGGGCACACACAGAGCCTAGTTAGACTGGAAACAATATTAGACAAAAGCAATCACACACTGAAGAAAATGGAATTGTTTAGATATTAGTACCATATCCTCCATTAATGTTTCTTCTGGGGTTTGGAGGGTATCTTCCCATAAGCAACGAGCCTCGACCGTGACAGTTTGAGTTCAGCTTGCCGTTGTCGCCTTCTACTACGCCTAGACGTACCATTTTCTTTGCCATTCAATTCTCCATCCTCTATTTTCTTCTCCTTTCCTGAATTACTTGGTCCTGCCTTGGTCTCGTGTTTCTTACTAGCAACATCACCATCCAATTGGAGAATCATGGGCTTCTTTAGCTTCTGGTGATATGTCACCTTCCAGTCTTTCTCCATATATGGAGCGAGCTTCTTCAGCGAAACATATTGGTTCAAGTTCTTGTCGTCTGCCATCAAAATCTCTTCCGTACGCAGACCGAACTTACTAGGTTTAACCGACCTGTACTTGAATCGAGTCTTGAGGTCACCGATGGTATCTTCGTAATCCAACTTATAATATTCCTCAAACTCCTTGTCGAGCTCCACTTTCTCCTTAAGCGTCATCTTTCTCTTCTTCTTCCTCTTACTCTCCTTCTCCTCCTCCTCCTCCTCCTCCCTCCTCCTCCTCCTCTGGCTCCACGTCCTCCTGTTTCCGTTTCAGAACCCGTTCCCTAGCCGCCTCGAACCCCTCCTTCGGTCCAACAACAGCCCAATCCTTCGGAAGCCCGAGCAAGTCATCCTCCTTATCGAAATCCGGCTTCTCCAAATCCCCATCCTCGTCGCTTCCGAACCCAGGATCGGCATCTTCAGCCCCGTAGTAATCCACATCAAACACCTCCTTCATCTTCCTATCATACTCGTCCGGATCAAATTCCTCCTCAAGATCATCGGCGTCCAGCTTGCACCCCTCTCCCTCCCCGATCCCTGCGATCGCACGAATCTTCTCGAGCTTCTCCTGGATCTCCTTCTTCTTGAGATTCTTCAGGTGCTTCAGCTCCTGCTTCCTCTCGAGCTCAGCAATCGCCATTCTCTCCTCCTTGCTCTTCCTCTGGACCTTCCTGCTGCTGTTCTTAATCCTCACTGAGCCCTCAGTGAACCTCGCGTGGCCTAAAATCCGGTCCCCCTCCACCTCCTCGTGATGGAAGTTGTACTCCGCCTCGTACCTCTCCTGCTCCTCGAGCGCCTCCTCGTCCTCCGAAACGTCGATATCGTCCAAGACAACCTTTTTATCCTTCTCCCTATCAACCCACATTTGATTCCTGAGATAATTCTTCAAGAACTTCTCCCCCTCGTCCAAATTCCCATCATCACCGAAGAACTCATCCAATCTCCTTTCGATCTTGCCGGCATTCTCATCCTCCTCCTCCATCTCCTCGTCGCCGTTCCTGTCCTTCTCCTTGATCAAATCCTCACCGTCGTCATCAGCCCCGAATGCCGCCTTCTCCGCTTCCAAGAAAGCCTTGATGTCCGCCGCCTGGTCTTTATTGTAGATCTTCCGGTCGTGCTTCAGCCCGAACTCGGGGCCTTCCTCCAGGAGGTGCTTCGCATTGACGTCCTTCAAGTACAAAGGACGCTCTTTTCTTGGCTGCTTCTCCTCAGCTTCGCTCTCCGACTCTTCTTCTTCGAAGAGCTTGACCTCCTTCGCGAGGAGGACTGGATCCTGGTTCTTGACCTTGACGAGGGCGTCGTAGAACTTGAGGTCCTTCTCCGGCTCGACGAGCTCGTCGGCGGCTTCATCATCGTCGGAGTATTCGTCGGAGGAGGAGGAGTCGGCTCCCGCAAGGCCCTTCTTCTTGAGCTCCTGGAGCTTCTGGAGGGCCTCCCGCTTCTTGTTGTGTTCAAAGCGCTTCGCGTAGTCCTTGTCGATGCTGATTTTGGAGAGTTCATCGTCGTCGTCTACATTAGAGCCGGAGAGGGAGAAGATGTCGGTGCCCATTTTTTTTTTCGAGGTTATAGGAAGAAACCCTAGATGAAAGAAGAAAGAGACTCTTTTTTTCGAGGTCGTTCGTTAGGATTTTTTGTTCGATCTGCAGTCGGGTCGAGTTCCGGTTATATTTATCTAAAATCCAAAATGTGGATCCAAACCCGTTAAGTCTACTTGGGGAATTAGCTATTAGGCCATCTCCAATCTTCAATCTCCAATGAGGATTTCTAAATTGAGTTTCAAACCTATTTGGTATTGTACTTTAAGGCCATCTCCAATGAAGATTTCTAAAATTTAGTTATAGGCATTGCACTTTAAGAAAATTTATATCCTACTAGTTGGTAGAGTTTCTACATAAAATTACACACACAAAAATATTCTTTAATGGTTCTCCATTTTTATCATATGTGGCAACAAATGAAATGACCAATTTTATCCTAGTTTGTAGAGTTTCTACATAGAAAATTTATATGAGAGTTTTCACATGTAGAAACCCTCATAGAAACTCTTCATCCTACATTATCGCCACATAGGATAGAAATCATAGTTGGAAGAAATTTTTGCTATAGGTTTCTACCAAAGAAACAAAGAAGAAAGAAGCCCCCATTGAAGATGGCCTAAGGAAATTTATATCCTAGTTCTTAGGGTTCCTACGTAGAAATTGTATACACAAAAAAAGTTTCCAATGGTTATCCCTTTCTATTGTACGTGACAAAAAATAAAAATATCAATTTAATAATGTAGGGCGCAATATTAATTGTCATGAGAGATAATTTTTCTGAGAGTTTCTACATGTAGAAGCCCTCGTAGAATATTTTTATCCAACATTACTGCAACATAGAATGAAAATTGGGAAAGAAATTATGGTTGGAAGAAGTTTTTTTTTTTTCTAAAAAGGGTTTTACCATATAAATATGAGAGAGAGAAATCACATTGGAGATAGCCTTAGGTTACGTGATATTGAGTTAGGTTTAGGTGTTGTGTCTAAATGATGTTGCAACACGTACGCTAATGTCCACATTTATTTGTAAATAGAGCACTTGTTGCAACAATAGTTCCATCGCTCCAATTTTCTATTAGGACATACAGTTTTTTTTTTCATAAACAGGAAGGAATTTATGTATATTTGCATAGAACATGAGGAGTTTGGGATATTGGTAGGCGGAGGAATAAAGCACCAAATAAAATGACGTTTTTACACTTGGAACGTCAACTCTATTGGCATTTTCCTCCCAAACTAGGGAACGCCAAATGAGTTGACTTTCCCTTGGGAAAACGCCAACTCTATTGACATTCCATAGTTTGGGAGAAAACCGCCAATAGAGTTGTCGTGATATGATTTTTTTTAGAACAAGATTTCAACCGTTGAATTTTTTTTTTAAATGGCCGTTGAGCCAACATCTATATGTGATAATTTATATTAAAAAAAGACTAATTTTCTCCACACAACACTTCAAACTCCTCCTTACATAATTCTACACCCAACAAGCTCTTTCCCTCACAGAATTCTTTTACATTGCTTTTATGTTCACAAAATCTCTCTCATCACAAAAGCCCTCATACAAGCCCTCTCACATAAGCCCTCTCCTCACAGAAAACCGCTTTCGGATAATGTCACTCCCCGATCCTGGAATACGTATTTTAATACGTAAACCGATAAATTATATTTACCTTGAATTTATACTATATCTATTATGCTGTATTTCTTCATGCATTTCCCAAAAATATTCGACAAAATATTATTTCCTAATATATTTTCTGCATTTGGGCCTACAGTTTTGGCTCATTTGGGTAACCTATTCTTGGTTCACCAATGGGTCATCATGAACCCTTTGGTTCATCATGAACCCATGGGTCCAAGAATTCTATATATATAACTCATCTCCTTCTCTCTCCTCTCATTTTACTTCTTCTCATTTACTTCCTCCACCAACCAAGGCAAGTACCAACTTGCTCAAGAGATGGATCAATAATTTTGTCAATGATTTCTTACAAAACTATTTGCCAAAACATGTTCTTCTCCTCAATCTATACTAGTTTAGAACTTGGAAATTTCCATTTTGAAGCTTTGATTTTTGTAGATCTAGGTTTTAATCATTTTCGGATTTTGCATGGTTTGATCTACTTTAGTTGGATTTTATGGGTTTTTGATGCTTCCATATGGAAGAGCATTCAGTTTCACCCAAGTTGGAACTTTGGAAATCTGGATTTGGAGTTCGGATGGCCAAGTTATGATGCTTTGAAGTTTGGGTTCAGCCATGGTGTTCTTGCTGTTTGGAGAAGACAGTGTACAGTGTGCTCCGTTTGAGCACGCTTCCTGTTGGAAGCGTGTCTTCCCTTGAGTCTGCGTGACTTTTCACGCAGCTCTCTCCTTGAGCTTGCGTGACTTTTCACGCAGCTCTCTCCTTGAGCTTGCGTGACTTTTCACGCAGCTCTCTCTCCTTGAGCTTGCGTGATTTTTCACGCAGCTCTCTCCTTGAGTCTACGTGACTTTTCACGCAGCTCTCTCCTTGAGCTTGCGTGACTTTTCATGCAGCTCTTCCCTTGAGTCTGCGTGACTTTTCACGCACGCAGCCTTGAGTGAGCCTGAGTGAGCCTGCGTGACTTATTACCCCTGTGCGTGCGTGCTTTTGTGCGTACGCTTTTGATATTTTATTAGATATTATATGCCCATTTTATATCCTTACGCCTTTTGTCCCGAGCATGATAAGAGCACTAATGTGACCCCGGAGAACAAAGTGTTCCAACATGATACATGTACCTGAATGTCCCAGTTCTTGTTCATGCTCGACAAATGACTCGTAACTCCACGTGGCGTATTTGTAATGATGCATTACACTAAGGAGGGTAGAACATGTTGACATACTGATTGACATGGATCCTCTTTGGGGTACTCGTACTAAAGTACGACCTTAGGAGGATAATCATGCAGGCCACAGCATGAGAGTCCAAGATTTCATCTAGGGTTAAATTAGGCAACTAAATATACTAGATGCATGGGGAGGGCAAAAAAATCCCGAGATCGTGTTACACCAGCCGCCTTGAGATATTGTCTCGACGCGCCGGCTGGTCTCCACGGATACTGTGTCATCTGCAACGAGTGGATGACTGTATCCGATTAATTCCTGCTATATATTATATGTTTTGGCAAGGTGGCCTTGCGAGGGACCTATGCTCAATCATACCTGTCTACGCGAACCCCTAGGTTGGCTAGCCTTGCTGGAAAGATACGATCTGAGGATTTTCTAATAACATGACGCGAGGATAACCTCGTCCCACTAGAAACTCGTAGACTTGATTGGCCATGAAAACGACTTGCTTGTATCCTATTACCTTCCGTGAATAACTGAGGGAAGCGGACTGTCATGGTACATGACCCAACCCATGTTCTTGTTTGATTGTTGGGTTGGTTATCGTACTATGACAGGCTGTGGACCGAAGTTACGAACGGAAGACTTATTCTGGTTGTGAAGTGCTACTTCTGTGAATGACTGAGGAACATGGTCTATCATGGTACATGATCCAACCCATGTTCTTGTTTGATTGTTGGGTTGGTTATTGTGCTGCGATAGGCTGTCGACCGAAGTCCCGATCAGAAGATTTTATTGTTTATACCTTTTAACTTATGTGACAGTTGTAGAGTACGACACGTCCCGACTCCATGCGGCACCTTTTGTTCTTGTTTGGTTGTAAGGGTGCCATATGGGTTCGAGGATGTTGCGCTACCCTATAATAGTTGCATAAGTATTACTATTATCAATCATTCTATTAGCTGGGTTTTCAATCTTAACTCTTGTGCCCCTTTGGCGGTACTTGCTATTCGGGGCTGACCCCGCTGGTTTTTGTTTGGCCAGATCCCGTAGCAGAGCCTGAGGACACGATCTTCCTTCTTGACATCCATGGTGCATACTAGGAGCATGGCGGTTCGGGGTCTCGAGTGGATTTCTTCTCCACCACTCCTGCTTATACTTTTGCGGCGTTTAGCCATCGGCACCTGTTAGCCGGATTACTTGATATTTTGTGTCAGTACATCATTGTAATTAAACAGACTGCAGCTGTGTATAATTTTGTACTCCTGACTCTCTGAGATAGCTAAATTATAAAGCTAGTCTCTCATGACCATTTTGATGAAGCGTCGGGGACGCCTTACTGCTTTATCTTTAATGTTCATTTAATTGCTGATGTGGTTGAGTGATTGAGACATAGAACTCGGTGGGACCATAGGAGACTTGATTGTAGCATGTACCCCCTAGTCTCTCGACAGCCACGATCGCCGTATGACGTTACGTACCTCATATGGAGTAGCTGGCCTAGTCCGTCTCCGTATTTCGGTACTGGGGCGTGACAAGGTTTTAGTGGTGGCCCATGCAGGTCTGATTTCAGACTTGTAGGGTATTACGAATTATTAGGAGTCTCAATCAAAACTTGTTCCCCTTGAAATTCCGTTTCGAATTCTCTGTCCTTGTCTTGATCTCTAACCTGACTTGCATCCTCGAAATCTTCCTCGTCCGGACTTGATAATCTTATATTCTTCTCTATAGGGGTGCTTCATTCTCAGTAGCGGGTGAGGCCCACGAGGAAGAGCAGCAAGAGCATGGCTCGACTGGGCAGCAACAGGGGAGAGAACCTTCTCCAGTGCAGGCACAAGCAGAAGTGGAACCAGAGGCAGTGCAGCCGCAGGTTATTGAAACTCCTGCAGCACCAGCAGCAACGGCAGTACCAGATGCCGTAGCACTCCTAGAGATCGTCCGAGGGATTCTTGTCACTCACCAACAGCAACAGACTCGGCAGCAGGAGCAGAACGTGTTGCTGAACCAGGGGATTCAGTTAGCTCTTGAGAGGAGTGCCGGGGTTGACTCGGGAGCATCAGGAAGGTTCCGTCGCTTGAACCCGAGGTATTTTGATGGCACGGAGGATGCCATCACTGCGGATGCATGGATTCAAGACATTGAAGCCATTCTTGTGGCAGCCAAGGTTCCAGATGATGAAAAGGTTGATCAGGTCAAACTGGTACTTCAGGATCTAGCCCGCGACTGGTGGGCATCAGAAGAAGTTGTTATAAGACGTCCTGTTCGTTGGACCACCTTCAGTGACAGATTCAAGGCCAAGTATTTTGGCGTAGTAGCTCGATATGAGCTCCAGCAGAAGTTTATCAGTCTCAAGCAAGCAGGCAAGACCGTAGATGGGTATGCCGCAGAGTTCTGCAGATTGTGCCGTTTCGCACCAGCAATGGTGGCAACGGAGCCAGAGAAAGCTATGAGGTTCCAGCAGGGACTTCATTTGGAACTATTACAGCTTGTGGAAGGACACGACTACCAGACGTTCGACGCTGTTTTGACGGCAGCTCGTAGGCACGAACTTACCTAGCAGAGGTTAGCATCGAGGACTGGAGGTCAGAAGAGATCTCATTTCCAGGTTGGAGGAGGAGCAATGCAGCGAACATCGGCACCAGCACCCGGTGTACGTATTCATGATGCAGGAGCGCCGCGGAGGGCGGCCGTGTCAGCTAATACAGCGCCAGTTCGGCATCAGCAGCCGAGGAACCAGCAACAGCGTCAGAGAGCACCCCAGGGCTGTACATTCTGTAGGAAGGCAGGGCACACGAGGGAGGTGTGTCGGTCAGGGAATGGCTTATGCTTGAGGTGTGGTAGTTCAGACCACCGTATTTCCACCTGTCCTATGATGCAGAGGCCAGGAGGGCCAGCTCAGCAGTTTCCAGCATTGCCAGCTCCGGTGGCAACCCCGAGTGGAGGGCCAGTATTAGCAGTAAGGCCCCTAGCCCAGCGTCTACCAACGCAGGCTCAGATGTTCCGCCAGGCACAGGAAGCCGAAGGCCCTCAGAGGCAGCAACAGCATGGTCGAGAAAGGCCACAACAAGGGGCTCCGCGGGGCCAGGCTCTCACCTTGACCTTGGGAGAGGCTCTAGCGTCTAGTGACGTGGTGGCAGGTAAAATTCTCGTCACCTCATTTCCCGCTGTAGCATTATTTGATTTAGGTGCTACTCATTCATTCATCTCTGCACAATATGCTACACGGATTAGATTAGAGTTTGAGGCATTGCCGGAGAGGATGGATATACTCACCGGCAATGGGCTCGTAGAAGTTAGCAGAGTGCGCTTTTCATGTCCGGTGGAGGTGTGTGGGCATTTACTGCCCGCATCATTGATTGAATTCCCTATGGGGAATTTTGATGTCGTTCTTGGCATGGATTGGTTGAGAGACAGTCATGCGACAATTGATTGTAGAGGAGGTAGGGTCATATTCAGTATTCCTGGGATGGAGCAGTTCATCTTTACTCGAACCTTGAAGAATCAGGCCGGAGGCGTCATCTTAGCAGCAGTGTCAGAGCCAGGACAGATTCCGAGAGTGGTCGAAGATTTTCTCGACGTCTTCCCTGATGAGCTCCCAGGGATACCCCCAGTCAGAGAGGTAGAATTTAGCATTGAGTTGAACCCTGGAACGAGGCCAATTGCAGATAGAGTTTACAGAATGTCGCCGTCAGAGCAGGATAAGTTGTATCAACATGAAGAATAGTTGAAGTCTAAGGGATTCATCCGAGACAGTAAATCGCCCTGGGCCGCACCAGTAATTCTAGTTCCCAAGAAGGATGGGTCGACGAGGATGTGCATCGACTACCGCAAGCTGAATGCAGTAACAGTGAAGAATAAGTACCCACTATCAAGGATTGATGACCTGTTCGACCAGTTGAGCAAGGCCAGCGTCTTTTCCAAGATCGATCTTCGGTCAGGATACTATCAAGTAAGAGTCCGGGAGCAAGACATACCGAAGACAGCATTCAGATCTAGATATGGGCATTATAAGTTTTTAGTAATGCCCTTTGGACTAACCAACGTCCCCGCAGTATTCATGGATTAATGAACCGCATATTTCTGCCGTACTTGGATAAATTTGTGGTGGTGTTCATAGATGACATTCTTGTCTATTCCAGCAGTGAAGAGGAGCATGAGAAATATCTTAGGACTGTCTTACAGACATTGAGGGAGCATCAACTTTATGCGAAGCTTGACAAGTGTGAATTTTGGTTAGATCACATTTCGTTCCTGGGGCATGTAATTTCTGGGGCAGGAGTGTCAGTGGATCCGAAGAAGATTGAGGCCGTAGAGCATTGGCCAGTTCCGAGAACGGTTGCAGAAGTTCGAAGTTTCTTAGGATTAGCTGGTTACTACAGAAGGTTCGTGGCGGACTTTGCCAAGATCTCTGCGCCCTTAACGCGTTTGACGCATAAGGACGTAGAGTTTGTTTGGTCAGCTAGCTGTCAGGCATCATTTGAAGAATTGAAGAAGAGATTGATCTCAGCCCCGATCTTGACACTTCCAGTAGGAGCAGGAGGCTTTACCGTATATTGTGACACATCAGGGAAGGGTCTTGGATGTGTATTGATGCAGCATGGAAAAGTGATAGCATATGCGTCTCGGCAGCTTCGAGACCATGAGAAAAATTACCCGACTCACGATTTGGAGTTAGCAGCTGTGGTGTTTTCACTCAAGTTATGGAGGCATTATTTATACGGGGATCGGGTAGAGATCTATACTGATCATAAGAGTTTGAAATACGTATTCACGCAGCGAGATTTGAACATGAGGCAAAGAAGATGGTTAGAACTACTGAAGGATTTTGACTTAGATCTTCAGTATCACCCAGGCAAGGCGAATATAGTTGCAGATACACTGAGTAGGAGAGACAGTGCCTTTATCTTGACCTCGCAGAAGCATATTTTAGAAGACCTTCAGAGTATGGGAATCGAAGTAGTTTTGCCAAGGGATATAGGAAGAATGACCAGTATGCAGATTCAGTCAACCTTAGTAGAGAGGATAAGGGCAGCACAAGCAGGTGATCCACAGATTCAGAAGTTGCGGTCGGAGTGTAAATCAGGCCGTAGGAAGGAGTTAGTGATTCATGAAGATGGTACGCTCAGGTTTGGAAACAGACTCTGTGTACCGAGTGGAGACCTTCGGCAAAAAGTTATGTCCGAAGCTCATAGTTCTATTTACTCCATTCATCCAGGAGGAACGAAGATGTATCGAGATATCAGGCAGTACTTTTGGTGGAATGGCATGAAAAGAGAGATAGCGAGATTTGTATCCAAGTGTCTGGTATGTCAGCAGGTGAAAGCCGAGCAGCAGAGACCAGCAGGGTTGCTACAGCCGCTTCCTATCCCAGAATGGAAATGGAAGCACATCACGATGGACTTTATGACCGGTTTACCTAGATCCCCGGCTGGCAAGAATGCAGTCTGGGTAATAGTAGATCGACTCACGAAGGTCGCTCATTTCCTTCCCTTCCGAGTTGGACAGACTACTGAGCAGTTAGCAGAAATGTACATGAAGCAGATAGTAAGGCAGCACGGTGTTCCAGTTAGTATAGTATCAGATCGGAATACGCGGTTTACTTCCCATTTTTGGCGGAGCTTACACCAAAGTTTGGGAACCAAGTTAAGATTCAGTACTGCTTATCATCCACAAACTGACGGGCAATCAGAAAGAACCATCCAGACGTTAGAAGATATGCTACGGGCGTATACCTTGGATTTTGGCGGATCTTGGGAGGATCACCTTCATCTAGTGGAGTTCTCCTATAACAACAGCTATCAGGCTAGCATTCAGATGGCCCCGTTCGAAGCATTGTACGGAAGAAAGTACAGGTCCCCTTTGGCATGGGACGACGTCGGAGAACGAAAGCTGTTGGGGCCAGAGATGATCACGCAGACTGTAGAGATAGTTAAGTTGGTCAGAGAGCGCCTTCGAGTTGCACAGGACCGACATCGTCATTGGGCAGATCAGCATCGTAGGCCTCTAGAGTTCAGAGTTGGCGACCAAGTATTTCTGCGGATTTCGCCTACTCGGGGTATCATCAGATTTGGAACCCGAGGAAAGCTTAGTCCAAGATACGTTGGTCCTTTTAAGATTCTCGCTCGGGTAGGCGATGTGGCTTATCGACTTGCCCTTCCGCCTTCGTTAACTGGCATACATGATGTGTTTCATGTGTCCCAATTACGTGGGTATGTCCCGGATCCGAGTCATGTCCTCGATCATTCTGAGTTAGTCATTGGTACCGACCTAACTTACGAGGAACAACCCGTATCTATTTTAGACCGACGAGAGAAGGTACTCAAGAATCGGACGATAAGCCTAGTCCGTGTTTCTTGTAACCATCACTCTTCGGGAGAGTCAACCTGGGAGCGCGAGGACGAGATCAGATCTCGGTATCCGCATTTGTTTGACTGATAAGGTATATTTTTGCACCTTATTGACGCGATTCCATGCTTATCTGCACCTCCTTGTTTTGCACTTTGTGATGTATGATAATAACTGCTATGATAGTTAACTTATATATGATTGTGCCTTGCTTGCCCTGATTTCACTATCTTATCTTGGCTGGAATTCCGAGGACGGAATTTTTCTAAAAAGGGTAGAGATGTCACTCTCCGATCCTGGAATACGTATTTTAATACGTAAACCGATAAATTGTATTTACCTTGAATTTATACTATATCTATTATGCTGTATTTCTTCATGCATTTCCCAAAAATATTCGACAAAATATTATTTCCTAATATATTTTCTGCATTTGGGCCTACAGTTTTGGCTCATTTGGGTAACCTATTCTTGGTTCACCAATGGGTCATCATGAACCCTTTGGTTCATCATGAACCCATGGATCCAAGAATTCTATATATATAACTCATCTCCTTCTCTCTCCTCTCATTTTACTTCTTCTCATTTACTTCCTCCACCAACCAAGGCAAGTACCAACTTGCTTAAGAGATGGATCAATAATTTTGTCAATGATTTCTTACAAAACTATTTGCCAAAAATATGTTCTTCTCCTCAATCTATACTAGTTTAGAACTTGGAAATTTCCATTTTGAAGCTTTGATTTTTGTAGATCTAGGTTTTAATCATTTTCGGATTTTGTATGGTTTGATCTACTTTAGTTGGATTTTATGGGTTTTTGATGCTTCCATGTGGAAGAGCATTCAGTTTCACCCAAGTTGGAACTTTGGAAATCTGGATTTGGAGTTCGGATGGCCAAGTTATGATGCTTTGAAGTTTGGGTTCAGCCATGGTGTTCTTGCTGTTTGGAGAAGACAGTGTACAGTGTGCTCCGTTTGAGCACGCTTCCTGTTGGAAGCGTGTCTTCCCTTGAGTCTGTGTGACTTTTCACGCAGCTCTCTCCTTGAGCTTGCGTGACTTTTCACGCAGCTCTCTCCTTGAGCTTGCGTGACTTTTCACGCAGCTCTCTCCTTGAGCTTGCGTGACTTTTCACGCAGCTCTCTCTCCTTGAGCTTGCATGATTTTTTACGCAGCTCTCTCCTTGAGTCTGCGTGACTTTTCACGCAGCTCTCTCCTTGAGCTTGCGTGACTTTTCACGCAGCTCTTCCCTTGAGTCTGCATGACTTTTCACGCACGCAGCCTTGAGTGAGCCTGAGTGAGCCTGCGTGACTTATTACCCCTGTGCGTGCGTGCTTTTGTGCGTACGCTTTTGATATTTTATTAGATATTATATGCCCATTTTATATCCTTACGCCTTTTGTCCCGAGCATGATAAGAGCACTAATGTGACCCCGAAGAACAAAGTGTTCCAACATGATACATGTACCTGAATGTCCCAGTTCTTGTTCATGCTCGACAAATGACTCGTAACTCCACGTGGCGTATTTGTAATGATGCATTACACTAAGGAGGGTAGAACATGTTGACATACTGATTGACATGGATCCTCTTTGGGGTACTCGTACTAAAGTACGACCTTAGGAGGATAATCATGCAGGCCACAGCATGAGAGTCCAAGATTTCACCTAGGGTTAAATTAGGCAACTAAATATACTAGATGCATGGGGAGGGCAAAAAAATCCCGAGATCGTGTTACACCAGCCGTCTTGAGATATTGTCTCGATGCGCCGGCTGGTCTCCACGGATACTGTGTCATCTGCAACGAGTGGATGACTGTATCCGATTAATTCCTGCAATATATTATATGTTTTGGCAAGGTGGCCTTGCGAGGGACCTATGCTCAATCATACCTGTCTACGCGAACCCCTAGGTTGGCTAGCCTTGCTGGAAAGATACGATCTGAGGATTTTCTAATAACATGACGCGAGGATAACCTCGTCCCACTAGAAACTCGTAGACTTGATTGGCCGTGAAAACGACTTGCTTGTATCCTATTACCTTCCGTGAATAACTGAGGGAAGCGGACTGTCATGATACATGACCCAACCCATGTTCTTGTTTGATTGTTGGGTTGGTTATCGTACTATGACAGGCTGTGGACCGAAGTTACGAATGGAAGACTTATTCTAGTTGTGAAGTGCTACTTCTGTGAATGACTGAGGAACATGGTCTATCATGGTACATGATCCAACCCATGTTCTTGTTTGATTGTTGGGTTGGTTATTGTGCTGCGATAGGCTGTCGACCGAAGTCCCGATCAGGAGATTTTATTGTTTATACCTTTTAACTTATGTGACAGTTGTAGAGTACGACACGTCCCGACTCCATGCGGCACCTTTTGTCCTTGTTTGGTTGTAAGGGTGCCATATGGGTTCGAGGATGTTGCGCTACCCTATAATAGTTGCATAAGTATTACTATTATCAATCATTCTATTAGCTGGGTTTTCAATCTTAACTCTTGTGCCCCTTTGGCGGTACTTGCTATTTGGGGCTGACCCCGCTGGTTTTTGTTTGGCCAGATCCCGTAGCAGAGCCTGAGGACACGATCTTCCTCCTGACATCCATGGTGCATACTAGGAGCATGGCGGTTCGGGGTCTCGAGTGGGTTTCTTCTCCACCACTCCTGCTTATACTTTTGCGGCGTTTAGCCATCGGCACCTGTTAGCCGGATTACTTGATATTTTGTGTCAGTACATCATTGTAATTAAACAGACTGCAGCTGTGTATAATTTTGTACTCCTGACTCTCTGAGATAGCTAAATTATAAAGCTAGTCTCTCATGACCATTTTGATGAAGCGTCGGGGACGCCTTACTGCTTTATCTTTAATGTTCATTTAATTGCTGATGTGGTTGAGTGATTGAGACATAGAACTCGGTGGGACCATAGGAGACTTGATTGTAGCATGTACCCCCTAGTCTCTCGACAGCCACGATCGCCGTATGACGTTACGTACCTCATATGGAGTAGCTGGCCTAGTCCGTCTCCGTATTTTGGTACTGGGGCGTGACAGATAACAATATTGAAGCTCTCTTTCTTTATTTGCCACGGACTTTAGACTAAAAATAATATGCTCGCAATGAGGTAAACTAAATGGTTATGTTATGAAGGAGGTTTAACCCATTTTTTTCAACTTATCTGAATATTATGCTAGAAAATTTATGCAATATTATTATTGAATTTTTTTCTATTTGATATGAATTTATTTTAAGACTTTTTTTGCTTCTACATGTTTATTGTTTGATGGTGAAGAAGCACGAAATTTTGTTATTGAGATTAACTCACAATTATCGTGTGTGTATGTGTGTATAATATAAAAATCGGCATGGTGACGGCGCTAGGGTTCCCAAGGGACCTGGACGATCCGGGGTCTGGATCAACGACGTTCAGCCAGCGGCCAGAAGAGGATGAACATGAAGCAAGTGAAGACGTAGACCTAAGGGGGTTAGCCGGTGGTTGGACCACGATAGAACGACGTCGGAGGAACCGTTCGACCCAACCACGTGAGAGGTCTGATGTTCCCATCGTTGCAAGGCAAAGGGGGAGAGCAACCAGAGACAAACAAGATCTACCATGGTATACCAACAGGCAACAACGTGAAACACAGGGTCCTCTTACGATTCCTTATGCGAAGCCTCCTCCACTGACAAAGGTGAACGAAGGAGAATCCAGAGACAAGGAATACACCCTCCCCCTCCCCCCCGGTGGCATAACGACAACGATGTGGGATGAGCAAGACTGCACCTAAACCAGTGTCCTAGGCAGATATCTGCAAGCCTGCGGCCGCACAAGAAGAAGTGGATCTACAATACGTAGAACCATGCGTGATCAACGGAGTAAAGGTCGTCGAAATCACTTGCAATGATATACATGAGACAATGGAATACTGGAAAAACACTCTGGTATTATATGTGATGGGGAATAGACCATTTTATGGTCATATCGGAGCATTTGCCCATAGAGTATGGCGACCCAAGGGAGCAATGGAAGTATTCTCGCACGAGAACGGATTCTACTTCGTCAAATTTGTATTACAGGAAGATCTTGAAAGAGTATTAGAGGGTGGTCCTTGGACATTCGACGGACGCCTAGTAGTCTTGAAACAGTGGCTTCCATAATCTAACTTCGTGAAGGATAGGCTGACGTCATTAGCAATATGGATACGCCTCCGTGGCTCTCCCCCTAATTGTGGAGCAACCCGTCAATTATGAAGATGGCGAGTATGGTAGGGAACCCCATTCGTACTGACATTCCTACGGCTAGGAGACAGAGGCTATCCTATGCTAGAGTCTTTGTAGAAATAGTTGTGTCGGACGTTCTTTCCCAAAAAATAGATATGATTCTCCCTAACGGGGAGTGGCTACAACAATCTATCGAATATGAATGGGTTCCCCCATCATGTAGGAAATGCCAATGCTTCGGGCACACAAAGGAGAATTGTATGGACGAAGGCAGTCACCAAGAAGCTGGAACCAAAGACACACAGGGTAAGGAAGTAACCCATACTAACTTGGCAGAAGAAGAAGTTCATGCAGGGGGACAAGATGAGCACAACCACCCGAACTCTCAGCAAGTAGCTGACATGCAGATGGAGACGGAGGATGGGATAGGAGCGGAGATGCAGGAAAAGGCCAAAAGTCCTACCTCCCTGTTGGGAAGAGACACGAGTCGAAGATGGGTAGAGATAGCGTCTCGCAACCGAGCCAAGCCTTGATGGTATTTGGACAGGTACAAGGGCAGCAATCTATGGACCTCATATAATTCTTGAGCCATACCGAGGAGACAGGAAATCATAACCAAGGGGAAGAATCTTAGGCCAAGACAGCAAGAAAAGAACTAAGAAGTGCAGAGGAAAGAGCCACATCACAAGGAGAAGCTAATAACTGTCCTAATATGACAAACCAAATGGTACAATGTACAAAACTTACCAGGGAAAACCCCAAATGGGTGACGCTAATGAAAGGAACTGGACTAGGAACAATGGGCAATGACACCCAACAACAGTCCTTAAAGGTAGCGGAGACTCTCTCATCGCGTCCCAGAGAGAGCCAGAGGATCCAGAAGGACAACCCCCCCCCGTCATTAATGTCAGTCCTTACTTGGAACGTTAGAGGAGCAAACTCCATTGGTAGATGGAAAGAGATTCAAGACGTCATCCGCAAGCATAAGTGCTCGATAGTCTCGGTTATAGAGAGCAAGATTAAGTCGAAGGAATTCCTCAACAGAAGAACATACTCAGACTGGAAAGCCATCCACAATTTAGAGTATGATAGCATGGCACGTATATGGATGCTATGGGACACCCGAGTTTGGAAGGGCCAGGTAAAATTTGTCTCTGACCAACTTATCATTACTGATTTTACTAACAAAGGTGGCTTCAAGGTGGTCATATAGGCGGTTTATGGCCATAATGACAGGAGAAGGAGATTTGCGCTCTAGAATGACATAATAAAAATTGCTACCCAAGTGGGGGACAAACTGCCACTCTTTCTCTGCGAGGACTTCAATGCGATGATGGCTATAAACGAGAAGATAGGTGGAAGACCAGTTCCTGACCCGATCCTTGCCGACCTTCAAAAATGCCTATTAGGTTCAGGTCTCAACTGTCTTGCCAGAGCAGGACACATTTGGTCCTGGAATAACAGCTCAACCAACAAGCGGGTAATCTGCCAACTTGATAGAGCTATTTGCAACAACAAATGGTTGCAAACCTTCCCGTATGGACAAGCCGAGGGTCTGAATAGCAGGACCAGTGACTATACGCCAATCCTCATTCGCATGGAGAAGGAATCTCCTCGAGGTCAACGGCCGTTTTGCTATTGCAACTACTGGGTAGATATAGAGGGCTACTGTCACCCCTAGTTTTCAAAAACAGGGGTATTTTGGTCATTTTTTATTTTACAATATTTTGAATTTATTTTATTATTTATGATATTGTTTTGGGGTTATTTGACTTGGGTTCGAATTTCAACTCAATCCAACTTGTAATGGAGACCCGGGGTAGCTTTGACTCTAGTGGGACCCAATATTAGTTAGACATGACCCACATATGATAATATTTAAGTTAGTATGGTTAGACTAAATTTTATGACTACGTTTTGTTAATTAGAGATTTAAACTAGACTAATTTAGTCCCAAACCAAAACCTATTTTTAATTTAAACCAATAGGAGCTAGAGGGGGGTATTTTAGACTTTAGCAAATAGGGACAAACTTCCCATATGTGGCCGGCCATGAATAGGAGGGAATGAGTCACCTCTCATTTGTTATTATCCACAAATTTCTCTCTCTTATTCTTCCCTAAAATTTTGAGAGGAACCACCATTGATTTCATCTCCAAATCAATCCATTCTTCCACCAAATCTTCTTCATTTCTTCTCTACTCCATGAAAAGAGGGTGCTAGCCAAGTTTGAGAGGATTTGGCTTTGGTTCGTGTCCATTTGGAGATCCCTTCGTGTCGGTGCTATATCGAAAGGAGTTCCTTTGGATTTCACCTCCCGGAAGGTAAAATCTACCCTCTATTTCGATTCTACATGCATATAGGATTATTTTGAACCCATAGGAATGACCCCCAAGGTTGGGTCTCCATTTGTGTCCATTTTGTGTTCATTTGGAGACATTTAGGAGTGTCCTTGTTGTGTTTTGTGTCCATGTGGGAAACTCCCAAATTTGGACACACTTTGTGTTTGTTTTTATGTTTGAATGATTTATTAAATGTTTAATCTCAGATTTTTGATGTTTTAAATGTTGTTCTTGAGTGTCCTTACATATTTATTCATGTATCTTATATATATATATATATA
Organism: Iris pallida; assembly: GCA_029216955.1. Lineage (NCBI taxonomy): Eukaryota > Viridiplantae > Streptophyta > Magnoliopsida > Asparagales > Iridaceae > Iris > Iris pallida. Next base: position 2,166,441 of record JANAVB010042020.1, on the reverse strand, counting down.
TATATATATATATATATATATATATATATATATATATATATAAGTTGTGTGTGTGTCTATTTTAAATGTGTTCTTAAAATATATTCATGTGTATATATTATATTGAGAGTCTCTCTCTCTCTCTCTCTCTCTCTCTCTCTCTCTCTCTATATATATATATATATATATATATATATATATATATATATATATATATATATATATATATATAGGTGTGTGTGGATTTGTGCATATATATTTATTTGTGTGTGTGGATAGATGGTTAGAGAGTGAGAGAATGAGCAGAAAAGCAGTAAGCAGGAAGCAGTACATGATGGTTTTTTGGGAATTTTGTGGCCCCAAAACATTCCTTTTTGACCCACTTTAGCCCCAAATGCCTACCCCCACTTGTCAACCATATTTTCTACTATGAAACCCTAAGTTAGAGAGTGTTTTTAGTGTGTTAGGTTGTTAGTGGGGTAGTGTTTCTAGTGAAAGAAAATAAGGTTGGTCATATTATGTTATATGTCATGTTAAGATACATTAGGAAATTTGTGGTAGATGTTTGAGTTAGTTTTTGAGAGTTATTTTAGAAGTAGCATTCTAAGTTAGATGGAGGTTAGATAGATAATGTTTGTGAGGGAGAGTGAGTGTGGTTTAGAAAAATAGGTTATGTTAGATGTGGTATCTTGATATCTCAAGATTACCTTAAGGTAATGTGTAGGAAAGTAACATATTGGAAAAGATAGTTTTGATGTCCAAGATAGTAGGAATTTATGGTTGGTAATAGTTAGATAGATTAGTGTCTAGCTACCCTAAGAAGTCCATGTTAGTATTCCAAGGTATAGATGGGTTACCTTTGTATCGAGGCAAGGTATTGGGAATACCTTGTAAAGGGTAAAAGTAGGATTTGGGGTAAAGTCTAAGATAGAGTTTTGATTGGTAATATGAGGTTAGAAATAAGTTGTCTTGGTACGTAATGGTTTGATAAGGGTAGTTTAGTCTAGTTTTGACCCTCGTTGACCAAGGGTTGACTTTTTGACTAAAGTCAACTACGAGTCAACACTTTACCTAGAATTGACCCAAAACTAAACCAGAGTTGACCAGTTGACTGAAAGTTAACTGTTAGTCAACATTTGCCTAGTTTGACCTAGAGTTGACCAGAGTTGACCAGTTGACCAAAAGTCAACTATAAGTCAACCCTTGACCCAGATTGACCTAGTTTGACTTGGATTGACTTCCTGTGACCTTGTTTGTTCTAGTGTGACCTAGTTTAGCCTAATGTGACCTAGTTTGACCTAGTTTTGACTTAGACTTGCATATCATAACTTGATTTGCATTCCTTTCATTATTAAACCCTGTTTTGACTCATAGTATCTCATCTTTAGGTCTGTGATTACTCTGAGCATCTGTTCACCTTATCAGCTCAGGACCACAGGCGAGTACATTCACTGATAGTTTTCATTGTCTTGATATCTGCTATATCCGATTCAGTTGTAGTGTCTTACTTGATTCCTAACATGATAGTTCACGGACTAGTATATGTCGGATCCTGTTATGAGATGTTGTTCATGGATTACTTGGTATATTGGTACATGACTCGACTTGTTACCTGTACTTGTATATACATAGACTTGGGAGCGGCTGCCCCTACTCTTGAGTCCCGTATCATGACGTGTCATGTCCGGATCTATTATACTATTCGGGGATGGAGAGTTATTCGTGGTTGAGTGATCAAAATCCCTACTTGTTCTTTACACTTGTACTCGTTACTTGTTCATAGCTATACCCTCGCCTCACGACGGGTAAAGCCTGATCCTACTTGTTCATAGCTTTCTATAGTGGTTGGTCTGATCCTGCTCTATTGTACACTTGTTCGTAGCCGGTCAGATAGAAAGCCTGATCCTGATTCCCAAGTCGATCACATAACGCACAAATAATTTATGGTATATTTTATATTTATTTTATTACATCATACGTCCTACTCAGTTCTACATTCAGTACTTTTCTTACCATGTTATGATATTCAGTTTTGATATGTTCTACATGATCTTATGTAACGCTCCAGTCCCAAAATACGTAGGACTAGAACGCAATCATGCCAGCTGTATACATACGAAGTATATGGACCCTCGTATATATACATAAGCTGTAAAATACAGTAACCAAGGTACTAAATCTCATCCACAAAGATAAATAATGATATAAAAGCAACTTTGAATTTGTCATGTATACAATTGTTGGGCGGAGACAAAGTCCACTACCAACTAATTTTAATAAGAACGAAATATACAAGGAAAAGAATTTAGTAGAGCAAGGAGATGACGATCCAAGAGCAACATCTCGATGAACAGAGCGCAAGTCATGGCCTTAGCTAGAGCACATGCATAAATCATAAGAGCACACACCTGACGAGATAACCAGATCCTCAGAGGGATGTAACAAGATATATCAACATGCCATAAAATACTGAATATAAAATATGCCACAATCAGAGAAAGTGACAAGACACAATTAAGGTAACCTAACCAAACTAAAGTGAACATGCAGTGAGAACAAACCTTTCATCGTATGAGCCCTGGTTGTAAATGGGATCTGGTATAGTCCCCACTTGGGCACCAGTGACCGAGAGCATGACGTTCAAAAACGACAGTGGCCAACCTGATAGGCTCATACCCGTATCTCCAGCGGAGCTTCCGGGTTACAAGGGAAGTGCAATAGAAGCCCATACGATAAGAAAATATTCTCTCCACCCAATATACCTATCATGTCGCATCCACGACCATGTAACACTACTAACCATCAAGTCTTCTAACACACAACTATTGACAGTTAGACCTAACGCACGTCCTGCACGCATCAGTGATCAGCCAACACGCAAGTCCGTAGACTATATGCTACTCATAACTCACACATCTCGTAGCACAACAGTGTCAAAGTTTATGCAATGCACTAAGCTAGTGGTAGTCCCTTAACTCTAAGTCTATATGCAATCAAAGGGTAAATAACAAGGTACAACTAATATCACTGAGCAGGCAGTAATCATGAACCAGAAATAATTGAACAGTGATATGTAATAAATAAAATGCAACTAATTTATAAACAGTAAATTGTGGCAAGGTATCTTGCCTGAGGTCCTTGTTGGTGAAACCGACAATCCCGTTGGGTACAGAATAGTCACAGGGCTACACAAGATAACTCAGACGATGTGATAAACTTCTAAAATAAAAACCAAAAATAAAATATTATGGAAAATTTTTGGGAAAAAAATATATGATATGTATTTTTCTGTCAGTATTCCGAAACTTCAAACGGATCGTGATTCTGATTCCTGGTTCTTCCAGAATCTCAAAAACACTAAAACGTGTCAGATTTCGGACCACTGACACTCCACAAATTTTCCAAAAAATTAAGTTCCGAATTTATAAAAATAAAATTTATATTCAAAAAATATACCTCAATACGATTCCAACAAAAAAAACTGGAGGTCAAAAGGAGTCCGAAGTTGGGAGTTATGGTCATTCGAAGTTGCTACAACCTTTGAAAATTGAGGCTGAATTTATGACGAAAAAAGAGAGAAATTTTGACAAGGATGGTTTGAAAGATGATTTGTGGTGAAAATAATATGGAGGAGTACCTGCCTATTTATAGGATGTGGGAATTCCCAATTAGATAAGAATTAGGATTCCTTTAAACCCAATTTAGATATTTCCTAATTTAATTTAAAAGCAATCAAATCCAAATCCAAATCCAAATCTAATTTAAATCAAATCAAATCAAATTCTCTTAGTTTAAAATCAAATCAATTAAATCCAATTTAAATCTATTTAAATTTTTAGCTCAAAATCAAATGGGATAAATAAATTTCGAATATTTAACTATTTAAATAAATCCAAAAATCAAATCAAGATTTAAATGGCCACCATAACTTCAAAATATATTTTTCAAAATACCAATAATAATAATTTCAAAAATAATAAATATTTTTAAATATCTTTTTGAATAATAAATCTCGAAAATTATATTTTTATTTAAATTAAACTAGCAAATATTTATGAAATATATGTATGCATGAATAATATTATTTATTTCAAATAAAAGGCCTTTCATAAATAAAATCATAAATTTGGGAAATTTTGATAGCTAAATTAAATATTACATATATTATTTTGAAACTATAAAAATAAAAAATGTTTTTCTCATTAGATTGCCATTTTGGCGACGATGGCGACGGGACGAGGGTGGTGGTCGACAGAGGTAGCTAGGAAATTTTGGGTTGGGTCGGTTGTAGTTGGGTATTGTACTGGTGGTGTCGTGTCCTGTGAGACACGGACGGGTTATCCGGGATTGTCGGATACGGAAACATGTATTTGTAAGGAGAAGTGATAGTGGATGGGACAAGGCACAGACACGATGCACAAGGCTTGGTTATGGATGGAGGAGTACCTCTCCTTTTATAGGAGGTGGAAAAACCCAGTTAGATAAACATTAGGATTAAAAAAAAAACCAATTTAAAACAATAATCAAATCCAAACTCAAATTAAATTCCAATTTAAAACTAGACAATCTAACTCAATTTAAGTATAAATTCTATCTTTTAACTATTTAAAATAAATCCATGAAATTAAATCGAGATTTAAAATGGCCACAATAATTTCAAATATATTTTCAAAAATACCAATAATAATAATTTCAAAATTAATAATATTTTTAAATAAATTTTTGAATAATAAAATATTAATATAATAATTTCGAAAATGAAATTATATATAGAAATAAAATTTATGTACCTCACGTTAAGAATATTTGCATAAAATAGTTTTCTAAATTGCTACTATTAAATATGTTAGCCTTTTATAATTAAATAAAAATAATAATAAGATTTGGCCATCCCAATACGATACTTTTCACAATTTTTAAAAATATATAAATACAAATAAATATTAAAATAAATTTTTTTCCAAAAATATGTACGCTCGCACATATTTATACTCGTCGAGCATTCACGAATAAACGTAATTTGCGCACACTGTACAATACGACTACGCGACGTACAAAAATTAAAATAGTACAAAAAAAAAAAATATATAGTAGAAATTTAGGGGTTTTACATCTTATGCTATACTTTGATTGGAGGCTAGGTTCTGTTCAGGAGAAAGGTTACAACCCCGGTCCTCGTTTGGTTTACGGGTTATAAGTCGGCTTCCGAATAGCTCCCAAGTCATCCTATATATTTGTCTAGTATTTTATTATAATTGTCTCTTATAGAATTTGTCAATTCATATGAAGCTGCTGTTAGTGTCTGTACTTGCTCATTTTCCTGACAATATACCGTTGATATATTACAGATGTTTCTGAGGCAGTCTGCTCGACCTACTATGGGTTCGAGATAGATGGAGACTTAGTCCAGGACTGTGGCCTGTTAGTTGAGCCACTAGACTTTGCACACCCAGAGTAGTATAGCTTAGTTAGGTTTGCCTGGACTGCGATCCAGCTAGTGCTTTTAGACTGTAGTATTCTATATTATATTTTGTGACTCTGTGATGTTGTTTATATCTCTGAGTTGTGTTGGATCCTGAACTCATTTTCTGTTTTTACTTCTATCATATTTCTATTTCATGCTATCTACCTTAGTTTTATCTTGTGATTGAGTTATGCCATATTATATTCCTCCGTGCGGAGATGACAGGTACCCTTATACTGTTTAGTTGTAGTATTTATAGACGGCCTATACAGCGTTCTACCGCCGATTCTATGGCGTAGGCTAGACGTACCCACGTGCTCGTGCCCCTAATCAGGGTGCGGGTCGTGACACATTTTTGTGGTGGCCCATGCAGGTCGATGTCATAATTAGTATGATCTCGTAATGGTGCTCGACTTAGAGTACTAATTACGAGCCTGCGACTAGGACATAGGATCTAGGATATGATAGGAGTTACTCAATCACATTTTAGAAAAAATTTTGATCTTTTGATTACCATGACAACTCTTCTTGCATTGAATTCAATTATCCTTCCTTGATATTCCCTATCATGTGCCATATTGATTCCTTGTTTCAATCTATCCTTAGGATGAAGATTACTCGCTCTCAGGTAGTAGGATCTAGTGCTGTTCCAGAGAGGCCCGATCCGATAGGACCTCCACCTCCGGCTGCGGAAGCTGCAGTTGAGGGGGTTGCCACCTCAGTTCCTGTCCTTCAGGCGGGAGTAGCAGCGACGGTTCCAAGAGGCCTTCCACCTCCAGCTGCAGGACCGTCTATTGTCATTCCTGAGACTCTTCTACCGCCACCTCCACTACCGACAGATGCACAGCAGATAATGGCCCTTCTACAGCAGATAATACAGACCCAGAGGGCCCAGGCAGAGGCACAGCAGCATCAGGATGACGCATCCCATCGCTAGACAGAGGTGCTGCGACAGAGTATGGAGAACTCCTACCAGTTGGCGATGGCAGCAGTTAAGAGGGTGTCTCGGGTACAGTTCAGGGTGTCCTAGTTCAGCAGCAGAGTCAGGGGAGGCCTGGCACTTGTCTGGATTTCAGAAAGATGAATCCGAGGGACTTCAAGGGTACCGAGGGTATCCTGTATGCAGATGACTGGTTGGAGGATGTCCAGAGGAGCCTGGAGTTAGTAGAGCTTCCGAGGGGACTACGGGTCACAGCTGCGGCGAATCAGTTCTTCAATATCGCCTTGACATGGTTTCGTACAGATCCTCATGCATCAGTGAGAGGTTTGACATGGGAAAACTTCAGGCGGCTCTTTAAGGAGAAGTTCTACCCCGATGTGGCTCTGACATCTCTGGAGGCCCAGTTCGTCGGATTGGTGCAGGGGAACTCGTCGGTGGATGAGTATGCAGCGGAGTTCTTCTGTCTGAGTAGGTTTGTATCAGATCTGATCCAGGATGAGGGATATAAGGCCCGCAAGTTCGGGAGATGCCTTATTCATGCGGTTTGCACTCGTACTTTCGGGCAACGCAATGCGACCTTCGAGCATATACTGATGGAGGCACATATAGCTAAGGAGGACTTCGGCCTCAAGCCGAAGAGGGGAGTGATGTTCTTGGAGCGAGTTCCAGTGTGGGGCCGGCGAAGTACTCTTACTTCTAGCAAAGGCAGATTCTGCAGCAGCCTCAGTTACAACTTCAGCATGCACCAGCACGTGCCCACCAGCAGCAGGGTCAAGGCTAGAGACAGGCCATACAGCGTGCTTTCTACGGGAAGCCGGGGCACACCCGAGAGGTTTGCAAGATGAGGCTGGGAGTTTATTTATTCTGTAGAGCTTCAGATCACCAGATGAAGAACTGTGCTGCTCGTGCAGCCAGACAGGCAGGCCAGGATAGAGTACAGCAGGCTAGAGGAGGCCAGCAGGGGCGAGCTTTCACCATGACAGTTGAGGACACACAGGCAGTAGTAGGGCATATTGCAGGTTCCAATCTTTCGATCTCATTTCCACATTTGCCTCCTTATAACTGTCTTGAAATTCGATTCTATCTGTTCCTTGTCAATTGATCAATTTTGTTCTGTTATTCTAGTGATATAATTTTGATTTTTCTTCTGAGATAAGTCGTGTGGGCTAGGTCGCCTTGATTATAGGATTTTAGAGTCTTCTTTGGTCATGTTAGCAGGCATAGTGAGGACATATAGTCGGATTATGGACGCATTTCTCGGGTGTAGGAATTTAAGGTTTTCGCGGCCAAGCATGCGGCAATGCAAAATTTTTAAATACCATGATTCTAGAGGTATTTACCTTAGTCGAGGACTCTGTGATTATCGTAGTCTTGCTCATTAGCATGACTAAGATTCTGAGTATCATAATTTTGGACAGACGCATATGATTCTCGAACTGTATAATTTTTAATTGAGGGTAATTTTGACGTTTGTAATCTTAATCATTTATTTATTAACATTTAAATCATGATGTGATTTTGGAGATTTTTTTATTATTATTTTAAAACCATTAAAGCCATGACTTGTGATTTTGATGTGTTACTAGTGAAACCCTAGTGACTGCTTGACCTAGAGCCTAACCATGTGATTAGGATATTTTAATGTCATTTCTAGCCTAAGGGTATTTTGGTCATTTGACCTCTTTGAATTATTTTGATATTTATTGCATTGGTGATTGTTAATTTTGACTTTTGATAGAAGTAATTTTGTGTTGGTTTCTTGTCCATATCGGACACGTATCAGTTTTTATTTACAAGGTGTTAGATGTGCCTCAAAGAGATTTTTATTGGTGATTTTTTTGAGAAGTATTTGAATGAGATTGTTTTTTGCATGTGTTTCCTGTGATTGATTTATTTTAATTTCGTGGACAAATTTTTTTTAAGGTGGATAGATTTATTACCCCCAATTTTCAAGAATAGGAGTATTTTGGTCATTTTTCATTTTAGAATATTTTTGAATTAAATTTATTATTTATGATATTGTTTTGGGGTTATTTGAGTTGGGTTCGAATTTCAACTCAATCCGACTTGTAACGGAGACCCGGGGTAGCTTTAACTCTAGTAGGACACACTATTAGTTAGACATGGCCCACATATGATAATATTTAAGTTAGTATGGTTAGACTAAATTTTATGACTAGGTTTTGTTAATTAGAGATTTAAACTAGACTAATTTAGCCCCAAACCAAAACCTATTTTTAATTTAAACCAATAGGAGCTAGAGGGGAGTATTTTAGACTTTAGCAAATAGGGACAAACTTCCCATATATGGCCGGTCATGAATAGGAGGGAATGAGTCACCTCTCATTTGCTATTATCCACAAATTTTTCTCTCTTGTTCTTCCCCAAAATTTTGAAAGGAACCATCATTGATTTCATCTCCAAATCAATCCATTCTTCCACCAAATCTTCTTCATTTCTTCTCTACTCCATGAAAAGAGGGTGCTAGCCAAGTTTGGGAGGATTTGGCTTTGGTTCGTGTCCATTTGGAGATCCCTTCGTGTCGGTACCGTATCAAAAGGAGTACCTTTGGATTTCACCTCCCGGAAGATAAAATCTACCCTTTATTTCGATCCTACATGCATATAGGATTATTTTGAACCCATAGAAATGACCCCCATGGTTGGGTCTCCATTTTGTGTCCATTTGGAGACATTTAGGAGTGTCCTTGTTGTGCTTTGTGTCCATGTGGGAAACCCCCAAATTTGGACACACTTTGTGTTTGTTTTTATGTTTGAATGATTTCTTAAATATTTAATCTCAAATTTTTGATATTTTAAATGTTGTTCTTGAGTGTCCTTACATATTTATTCATGTATCTTATATATATATAAGTTGTGTGTGTGTGTCTACTTAAAATGTGTTCTTAAAATATATTCATGTGTATATATTATATTGAGAGGCTCTTTCTCTCTCTCTCTCTCTCTCTCTCTATATATATATATATATATATATATATATATATAATATATATATATATATATATATATATATATATATATATATATATATATATATATGTGTGTGTGTGTGTGTGTGTGGATTTGTGCATATATATTTATTTTTGTGTGTGGATAGATGGTTAGAGAGTGAGAGAATGAGCAGAAAAGCAGTAAGCAGGAAGCAGTGCAGGATAATTTTTTGGGGTTTTGTGGCCCCAAAACATCCCCTTTTGACCCACCTTAGCCCCAAATGCCTACCCCTACTTGTCAACCACATTTTCTACTATGAAACCCCTAAGTTAGAGAGTGTTTTTAGTGTGTTAGGTGGTTAGTGGGGTAGTGTTTCTAGTGGTAGAAAATAGGGTTGGTCATGTTATGTTATATGTCATGTTAAGATACATTAGGGGGTTTGTGGTAGATGTTTGAGTTGATTTTTGAGAGTTATTTTAGAAGTAGCATTCTAAGTTAGATGGAGGTTAGATAGATGATGTTTGTGAGGGAGGGTGAGTGTGGTTTAGAAAAATATGTTATGTTAGATATGGTATCTTGATATCTCAAGATTACCTTAAGGTAATGTGTAGGAAAGTAACATATTAGAAAAGATAGTTTTGATGTCCAAGATAGTAGAAATTTATGGTTGGTAATAGTTAGATAGGTCAGTGTCTAGCTACCCTAAGAAGTCCAGGTTAGTATTCCAAGGTATAGATGGGTTACCTTTGTATCGGGGCAATGTATTGGGAATACCTTGTAAAGGATAAAAGTAGGATTTTGGGGTGAAGTCTAAGATGGGGTTTTGATTAGTAATTTGGGGTTAGAAATAGGTTGTCTTGGTACGTTATGGTTAGATAAGGGTAGTTTAGTCTAGTTTTGAACCCCGTTGACCAACAGTTGACTTTTTGACCAAAGTCAACTACGAGTCGATACTTTACCTAGAATTGACCCAAAACTAAACCAGAGTTGACCAGTTGACTGAAAGTCAACTGTTAGTCAACATTTGTCTAGTTTGACCTAGGGTTGACCTAGTGTTGACCAGAGTTGACCAATTGATCAAAAGTCAACTGTAAGTTAACCCATGACCCAGATTGACCTAATTTGACTTGGATTGACTTCCTGTGACCTTGTTTGTTCTAGTGTGACCTATTATGACCTAGTTTAGCCTGATGTGACCTAGTTTGACCTAGTTTTGACTTAGACTTGCATATCATAACTTGATTTGCATTCTTTTCATTATTAAATCCTGTTTTGACTCATAGTATCTCATCTTTAGGTCTGTCATTACTCTGAGCATCTGTTCACCTTATCAGCTCAGGACCACAGGCGAGTACATTCACTGATAGTTTTTATTGTCTTGATATCTGCTATATCCGATTCAGTTGTATCTTACTTGATTCCTAACACGATGGTTCATGGACTAGTATATGTCGGATCCTGTCATGAGATGTTGTTCTTGGATTACTTGGTATATTGGTACATGACTCGACTTGTTACCTGTACTTGTATAGACATGGACTTGGAAGCGGGCTGGCCCCCTGCTCTTGAGTCCCGTATCATGACATGTCATGTCCGGTGTCACGTCTCAGAACCAGAATACCGGATAGCAGGGGAGTGACTCAGCCAGCTACGTATTACGGGTAGATGAATACCGTATAATACGATCAATGATGTCTAAAAGACGAGGTGGGTGCATACTACATGAAAGTCTCACTAGGGTCACTCAACATCTCTAATGTCTTAATCATTCAATCAAGAAGCAGTAATAAAGAACATGTAAGATAAAGCAGTCAGGCGTCCCAAACGCTCAGTCGAAATGTTCTTAAGATCTGGCTTTACAAAACATAGCCAGATGATATAACAAGGTATACACAATCGTTATCAGCTACAGTCTGACTTAGTTACAATTATGTAAAAGCAAATGCAAGACTATCCGACTAATATGTCGGTGCCAAGAGGCAAAATATAAAGTAGCAAAACGAGTAGGGAAGCAAGAAACCCACTCGTGTCCTCCTGCGATCATCCCTCTAGTATTGACCATCTTGGAGGTAGAAGTACGCTGAGTCCTCGGGAACTGGCTCTAAATTTGGCCATGCAAAACCAGAGAGGTTAGACCTCTAATAGCAAGTACCACAAGGAAGCACGACATGAGAATTAAAACCAGTGATAAGAGTTAAGAATATGATAAATAAGTCTCCGCTTGCTACTGGGATTCATACAGCATCACGACACTTCGAACCAACTTCCCAACCAAACAAGGACAGAAGTTGACCCATCATGTACTGACATTCTGATCATCTCAGTAGTTAATAGAATAGGTACAGTACATAAATAAATCGATTTAAACGACAATACAACTACTACGGCTTACTAACTGTAAGTTCTAAGTTGCCCTAAAAATATGCAATAAGGGATTCCTCAGTTCTTACTATGTACAAGCAAGGCTAGTCTATCCAATAATCAATTACGCCAATCATGAATTAGACGAGTCCCAACGCGACGCCCGTCATCAGTATATATAACAGTATAAGCAGATACCACTTCCTGCCCGTGTGGTAGATTTGCAGTATCTGTGGGAACCAGCCGGCATGTCGGGGCACTAATTGTCCCGAAGATGGCTGCCATGTAAGAACTCGAAAATCCATTCTCTCCATGTAATCGTTATTTTATTTAGCTTAATAGTCCCTATGTTGATCGAAATCTCATGCTGTGGATCATGGTCATTCAGAATTGTAGAAGCATGAAAAATGAGGAGAAAAATAATCCATGCGGCCAAAAAGCCTCATGCGGCTCGGAGGGCCCATGAGTCCCATACGGCTCAAACACATAGGCAGTTCGAGTAAACTCGTGCGGCTCAGAGAGAAAGGCCAACGTGGTATTCAAAACAGCTGTACCCAACGACGCATTTAATGCTCTGACGACTGACAGCTGACAGATGACAGACCTGACATAAAGTTGTCATAATGAGTGGCGCTGCCTGTCAAGTTTCGGGAATAAGGAAAATCTCCAAAATGGCTCTGTCTACCAAGTTTCGAGGCAAGCTTATGCGGCCAGAATAAGATGAGTTCATGCGGCCAGTACAGAAAAACCTATGCGGTTCAACCATAAAGGTCCCCCATGCGGCTCGGCCAGGAAGGAACCCATGCGGCTCGGCTATGAAGGCTCTCATGCGGCTCAACCATGAAGACTCCCATGCGGCTCGGTCATGAACATATTCATGCGGCTCGGTCATGACAACCTTCATGCGGTTCGAGTATAGAGATTATTCATGCGGCTCGGTCATGAAACCGTTCATGCGGCTCAGTTATGACGACCTTCATGCGGCCCAAATATGAACCCTTCTCATGCGGCTCAACAACGATGACAGAACACGTGTCCTAAAGGTAATCAAATCTTGGGTCAGATCTCAATGATTTGGGACACGTGGCAAGAGAATAAATTAAATGGATTCATTCAGATTTGTAGATATCAGCAAATCATCATGATGGGGATTTTTTGCAATCAATATTAATGACTGACATGATTTGGCATAATCCTCATTAATGGCCCAGATCCTTCACGCTCAAGATTAATGGCCCCGATTGATTACTTATCAGGTCGCCGCCACTTTGAGAGTGGACAATCATTGTAAACCCTAATGATGCCCCCCACTATTATAAATAGCAGGGTGCCATTCCCTTACAAAATATAGAGACCAACAGAGAGAGATACACATATACAGAGAGACACTTTCCCCTAGTAATCAGAGGGAAAATACACAGAGATAAATCCAGAGAGAGAGAAGTCAGAAGAGAAATACGAGGAAGAGCAAGAGGAGCATTTCTTCATCAACGCCAACCATCTCGTCACAGGAGCCAAGGCTGTATACCGATCGTCCAAGGAGTAAGGCAGGGCTGCCGTCGCCTTCCCGAGCCTCTATCGTCACCCCCCAGAATCAAAAATAAATAATTATACTTAGATTGCCGTACCTAGGTTTTCGTCCCTAGGCTTTCTTTGTACAAACGAGTTTGTAACGTGAAGTAAAAGTCCGGTCCTCCGATAATTGTTCTGTTCTTTTATATTTCATGGCAAACACGATGGCGACTCTGCTGGGGACAAACTTCTCTATGGCTGAGGAGTTGGTGACACAATTGGATGCAGCCAAGCTTGGCTCCACACAACAGAAGATGGTCGCCCGGTTCGACCAACAGGCGTTCGAAGAAATGCTCTCCGACAAGAGCACTGGCCCGGTCCAGAAGCGAGCCCGCACAAAGAAGGCCCGCAAGGAGTGGAGACCCCGATCCTTCGTTCCTACTGAAGCTCTTGCAGAGATACCCTCTGTTGCTCAAGATGGTGGAAAAGACTCTTCCGCGGCCCCACTTCAGATCATAGACGACTCTGTTATCCCCAAGTCCGGCAGAAGAAAATATTATGATGCTGGGCTTGCAGGGGCAAAGAGGACCTCTATACGATCCGAGCCGCATAAGGGTTCTAGCCGCATGGAGAAAGCCTATGCGGTTACATCCGCAAACCGCAAGAAGAAAATGCACGCGGCCACATCTGTCAGCCGCATAGCTTATGCGGCTACAGTTGCCAACCGCATGGACGAAGCTTATGCGGATACTGAAGTCAATCGCTTGCAGAAAACCCATGCGGTCACAATTGCCAATCGCATGCGGCCAGCCTGCACGGTCGTGACTCCTAGTCGCACAAGGATAACCCATCCGACAGCTAAAGATAACCGCATGCAGACAACCTGCACGGTTCCCAATCCTAGCCGCATAGCAGCTGTTCCACGCTTCTCTCAATCAGTCTTCGACCGTCTCTCATGCGGTCCTGACTCTGATGACTCTCTGGATGATAAGCCAGACTCTGTGATATTCAACTTGGACTCTTCCTATTACGCACCCGCGAGTGCTAAAAGGAAGAAGTCTAGGGCAGCGCGAGCCCACCAAGCCCAGTCAGCTGCTCCAACCTCTGACTATCAGGGCGTCCCGCTAATTATTACGCGGGCCTCGGATGGGAAGTTGTACAGAACCACTCGAGTCCAGCCCCCGGCGGCAGACGGACAGAGAGGTTCATAAAAGTCTCCCAAAATCCCGGGAGCAAACATGGACTTGCGTGAGGCCATCCTTCACAAACGCAAGGAAAGAAAAGATGCATCGGGGTGCAAAGAGTCCTCCCACGGACGTTACTGCACCCAAATCATCGTCAACTGCTGCTGCAGTGGCACGACGATGCAAGAAGATCGGCAGTCTGTCTTTCAAAGACTGCAACAGCCATCTTCAGAAGACGAGGCACTACCCGTCGTCTCCTGCAACTCTGCTCGAAAATTACTCGCTGATGGAAGGAGAAAGAAGACGAATGTTTCCAGCCCGAAGACCTCAACCACTGCGACTAAAAAACTGTCGTCTAAGCGGGTGCCCACCACCGGAGTTTTTTAAGGTACTCGCTCTAAGACGAAATCTGCTACAGTGGGAGGCTTGTCGTCCATAACACAGGGGGTTGCTGGGGATGGGGGTAGCACCCCTCCGAGCTTCCACAACAATCCGATATTCCAAGAAGACGAGCCAGGGGAGACAACTCTTCCATCAGATACAACCGAGCATGGCATCCCCGAGGACGTCCACAGCTCTCAAGATGAAGCAAGCTCTGACGCCGGAGGTACTATTCCCTCCGAATCCGAACCAGAAGAGAATATTCCCACATATCCCGATGACTTCTCGGTACATGGGTATGACTCGGAGGATACGTCCTCCACCGTCCCTTCCGTTTCTCATCATATAAGGACGGTATTCATGACGGACAACAATCAAAGTGGTTCCAGTGATCGCCAGCGCATCGACACCCTTGGAGGCCATACTACAGGCCTTGGTCATGTCTGTAGATGAAATCAAGGCGGCTCTTCCAACTTTGCAAGGAGGAACACCTGGCCAAACAAGCACGGGTTCCGCGGTCAATGCGGACTCGAACTCAGCGGCACCAAACCCGTACAACAATCCTCCTGAAATAACGGCTTCCACCACTGCAGATGATGCCAGGGAAGCAAGAAGAGAGGTCCAGGAGCTCCAAGCCCTGTTTAACGCCCGAGAAAACTTTCAAGACCTCAGAATACGACAACCATACCCGGCTGCATGGAGGGATGTTCCCTTCCCACCAAGATATAAGCCGTTCAACATCAATCCCTATGATGGCAAGACCTCAGCGAGTCGGTACATCACTTACTTCGAGGTCACCACAGACCATCTGCCCCATGACGATGCTATTCTCACCCGATTATTCGTCGGGGCATTGGAAGGAGTCGCTTTCGACTGGTATCGCAATCTGCCGGACAACTGTATCCACTCCTTCGCCGGCTTCAAGCGCCTGTTCTTGGAGAGATTCTACGAAGTAGGGCAGGACGTCACCATGTCCACCCTCATGGACGTCGTCCAAGGGAAGAAGGAGCTGACAAGGAACTACATTGAGCGGTTCCGCCAAACCGCCATGAAGCTGCCCTCCGGAAATCCGGATTCCTCCTTAATTGAATTTTGCCAAAAGAGACTGCTTCCAACGATCAGTCTCTGGATGGGCGAAAGTTAATTCAAGGATTGGAAGACGTTCATCATCAGCGCCACAAGCACAGAAGAATGATTAAAGAAGGCTCGCCAATTGGGGTTACACATCTCGGACGGAGAGAACAATGGCAAACGTCCTAACACCAACAACGACAATGGGGGTAATTCCTCCAACAATCGAGACAGCAGGGGAAAGCAGGCTATGGTGACCGATACAGCACAAAAACCTGAGCCAAAGCCAGCAGACAAACAATGGCCGCAAATCACTTACTTCTTCGAAGACGGTCACGTCAAGCCCATCTTGGACATGCTCATACAAGGAGACAGAATTCAGCTTCCTCCACCAAGACGGGAACCGCGGCTGGCAGAGATGGAGAATCCAAAGTACTTCCATTATTATCGCTATGTCCATCATGCTACACATGATTGCTACCAGCTGAAACCGTACATCCAAAACCTCATCGATTCGAACGCTCTGGCCATCGATTTCGAAGAGGTAACCGTGGCAGCCAATATGGTGTCCGTATAATTCGACAGCTTCCCTCCGACGGAAACTCAAGACGGGGTGGTCCCCATCCCTCTGGCGACAATAAAGATTACCAATCTTCTACCTCCCCGAGATCAGGCTACTGGTCTAGTACCTCTCACCACATCACGAGGGGAGGTCATGTGGATCCATCCAGACTTGGTGTTAGAAGTGACTCGGCCCACACCATCTTCCACCGACAAGAAAAAAAGTAGAAAAGTCAGGACTTGCCACACAATCTCGGCAGACATCGAGGAAGCTACAGCCGTCGTCACGCGATCTGGAGCGCAATCCCAACCTGTGGTTGACAATCTAGCTGAGAATCATCAACCCACTACAACTGATGCTCCGGGACCGGCTCAGCCTTCGACGACCGACAAGCCTAGGCCGAAGGAGACTCGCTTCGACAAGTCCCTCCGAAAAGAGGCAGCCCAAGGGCTAGAGAGGCCCTACAACTTTGACATCTTAGCACAATTGGCTAACACACCGGCCAAGTTGTCACTGTACGAACTCCTAAGGCTCTCCAAGGACGTTCGTATTGCATTGAGCGAAGCACTCCAAAATGCCGATGCCTATCTGGCTCAATCCAACCTCACCGGGGAGGACTCACCCGTGGATCTCCAAGACAGTGCCTGCACAGGATCAATGCCCAACATCGTCTTCACTCCGCAATTCATGCTCATCAAAACCAACCTACACGATCGCCCGCTATACTACACGAAATATATTGGCGACGTAAAGGTGGATCGAATGCACATTGATCCTGGGTCTTCCATAAGCATCATCCCGAAGGGTCTGCTACATCATCTCCGCATCCCAATGCATCTCCTGACACCTACAAGTACTGCCATCAGCGATTTCAATTCGGGCAGGAGCTACCCTATTGGGAAGATTCGTCTGAAGTGTCAAATTGGCGACCTCCAATCCGAAGTCACCTGCTACGTCATAGATGTAGACACTTCTTACAACATCCTCCTGGGGCGCCCATGGATACACGATTATATGATCGTACCTTCCACACTGTACCAGTGCTTCAAATATGTCGACAAATACGGCTTCGTAAGGACAGAATTTGCGGATATCGATCCCTTCAAAGGGGTCGAATCTTATTACTCAGACTCCTGCCTGTATGAAAAGTCGAAGAAGCACCTTGGTGAAGGAGATGTACAAGCTAGTACCGAGACAGCCACAGGATTAGAAGAACCTCTGACGATCCACCTCCAAGCTCGTAAACCAGGCAGGTCCGCACCCCTTACTGCCACTCTGCGAAAGGACGCGATCAGCCTCTCGGCGCAGGAGGAGCAGATGATAATCCGGCTGCCAAGGTCCGGCCAAGTGCCGAGACCCACAATGGGGCCACTGACAATCAGACTGTCGAGAGTCGGTCAACCCCAAACGGAGAAGCTCAATCCCTCCGATAGGCCACTGACGATACGCCTTCCCAAGAAGGGTCATCACCCCGATGCAAGGTCTGACACTTCTAGCGAACCAGCCACTCCTCGCTCCACATCAAATGCCAAACTGGGGGTCGTTAGTCTGCCAACAACTCTATGCTCTGCTCCATCAACTGAACCACTGACAATCAAGCTTTCTAGGACGTCCTCTCAGTCTTCATTCACACAGGGGGTAGCCGAAGAGGAACCAGAGTTAGCCAAGTATGTGGCTGCCCACACTGATGTTCCCTCCGCTGATGATGTAATCCCCCTAGAAAAGATACCTTACTTCATCAATAAAGGGTTATCTTTGAACTACACTGAGCTTAATAAGCTTTGTACAATGTATGCTATGGAACACGGTATAGGCACTCACCTACACACATAAGTGACAAATGTGTACACCGTAATCCAGCTTACTCCAGTAGAAGATGCTTACCGAATAATCGAGGGAGGGGACCATCCAATCATCTTTGGCCGGAAGGGCGACCCACATTCCTTCACCATAGAGGAAGCCGACCTCGGGTCAGATGCCGGGAGACTGCCTCTGTATCTTTATAGCCCCCAATCCAAATATCTCATGCAAAAATAGGGGTATGATCTGGAGACGACGCCAGGCTTGAACTACGGCACCGGACGACGATTACCTTTGAAGCCACTGGTCCCGGCAGGCAAACCACGGGACTACTATAGCAAAACTCGATACGGGTTAGGGTATGTAACGCCTACTACGACCCCTGAAAGTTCAGATGAAAAATGCGACTGGCAGTCACATTCAACCAGGTCACCCACTTCTGACTCGGATACCAGCATCGGAGACGTGTTTAGACAAGTCTTGTCAGTTAATATGGCATTCGTCGACGCTTATGAAGAAGATGAAGACATCCCTGAAATCTTCGAGCAAGAGCCGTGGGCCCAACAGTTGGATGCACAATGGAAAAAATGATTCAAACTGAGAGAACCTCCTACTGAAGATAAAGTCATACAGGTTGACCTCGGCAGCGAATCTTCTCCAAAACAAATTTTTGTCAGTAAAAGCCTAGCAGACGAAGAGCGGGAGTCGCTGCTAAAACTTGTCAGAGAATACATTGATATGTTCGCCTGGAGCTACGAAGACATGCCAGGGTTAAATCCCGACATTGCTCTTCACAAACTCAACATTCGGCCGGATGCGAAGCCAGTCAAGCAACAATAGCGACGCTACCACCCAGGCATCATGGACGCGATCGAAGCCGAAGTAAACAAACTGATAGCCAGCGGCTTCATTCGTGAGGAGCAACATCCCGATTGGGTCGCCAATATAGTGCCCGTCCTTAAGAAGAATGGGAAGATTCGAATCTGCATCGACTTCCGCAATCTGAACGAGGCGTGCCCCAAAGATGAATTCCCCTTTCCTATCACAGACATCATGATCGACAATACCTGCGGTTTCGAATGTATGTCATTCATGGATGGCTTCTCGGGGTACAACCAAATCAAAATGTCTTCTGATGACGAAAAGCATACATCATTCCGAACACCAATTGGCACGTACTGCTACACAGTCATGCCTTTCGGTTTGAAGAATGTCGGCGCCACCTATCAAAGAGCCATGAGCATCATCTTCAGAGACCACTTACGCAAGACAATGGAGTGCTATGTTGACGATATAGCCGTTAAGAGTCGCTACAAGGCAGACCATCTGCAGGATCTAAGGACGGTATTCGACCTAATACGGGCGCACAATTTGAAAATGAATCCTACGAAGTCCTTTCTGGGCGTATCCAGCGGGAAGTTCTTGGGCTTCATCATCACTGCATAGGGTATCCATGTAGACCCTGAGAAGACGAAAGCAATCATGGAGATGGGTCCCCCGAGAAATTTTTGCGAACTCAGAGGCCTTCAAGGGAGGCTAACTTATATCAGGAGGTTCATTTCCAACCTCTCTGGGCAATGTCGACCATTCACCCATGGGATGAGGAATGCCAGCACGCCTTCGACAGCATCAAAGAATATTTGTCGAACCCTCCAGTCCTGGTGGCTCCGGTTTCTGGAAAACCATTCCTGCTCTATGTACGGGCAATGAAACATTCCTTCGGGGCTCTGCTCGCACAAAACAATGATGCAGGCCATGAGCAAGCCATATATTACCTCAGCCGAATGATGATTGGGCCAGAGCACCGATACACCGCTGTGGAGAAGGAATGCCTTGTCCTGGTGTTCGCCATTCAGAAAATGTGACACTATGTCACCGGACAAACGATACATGTGATCTCACGAGTCAACCCTCTCAGGGTCCTCATGACTAAACCAGGGGCACTCAGCTCTCGCCTCGCTACATGGGCAATATTACTGTCCCCTTATCATATGATCTTCGTCCCACAAAAGGTAATCAAAGGTCATGCCCTGGCAGACTTCTTAGCAGCCCACCCAGGCTCGGAGTCCTCCAGAATATATGAATAGATCCCAGATGAGGTCGCCGACTCGCATGCAACCTCTCACGATAATATATGGCGAATGTTCTTCGATGGTGCTTCGAGGACCGGACCTAAAGGCAATATAGTCGTCGGAGTCGGGGTAGTGCTGGTCTCCCCTTCCGGATTGGTGATTAACTGCGCTTATTCCCTCATAGAGCCCTGCTCTAACAATGTGGCCGAGTACAACGCTCTGGTCATTGGCCTCCAACTTGCAAGAGAGCTGGGGGTAGAATACCTTGAAGCATACGACGATTCCTAACTAATCGTCAATCTGATCCGGGGCTCATACGAGGTCCGCCACGAAGACATGATCCCTTATCACCAAATAGCGATTGACATCATCTCGTCGTTCGAGGGGTTCTTCGTCGAACATGTCCCCATACTCCGAAATATCGAAGCTGATGCCCTAGCTGGTCTCTCCGCTTCCCTAGCAGTTCCGAATTATGATCACCAATCAGTGGATATGATAGGCCACAAACTGGTCTGTCCCAAGAACAATATGCAATTCGTGGCGAGTTATTCCGCCCAGACGATCGATGAGGCCCCAGATTGGAGACAACCATTCATCGACTTCGTCGTCTACGACATCCTGCCCGAGAACCCAAAGGAAGCCACTTCCATCAGACGGCGTTCTCTCAGATTCTTCTACGATACAGAGACAAAAATGCTGTATCACCGCTCCTACGACGGATTACTGCTTCGGTGTCTGTCAAATACAGAAGCCAAAGAAGCCGTACGAGAAGCTCATGACGGTGTCTGTGGGGCCCACCAGCCCGGTCCTAAATTGCAAGACCGTCTTCGACGAATGGGCTACTATTGGCCCACGATGGTGGCAGATGCGATAGGTTATGCTAGAAAATGCAAAGCCTGCCAAGTCCACGCGGACTTCATTCACCAACCATCCGAATTTCTACATCCGACAGTGGCGTCCTGGCCATTCGAAGCATGGGAAATGGATATCATTGGTCCAATCACCCCACCTTCCTCCCGAGGACATCGCTTCATACTTGCGATCACTGATTACTTCTCCAAATGGGCGGAAGCTGTCCCACTCGCAGAAGTTAAGACTTCAAACGTGATCAGCTTCCTTAAGCATCACGTCATCTACCGCTTTGGACTGTCCCGAAGGATCATCCATGATAATGGTCCGCAGTTTGCAAGCCACATATTCTATCGATTTTGCGATAAGCACCGTATTCAGAATGTCGCTTCGACACCGTACAACCCGACGATGAACGGGTTGGCAGAGGCATTCAACAAAACAATCATCAAACTCCTCAAGAAGTTTGTCTCCTCCAACAAACGCGACTGGAACGAGAAGCTCGGCGAGTGTTTATGGGTGTACCGTACTACAGTCCGAACAGCTACTGGGAACACACCATTCTCTCTGGTATACGGGAGTGAGGCAGTTCTTCCATTAGAGACTCAAATACCCTCACTCCGAGTCGCCCTCACTTATCAATTGACGACGGATGACAACTGCCAACATCGACTACAAGAGTTGGAGGCCTTAGATGAAAAGCTCCTCCTAGCTCAGCAAAGGATCGAGCTATACCAAGCACGCATCTCAGGAGCCTTCAATAAGAAGGTCAAAATCAGAACATTCCAAGTGGGCGATCTTGTTCTGGCAGTCCGGAGGCCAATGGTCATGACTCACAAGACCGTCGGCAAGTTCCAGCCAAAATGGGAAGGTTCATTTGTCATCGAAGCCGTGTTCTCCAACGGTGCTTACCGCCTCGCTAAGCAAAACGGAGACTTGCTCATGTTGCCCGTCAACGGCAAGTTTCTGAAGAAGTATTATGTCTGAAACAAAATCCTCAAGACATCTCAGAGTGTCGAGTCATGTGCCTCCCTGTACCACTGAACTCACATTCTGGTTCCATGCATAGAGTCATGTACCCGCTGGTACCTCTGAACTCATTCCCACATTTTACAATCACTCGAGTCACGTACCTACTGGTACCTCTGAACTCATTTTCTACATTTTTTAATCATACGAGTCATGTACCCGCTGGTACCGCTGAACTCACACTCACCATTCCCTAGATTCCCGAGTCATAAAAACATCCCAGATTATCGAGTCATGTACCCACTGGTGCCTCTGAACTCACATCCCGGTCACTCTTTCAGATAGAAAGTTATGTATGATCATACCTCTGAACTTCCTTCCTGGAGGAGATCCTCTCCCATGATCCAATATCCGTACTTCCAGTGCACAAAAAAGGTAAGCGATCCACAAATTCCCAAGACGGCCATGTCCTCATTACCTCTGAGTCGTTTCACTTCCGCCAAAAACAAATCACCCCCTACATAGAACTTCCATGTCCTCATTACCTCTGAGTCATTTTATGAACCCCCTCTTTATTGAGCCCACTCCTGCCATGTCCTCATTACCTCTGAGCGGGAAGGCTCCGTAGAAGAAACCTTCATACTTGCCATGTCCTCATTACCTCTGAGTAAGTATGTCGGTGCCCTTTCAATCTATTATCTGTACCCACGCCCGGAGTACGACAAGGATAATAGGTCCACAAATGTCCTCTGTTGACCACAAATATCCTCCGTTGAGTCCACTCCTGCCATATCCTCATTACCTCTGAGGAGGAAGACTCTACGGTAACACCTTCGTACTTACCATGTCCTCATTACCTCTGAGTAAGTATGTTGGTTTCCTTTCATCCTATTATCCGTATCCTAAACCGGGGTACGCCAAGGATAAGAGGCCCACAAATATCCTCTGCTAAGTTTCTTAGCATAAATCCACCATCTCGTCATGCCCCAGGAGCCCAGCCGCTCTACGGCATTCCCCTTTTTCCCAATACCGAGAGCACCCATGACCACTTTGCCATGGCTGTTTCGGATATCCTGACCAAACTTGTTATCCGTACCCAAAACCAAGGTACGCCTAGGGTAACAGGTCCATAAATAATCCTCCAGCAAGTCTAATTCTACAAACACCACAAGTACAAGAAAGAGAAGATGAGTCAAAACATGCTCATTTATTTAAAATTCAAAGTACTACATCATCTGGGATCATATCCCATGAAAAAAAGAAGAAAGAAAAAAGGAGCAAAAGAAAACAGAAGACCGATCACTGCTCCGGGGCACATAGTGTCGTGAGACGGTCCGTCAGCAAGGCAACCGACCGCTCAAACCTCTGTCTAGCTCGACGCTCCGCCTCTTGGGTCAGCGCCACCTCATCCTCCAGATGAGCGTGAGCTTGCCAGTTGTCCTCAAATTTCTTGAAAGCCCGCTCCAGGTTAACGGAAGATCGGGAAACCTTTTCGGCCACCTGAATAATTGACTCCTGTTCCGTATGAGCAGCCCTCAGCTCCGACTCTAGGAAGGCCAATTCCTTCTGAAGTGCGAGAATCTGCTCCTTCGTGTCAGCTATTCCACGAGAAGCAGCCTCCTCCCGAGCCCTACAAGCGTGGCTTCGACGACCCAGCCTGTCGTACGAAACGAAAAGCTTGTCAAGGTCCCCATTCACAACCGGCCCGACGGTGTCTCGAACGAGCTTTATCCTATCCCGAGCGGCAATAAGGAAGCCTCGCTCCCGTTCAATTGTAGCAGGTAAATCAGCCTGCCGTAACACCAGCAATCGGGTCACGAGCTGATCAGCCTCTGCCAACTTAGGCTCCAGGAGCGCAGCCAACCCCACCCCGTCAGAAAGAGTCTTCAAAGTTTCAATCTGACCCCGAGCACACCGCAGGGACAGAGAGAAAGGGGTCCCCCGTTCTACGGCAGCATCTACGCCCCTCTTTAAATGGCGGCAGAAGCTGTCGACCACATCCTGCGATACCTCGTCCAGAGCCTCCGAAGAAG
The DNA here is from genome assembly GCA_029216955.1 of Iris pallida. Classification (NCBI taxonomy): domain Eukaryota; kingdom Viridiplantae; phylum Streptophyta; class Magnoliopsida; order Asparagales; family Iridaceae; genus Iris; species Iris pallida. The sequence goes on along the minus strand of JANAVB010042020.1, from coordinate 2,142,313 downwards.
TCGGCGTCAACGGGAGTGTTGCTGGCAGCACTGAAGAGGACGCGACAGAATCTGCCGCCCCTGCCACTAGGGAAACAAACTCCGTACGGAAGGACGTCTGAACAGCGGTCAACTCCTCTGCAGCAGCCCGCAGAACCTGAATGCTCGGCAGGGCCGAAAAGTCAGTCTCTGAAGCCGTGTGAGCAGCAGAGGATGAGATAGAGACCATTGTTCCTGGAATAAGCTCCCCTCCCATCTGCCCGGAGCTGGCAGGAGGCTCCTCGACATGAGTCGGAGAAGGAGAGGAAACGCTCCTTTCCCCTGGATTACGGTAGGCCGAGCCTTCCCCAAGAATATCCGCTGTGGGGGGTAAAGGGTCAGGACCTGTAGGGCCAAGACAACCTTGAATCGATTTGACCTGGAGGATATGTTGATAGAGCAAATAAGCCCCCTCACTAGTCAATATTTGGCTTATCTTACCAGCGGAAGAGTGTGGAGGCTGAGGTTCGCCTACGGCCACCACAACCTCTCCACTAGCGGCCTCCGAGTCGGGTATAATAGACTCCTCCGCCCCTGCACCCTCGGGAGGGGATGCAACGAGATCGGCGTCGCCTTGCTGAAGTTCAGCGATCTCGGAGATAGGCCCGAGGAAACCTTCGTCACCCCGGGCCGAGGCCTCGGCAACCGGGGACCCCCCAGCCGCCGCTGAGAGAGCCCCCGCAGAAAGGACCACGGCACACATGTCGCTAATCAAAGCAGCAAGGGCCGGATCAACTCCAGGGGCGGTAGACGGTCAGGAGAGCCTGGTTCGTCAGACGCCTACAAAGAAAAAAAATGGTTAGGTCATATCTCCAAGAAAAAAGAAAGCCACAACAAGGAGATAGCTCCAACATAGTCGTACCTCCGGAGCAGCGTCAGTATTTTTACCCCTCTCGGTAATAAGCAATCCATGAGACCTAACGGCAGCTCTTTTCACGGAAAAGGTCGCTCTGCTGTCAGAAGACTCATGCCTGACTCGTTTGCGTGAGGGACTAGGCACAGCGGGAGGCTGTCCTTCCCTCACTACTTCCTCTTGTGTAGCAAGTAACGGATCCTCCGCCAGTTCGTCTGATGTGGGAAGCGGTTGATCCGCTACTTCTTCACCCCAACCAGAAAGGGAGTTTTGCTATCATGATCATCATCCTCCTCAGCCGACTCGAAAGATTCTGATTCAGGGGGAGGAGTCTGGAGCGCTAGTTGCTTTCTAGCCTTAGCCCCCTTGGGCTTCTCCTCTAAACCGGTACCCACGATGAAACTGGTACTCGGATCAAAATTAACAGAAGGCTTGTTCGCCATAACATGATACAAAGCAGCCACGTATAAAATTTCCCTCGGCGCCTTAGCATCGGGGACCGAGAAGCTGGCCCGAGTATGATAAGCGTCATAATAATTCCATGCCCTGACACCATCAAGAACGCTACCTTCAAAGCCCAAACAAGGGCTGGGACAGTCAAGGAATAACTGGCTATAGCCAAATTGGCGGGAAAACCTACTAGGCAGGTAGGGCTCCAAGTACACATTATCGCAGTTACGATAAACCAGATGCGCGGGGCGGATGTTGCGCAACCAGGTGAGCATATTCGGAGACAGAAAGTGAGAAGGTCTGGTACCATCAAGGTATACATTCCTCACTTCCTTATCGGAAAAATGAGGAACAAACACGAAAAAGTTACACCCGTCCACCCTCGCCAGCGCCCTCCGACAAGCTGGCATAGTATTATATTCCCAAGACTGGCGATGACATTTGAAAAGGAAAGCGTCTTCATCTGTAGCATCTTCCGCTATTCCAGGTCCCATCAAAGACTTGTAGTGCATCAACAACCACCCCATCAAATAGTGGAAAGGTAGCTCTATGCGCTCAAAATCCAGCGTCTTCTTGCGGGTAATGACCTTGGACGAGAATGTTCGAAGACCATGGTGTATGCTACACATCATAGCCGGAAGAAGAGCCAGTCTAACTCCAAATACCAGCTTAACGGCAGGGAGAATGAAGTGGCGGCTGATCCTCTCAATATAACCTGCCCCTCCCGAGACTACGCAGTTCCGTAGCCATATCATTAAAAATCCAGCCAGGAGCGCCTTCTCTGACATCTGCCTGGTGCCGTAGTAAAAATAGCTAAGCGAGTCAGTTTGACTCCCGAATATGTCGCTCTTGGACCGCGACTTCTTGACGCTCAACATCAGGTCCTTTATCTCTCCCTGGGTTCGAGGGGTTCGAGGAGTAACCTCGCAAGAAGGGTCAACTTTAAAAAGATAATTGACCCAGGATGTGGTATGGGGAGTGGTCCCTTCTGAGCTATCCTCCTTTTTTATAGCCATCTGGTGACAAGCACTATGATGGCACATCAACTCCTGATACACCGCAACAAAACCTGGGAGTCGTCGGTTCAAGTCCTCAAACTCCTCATTCGACGGAGTGTATACCTTGAAAGGCTCGTTCCCCCACGGAAGTTTGAAGACAGTATACATCTCATGGAGAGCAAGCCCCAACTCCCCTCCGGGTGCAAAGAACGTCCCCGTTCGCCGGTTATACATCTCCAAGAGCGCCACGAATAATGGTTTATTGATAGGAAGCCCGTGACAAGTGTCCCGAATGGCATGAAAAAGTCCCACCTCCCGCAGGAATGTTTCGTAGGTCTGCAGAACCCAAGTGGTCAAGTGGGCCCACGTAGAAGTGGGGTTTAGCCAGTTCAGCAATGCCAGTCTGCCAACGGAATAAGATTTTTTGCGAGCGAGCCGATTCAGGAATGTATCAGCTTGAGTGAATATGAAGTTGGGACCGTATACGTTCATGAAAGAGCCTGGGGCCAGGCCCATCATGTACCAGAGGATGGAATCCTTACCCGCGTACGCTGACCGCATGTTCGGGTTATAATAGATGTCGCCCATCAACATCCCTGATTGGGTAGGAGTTAAGTTACACACCATCTTCCTGTCCAACAACACCATATTGAACCACGACAGAGGATAATGACACTCCATGAGAGGAATATGGATCGCCATCCCATCCAAAGAAAAATCCCAGTTCTCAGAGATCTCTAATACTTGGGGATTTTTTATGATTAAAGCGTCTCCAAAGAGGAATGAAGGCTTCAGGTATAATCCATCCAACTTCCCAGTATTCATCATGGCACAGAGATAATGGAGGGTCTGATTCTCGATGGCGTTCAACCTCTCCGAAGGCTCATTAACAGGAAATTGATTCAGCACATGCTTAACTAAGTCATCAAGACGCACGTCCAAGGCGAACTGATTTGAGCCTACTAGGAGTTCCCTCGCAGAATTTACTGGCAGATTCACTAAAGAAAGAGACGAAAGAAATAAGATTAGAAGATAGTCAAAACAAAGGAGCATTTGAAAAATTATTTGAGTCTATGCGGCTCGGGTCGTCACAGCCTCATGCGGCTCAGAACCAGATAAGTCCATGCGGTTCGGTTCATCATAGCCTTATGCGGCTCCGAGTCAGAAGAGACCATACAAATCAAGTCAGATGAGCTTATAAAGCTTCTTCGGTTCGAATTCAGGTGAGATTATACGGTTCAAAGTCCGTACGAACTCATGCGGCCCTGAACAGATAGACTTATACGACAACGAGCAGATGAGCTTATGCGGTTCAAAAGTGAACTACGCTCATGCGGCCCAAACCGAGAGTATATATGCAGTTCAGATCGAGTATGACAAGCCCATGCGGCCTTCTGGGCGAAGTGCTTATGCGGTCATAACGAAGAACGTTATACATGCGGCTTGTGCATAAGTTATGCAGCAGAGCCATGGCAATTAGGGTTCTAAAGCAATGTCCTTACCAGCGATGGGCGGATGAACGTCGGGATGAACAGAGGGAACATCGGCTGGCGGAGGAGTGGCCACGTTCGTCGCCGCAGCCGCCGCAGAAACGACCGTCTTGCCCTTCGCAGCCTTCGACGCAGCAGCCTTCTTGGGAGCCATGGGTGCTTGGGAGAGGAAGGAGTTAGAGCAGCAAAAGATCGAAGACGAGAGAGAGAGAAGAAGATTTTCTAGAATGAAAGTATTCCTATTTATAGACAAGGAAGGAACGCCTCGATCCGCGTGTAACACAATGACCGACTCTTCGGTCATCGAGGCAAAAGACGGCTGAATAATAGCCTGTCTCTTGGGATCTTGGACCAAAAAGCGGCTCTTAAGATCTGACAGCAAATCAAGAGCATTAAATGTATATGATTTACAAAAGATTTGCACACGTGGCAGGAAGATGTGGCAAGGAGCTCATGCGGCTAAAATAGCCTATGCGGTTCAGGGAGTTATGCGGCCGAGATAAGCATGCGGCTGGAAAGTTCCATGCGGCTAGGACAAAATATATCCCTGCGGCTCTCGCATAATCATGCTTCTTATTCAAAGTATTTCAATTTTGCAAATTGAAAACTTTGAAGGGGGTCTTGTAGAAGCATGAAAAATGAGGAGAAAAATAATCCATGCGGCCAAAAAGCCTCATGCGGCTCGGAGGGCCCATGAGTCCCATACGGCTCAAACACATAGGCAGTTCGAGTAAACTCATGCGGCTCAGAGAGAAAGGCCAATGTGGCATTCAAAACAGCTGTACCCAACGACGCATTTAATGCTCTGACGAATGACAGCTGACAGATGACAGACCTGACATAAAGTTGTCATAATGAGTGGCGCTGCCTGTCAAGTTTCGGGAATAAGGAAAATCTCCAAAATGGCGCTGTCGACCAAGTTTCGAGGCAAGCTTATGCGGCCAGAATAAGATGAGTTCATGCGGCCAGTACAAAAAAACCTATGCGCTTCAACCATAAAGGTCCCCCATGCGGCTCGGCCAGGAAGGAACCCATGCGGCTCGGCTATGAAGACTCTTATGCGGCTTAACCATGAAGACTCCCATGCGGCTCGGCCATGAACATATTCATGCGGCTCGGTCATGACAACCTTCATGCGGTTCGAGTATAGAGATTATTCATGCGGCTCGATCATGAAACCTTTCATGCGGCTCAGTCATGACGACCTTCATGCGGCCCAAATATGAACCTTTCTCATGCGGCTCAACAATGATGACAGAACACGTATCCTAAAGGTAATCAAATCTTGGGTCAGATCTCAATGATTTGGGACACGTGGCAAGAGAATAAATTAAATGGATTCATTCAGATTTGTAGATATTAGCAAATCATCATGATGGAGATTTATTGGAATTAACATTAATGACTGACATGATTTGGCATAATGCTCATTAATGGCCCAGATCCTTCACGCTCAAGATTAATGGCCCCGATTGATTACTTATCAGGCCGCCGCCACTTTGAGAGTGGGCAATCATTGTAAACCCTAATGATGCCCCCCACTATTTTAAATAGCAGGGTGCCATTCCCTTGCAAAATATAGAGACCAACAGAGAGAGATACGCATATACAGAGAGACACTTCCCTCCAGTAATCAGAGGGAAAATATACAGAGATCAATCCAGAGAGAGAAGTCAGAAGAGAAATACGAAGAAGAGCAAGAGGAGTATTTCTTCATCAACGCCAACCATCTCGTCACAGGAGCCAAGGCTGCATACCGATCGTCCAAGGAGTAAGACAGGGCTGCCGTCGCCTTCCCGAGCCTCTATCGTCACCCCCCAGAATCAAAAATAAACAATTGTACTTAGATTACTGTACCTAGGTTTTCGTCCCTAGGCTTTCTTTGTACAAGCGAGTTTGTAACGTGAAGTAAAAGTCCGGTCCTCCGATAATTGTTCTGTTCTTTTATATTTCATGGCAAACAAGAATGAGTACTTCCGTACAGAGTACGATATGCACAACTCTACAACGATGCCCGTGCGGTTAGGTTGTAAGTCTTATATAGCGTAATACAACAATCAAACCTAGCCACAAAATAATTATGCCTTGACTGTAAGATACACATGCTGCTTTTGCAAAAAAATGGAAGTCAACATGTGTCCATATACCAATGTTCGGGATCGGCTAGTCGATCATAATGGTTCATGTTTAATATGAACGTGTCTTATTCAATTTAATAAGACGACTAGCCAGTCTCTTAGTTCAACTAGGAACACATGATCAATCATTAGTCGAGGTAACAATCAATGTCAATTCGTGATAAGGCATGAAAGTCAACTAGCATTTCGTATGGTCGAGTCTATAACTCTCAGAGTTAAGTTCCAGTCATTCTGGGTATCCATAAATCAATCAAGACACCGGGCACATTCCACACAACAATAGGTATTAAAAATATTAATATATCATAATTTTATCGAGTTCATGTCAAAAGGCGTAATGATATTATAAGGGGTGCCATGCGCCTAAGGAGTACGCTGAATGAAATGTGCCAAGCCAGAGGAGTACGCCCAATGAAATACGCGTAAAGGAACTTTACGCATGAGGGAAGTTTATGCATGAAGGAATAAAGCTTACTCGTAAAGGGTCGAGTTATGCGTAAAGCTTGTACGCGTAAAGAGTTAAAGTTTACGCATGAATGAATATGCGTAAAGAATAGTATTGCACGCGTAAAGGAAGTACGCATAAAAATAATATTACGCGTGAGCCATTGTATGCATAATGAATAACGTTACGCATGAAACATTGTACGCGTAAAAGAATAACATTGCGAGTAAACTTGTACGCGTAAAAAATAATGTTACACGTAAATGAATATGCGTAAAGGAAAATGTTACGCGTAAAATATTGTACGCACAAAGGAAGTACACCAAGCCAGAGTAGACTTGCGTATTCCAGATTCACGCTGACACGAATGATCGTGGGCGTAGAGCTTGATATTACGCGGACACGTAAAACGTGGGCGTAGAGAACCTCTCGAACTCCTATTCCATGAAACCTTCAATCGAAGCCAAAAATGGGACTTCTATGGATCAAAATAGGGTATAACACAAATTTCAACAACCTGGACTGCTCAAAATTTTGAAATAAGGAAGTTTGAGAGATCAAAACCATTAAAATCCGAAAATAGCAATTTCTAGATCTACAAAAATAAAACTCTCAAAACGGAAAATGTCAAGTTCTAAACTATCTTAGAATCATGGAAGGAAGCTAAATGAACCATAAAAATAGGTTCTCATGTGGAAACAAGATGTACTTGCCTATGCTCTAGGTAGGTGGAGAGAGTTATGAGGAAGAAGAAGAAGAGTAAATGAGAATGAATGAAGAGAGAGAAAGGGTTGGGCTTTAAATGGAGATGATGGTAGGTAGGGAGTTGGTTGGGTTCATGGTTCACCAAAACAAACCAACCTAAGCCGAACCCAAGAGCAAAAACAAAAGCAGAAAATAAAGTACAAAAAAATAATTAGCGTAAAAATTAAAGGAATTAAATACAGAATAAATATATGATAAATATTAAATAAATTCATTCAAGCAGTACACGTATTAAAATACGTATTCTGGGAACGGGAAGTGACATCTCTACCCTCCTTAGAAAAATTTTGTCCTCAAAATTTCAAATCCAAGCAGGCCAGAAATATCTAAGCTAGACTAATCCAAGTACAAACAATTCTAGCGAGCAAGAAGTCATTCTATAATATCAATAACAAGTAATATATATATATATATATATATATATATATATATATATATATATATATATATATATATATATATATATATATATATATATATCAGGCAATTTCTACTCATAGGGTGATAAGCATGAGGAATCAAGATAATCAAGGTACACAGAAAGAAATATACCTTGTGAGCCAAATAGGTGTGGATACCGTGATCGAATATCATCATCACGTTCCCACGTTGACTCTCCTAAGGAGTTATGACCCCAAGCAACTCGGACAAGGCTAATTGTTCGGTTTTTGAGTATTTTCTCCCTTCGGTCCAAAATGGACACCGGTTGTTCCTCGTAAGACAGGTTGGTACCAACAACCAGCTCAGAATGATCGAGGATATGGCTTGGATCCGATACATACCTACGTAACTGAGATACATGTAACACATCATGCACCTCTCATAATGAAGGTGGAAGGGACAAACGATAAGCAACATTGCCTACCCTATCAAGGATAACAAATGGGCCAACGTATCGCGGACTCAACTTCCCGCGAATGCCAAATCTAATGACTCCACGAGTAGGTGAGATCCGCAAGAACATGTGGTCCCTAACAGAAAATTCTAGCGGCTTACGATGCTGGTCTGCCCAATGATGATGCCGATCTTACGCAACTCGAAGTCGCTCCCTAATCCCCTTAACCACTTCAACCGTCCGAACAATCATCTCTGGGCCTAACATCTTCCTCTTCCCGATATCATCCCATGCCAGTGGCAACCTACACTTCTTACCATATAGTACTTCGAATGGCGCCATCTGGATGCTGGCTTGATAACTGTTATTGTATAAAAATTTGACTAAATGCAGGTGACTCTCCCAAGATCCTCCACAATCTAGGGTGCAAGCTCGTAACATATCTTCTAAAGTCTGAATTATTCTTTCTGATTGCCCGTCCGTCTGTGGGTGGTAAGCCGTACTAAATCTGAACTTGGTACCTAGGCTATGATGTAAACTTTTCAAAAAATGTGATATAAAACGGGTATCTCTATCTGACACAATACTGACAGGGACCCCATGCTGCCTGACTATCTGCTGCATATACAACTCTGCCAACTTTTCTGTAGATTGTCCTACTCTAAAAGGAAGAAAATGTGCCATCTTTGTAAGCCGATCTACGATCACCCAAATAGCATCCTTATCACTTGGTGATCTCGTTAAACCGGTTACAAAGTCCATTGTGATATGTTCCCACTTCCACTTCGGGATAGGAAGCGATTGTAATAATCTAGCTGGCCTCTGTTGTTCTGTCTTCACTTGCAGGCATATCAAACAACGCTAGCTATCTCCCTCTTCATTCCGTTCTACCAGAAGTGCTGTTTGATATCTTTGTACATTTTGGTCCCTCCGGGGTGTATAGAATACTGAGAACTGTGGGCTTTTGTCATGACCTTCTGTCTGACATCCCCACTTAGCACACATAGATGTGATCCAAATCTAAGTGTACCATCTTCGTGAATTTTTATCTCCTTCCTGAGTCCTGACTCACATTCCGTCCTAAGCTTCTGAATCCTTGGGTACTATGCCTGAGCTGCCTTGATCCTGTCTACCAAGTCGGATTGAACTTGTAGACTTGCCAGAATTCTTATATCACTAGGAAGTATAACCTCGATGCCTATCTCTTAAAGATCTTCCAAAATATATTTTTGTGATATCAACATAAATGTGCCACCTCTCCTGATAAGAGCGTCTGCTACCACATTAGCCTTGCTTGGATGATATTGAAGCTCCGCGTCGTAATCCTTGATCAACTCTAACCATCTTCTCTATCTCATGGTTTGTTCCTTCTGAGTAAAGATGTACTTCAAACTCTTGTGGTCTGTGTACATGTCCACTCGATCATCGTACAAGTAATGCCTCCATAGCTTCAAAGCAAATACTACTGCTGCCAACTCCAAGTCATAAGTTGGTTAATTCTTCTCGTGGTCTCTAAGTTGCCTAGATGCATATGCTATCACCTTCCCATGTTGTATTAGGACACACCCAAGTCCCTTCCCTGACGCATCACAATATACAGTAAAACCTTCGGGTCTAACCGGTAATGTAAGAATAGGTGCCGTGATCAAATTCTGCTTTAGATTCTCAAATGATGCCTGGCACTCTGCCGACCAAATGAATGGCACATCCTTTCGCGTCAAACGGGTCATGGGTGCTGAGAGTCTTGCAAAGTCTGATACAAACCTTCTGTAATATCCTGCCAATCCCAAGAAACTTTGCATATCTACTATGGTCTTAGGTACTGGCCAACTTTCTACTGCTTCTACTTTCTTGGGATCCACTGCTACTCCGGCCCCTGATATGATATGCCCCAAGAATGAAATGTGATCCGTCCAAAACTCATACTTGCTGAGCTTGGCATACAACTGGTTCTCTCTCAAAACCTGCAACACTTTCCTGAGGTAATTTTCATGTTCTTCTTCACTAGCAGAGTATACAAGAATATCGTCGAGGAACACAACGACAAATTGATCTAAGTATGGCATAAAGATGTGGTTCATCAAATCCATAAATATTGCTGGAGCATTGGTCAAACCAAACGACATTATTAAGAATTCGTAATGCCTATACTTCGACCTGAATGCTGTCTTAGGAATATCCTCTTTCCGAACTCTCACTTGATGATACCCGGATCGAAGATCTATCTTGGAGTAAACCTTTGCTCTGCTCAACTGATTAAACAAGTCGTCGATCCTTGGTAATGGGTACCTGTTCTTTACTGTTGCCGCGTTAAGCTTCTTGTAGTCAATGCACAATCTTGATGACCCATCCTTCTTCCCTACAAGTACCACTAGTGCTGCCCATGGTGATTCGCTAACCCGAATAAACTTTTTCTTCTTCAATTCCTCTATGTGCTGATACACCTTGGCCTGCTCTGAATCTGCCATTCTGTAAACTCGATCCGATATCGGTTTAGTTCAAGGTGCCAATTCTATACTGAACTCAATATCTCCAATGGGCGGTAGACCTGGAAGTTCTTCGAGAAATATATCTAGAAACTCTTCAACTATCTTCGAAACTTAAACTTCTTCCATTGCCACTACTATTCCTTCTTCTTATTGAGTTGCCACTGATCTGACTAAGGTAAATCGCTCCATGCCTGGAATATTAAAAGATACACTCCCTTTACGATAATCTATTGTCGCATGACTGACTTTCAGCCAGTCCATGCCTAAGATAACGTCGAAATTTTCAACAGAAAATTCTATCAACCTGTCGGGTAAGGAACGCCCGCAAACTACAACTCTACACGCTAGAATAACTCTACTAACTCCTACGAGCCCATTACCAGTGAGTATATTCAATCTTCTTGTCAATGCCTCGAATTCCATTCCTAGTCGTGTCGCAAATTGTGCAGATATAAATAAGTGTGATGCTCCTGAATCAAACAATGCTACTGCGGGATATGAGGTGACAAGAATGTTACATGCCACAACATCTCCTGATGCTAATGCCTCTTCCAAGGACAGATTGAACGCCTGCCCTCTGCTTCCTTATTGGTTCCTATGCTGCAACCTAGTCTGCTGCTGCTGCTGGCCTCTGTCTTAGTAATTCTGGGGTGGTCTATGTTGTTGCTGCTGCATCGACGATCCCTACTGCCGAAACATCTGGGCCTGTGATATCAACGGACGTTGTGTCAGCGGTCTCACTACTACCGCTGGTCCTCCTGACCTCGAACTCATGGGACAGGTGAAAACCCGATGATCTGGACTTCCACATATCAAACACTGTTCGTTCAATGCCCGACACACATCTCTAGTATGCCCTACCTTCCCACAATAAGTGCAGCCCGTTGGGGATTGCTGGTTCTTCCTCTGTTGCTGTTGTTGCCTTGCTTGTGGTGCTGGCCCTCGTATTGCCACATCATGAATACGAATGCCAGGGGTTGCTGTAACTTGGGGTACTGCTCCCCCTCCTCCTTCAATCTGATTGTGAGATCTCTTTTGACCTCCAGTCCTAGATGTGATCCTCTGGATTGTGATCTCATGCCTCTGAGTTACCGTTAATACATCATCGAAAGTCTGGTAGTTATGCCCCTCTATCAATTGCAAGAATTCAAGATGGAATTCTTGCTGAAATTTCATAGCCCTCTGGCTCTCTGTTGCTACCATCTCCGGGGCGAACCTACTCAGTTTGCAGAACTCTACTGCATAAGCAACCACTGTCTTGCCAGCCTGCTTGAGGTTGATAAACTTCTGTTGTAGCTCAAACTGAGCCACAACTCCATAGTACTTCGTCTTGAACCTTGCAGTAAAATCATCCCAAGCAACAGGATGTCTGATGCCCACTTCTTCAGATTCCCACCAATCACGTGCGAGGTCCTGAAGCAACAGCTTCACTTGATCCACACGTTCTTCCGTCGGCACTTTAGCCTCTATCAGAATAGCCTCGATATCCTTAAGCCATGCATCTGCTGAAATGGCATCTTCCGTGCCCTCGAAACGACGGAGGATGTACTTATAAAATCTGGCTGACGCCCCTGAATCAGTCCTCACTCCCCTTTCCAAAGCCGTTTGCAATCCTTGATTGAGCAATACATTCTGCTCTTGTAGCTGAGTGTGCATGTGTTGCTGGATCAACATCTGATGTTGCTGAGTAGCCATCATCTCTCTTATGATTTCCAGAAGGGCTGGTGTGTCTACTACCATAGGGGTAGGCGGAACTGTTGGTAGTGTTGGAACCTCCGGTTACTGCGGTCCAGCTGTTGGTTCCACTATTACCTCTTCTTGGATGTTCTCTTGAGGTAGTACTGCCCTTTGTTGCTGACCAACATGGTCATGTTGTTCGTGTTGCCCTTGTTGTTGCTGTCCAGCTCTGACAGATACGGACAAGGTACACCTAGGAAAAAGGAACAAGAGAGCAATCAAACGATCGGACGGGAAATATCAATGAAGCCAAAGGATATCGGAATGTCAAGTTAGGGTCGAGAGTAACGAATCATGAGATCAAGGGAAAATATGTGTGATTGAGACATCCTATAACTTAAAACATCCCACAAGTCTGAAATCAGACCTGTATGGGCTACCACTAAAACCTTGTCATGTCCTAGAACCAGAATACCGGAGAGCGGGGGAGTGACTCAGCCAGCCACGTATTACGGGTAGATGAATACCGTATAATACAATCAATGCTGTCTAAAAGATGAGGGAGTGCATACTACATGAAAGTCTCTCTTGGGTTACTCAACATCTCTAATGTCTCAATCATTCAATCAAGAAGCAGTAATAGAGAACATGTAAGATAAAGCAGTAAGGCATCACAAAAGCTCAGTCGAAATGTTCTTGAGATCTGACTTTACAAAATATAGCTAGATGATATAACAAGGTATACACAATCGTTATCAGCTGCAGTCTGACTTAGTTACAATCACTACCAAAATATGTCGATTTAGCGACGACCAGATCCGTCGCCCATCCGTCGGCAATCAGCATTAGCGACCGACTAATGACGAATCTTGGTCAAAATAATCCGTCGACAATCAGCTCGTTGCTAATAAATCTCCGTTCCTAAGTAGTCGTCAAGCGACGGAATAGCGACGACTTTTCGTCGTCACAATACGATGCATTAGCGACGACTTTTCAACAGTCTTTCATCGATTTCAAGTATTAAATATTGAAGTGTGTAGACACTAGCGACGGAACGATCCGTCGGTAAACCGTCGTAACAGCGTATCAGAGTGTACCATTTCGTACTATTTCGTCGAACGCCGTCGTTAACAAAGGACGGATTAGCGACGGAATACTAACGGATAATCTGTCGACCATGTTCTGGAAATGCTTAACATTTCCAAAACCATGGCGACGGATATGTCGTCGCGACTCCGTCGCTCATCCGTCGATGTAGCGACTGACTTGTGGCGGATAATCCGTCGTCATGGTTCTGAAATTGTCATGCATTTCCAGAACCTTGGCGATGGATGTTCCGTTGCTATTTCGTCGAACTAGGTACTTCCAGAACCTTGGCGACGGATTTGCCGACGCGAATCCGTCGACCACCCGTCGCTACCTGGAAACAGTTTCAATTCTCCAGGTAGCGACGGATATTCCGTCAAAAAGTAGTCAAAAACTAGAAACATCCGTCGCTAAGCGGTCACTAGTCCGTCGCTAACTGAGATTTTTTTTAAAAAAAAATGCAGAGCTTTCCCTGTTCACACAAATATGCATAAAACAAATCAATATATAACGCACACCAATTATCCAACAATCACATAGACCGAATATATAATACACACCAATTATCCAAGAATCACATAGACCAAACCAAATTAATATAAAATAAACATCAATTATCCTGAAATCATAAACTAATATCCGTCGTTATAATCCGATCATAACACAAATATTCCAAAATTTTCCACAAATATTCTAAATTGTCTTAATTACAATACTTTAAGGAGGATGAGGAGTTCGATTGCCCGGTGGTGGTAATCCCTGCTGCGACCGACGAATATACTGCTCCACTAGGTACGACGGTAAGTCATCGTAGACACTGCTCGGAAGTCGGCATAGCTGCTCTGGCGACATGAGACCAAGGAGTGCTGTCACAGTCGAAGGCAGTACCAGAGGGACAGCAGGGTTGAAAGAAAGATGACCCATGGAAGAAGGACCGGCACCAGTAGTCGACGGACCGGCACCAGTAGAAGACGGACCGATACCAGCAGCAGACGGACCGGCAGCAGCAGACGGAGGCGGAAAGTACGTGGCAATTTGCTCCTGCAAGGACGACACCGCCTCGTGCAGCTGCGTAAGCGGCGACCTAACATCATCGTCTGTCGAGGCCGCGGGAGGAGGCGGTATCGGTGGCAATCTCTGAGTCGCCATGTGCAACGGCCCTAGGGAGCCGACTCCCTACAGGAGCCCTTTCTTAAAGCCGCCGACGGTATCAACGAACAAGTCGTTACGAGCGGCCAAAGAAGAGGGCGTTCGGACGGGCGTCGTTTCACCTACATCCTTGGTGTCAGTTAACTGAGCCCGACTAAGGGCCTCACGATACGCAGCCTATCTAATGAATGTGTTTTTATTATAAGATTTACCTAAGTTGTAATCTAAATCCTATGTTTCACTAAGCTAAGTGTGAATCCTAAGTTTACCTAAGTTATAGTCCGAATACTATTAATTCTAACATAAATCTCATAAACATAAGTACTTATATCAGTCTCCTTGGCCCTCTCGTCGACGAAGTTCCCGTCCTTCCGTCTCTTGTGCATATGCTGGAACACGTCGTACATGGTGACCGATTCTGGCGTCCTTCCCTCATTCACCGCCCGTTGGGTCTACATACAAAATTTTCATAGAACTTAATTAACTTCGTATATTAATAATACTTAATTCGATAGTGAAATGAATTTACGGTATCTCACCAGATTTGCAAGCATCGCTGCGTGGGGCCTTGATCCTCCCGTATGAAGTCCTGCGGCCCATCGGTTTGCCTTCTCCGATTTCTTCTTGCACGCAGGAGTACTCATCATATCTAAGAGGTCCTCATAATAGTCCTGCCGGATCCAATTCGGCCTTGTCTGCCCCATTTTTAGGTCATGAATCATATTCCGTATCTTCTTCGAGGCAACGCTTCTGTAGGTCCTGCGGATCACGTCCTCGCGATGGGGGGAGGGGCCACCAGTACGTCGTCTAACATACAAATTCAATTATCAAGTAATTTAAAAAATGGCTGATTAAAGAGTAACTAATAATTAACTAGAAGATATAGATATATACCCTCAACTCATCGAGCCAGACGTACTTCAAGTTTGGGGGCACCGACGAAAAGTTAAGGTAGGGACCATGGAAGTTAGCCCTGATAATTTTTTAAGAGCCCTGGCAACATTAAACGGAAAAAACCTACAAAGAAGAAACGACTGGATTAGTAAATTGAATAAATGAAAGAAGTTTAATAAATTATCTTAAATTTACTTACGAGGTCCCCGCGGGCCATAGCTCTCGTCGGAACTCGCCTCTCGGCCTCTCTGGTGCCGTCGGAGGATCCGTGGGTCCGTACATGTACTCTCCAGTAACTAAATGGAACCGAGTATGGGGGTACTCTGGGGCCCACTGTACAATAACTGGGGGATCCACCGGTGGATCCGCTGGAGGGTCCGATAGCAAAACGGATCCTCTAGCAGATCCAGACTCATGCCTCGATGAAGTAGTCGATCGATGGCGGGATGCGTCTGTGCCCGGGGTACTCTCCGGTTTGGGCTCGCTGGATGGGGTCACATCCCGGAAAGATTGAATACGACCACGACCACCAGCACCACTACGACCACGACCACGACTACCGCCACCGCCAGCACCAGCACCACGACCACCACCAGAACCACGACCACGGCCAGCCATCATGACATGTAAATAGAACACATAAACATAATTAACAATATAAAAGTATAAATGAATATAAAATTCTAAACTAAAATATACATACCACCAGTAGGAAGACGAGTGCCGTCGCGACGAAAAAGACTAGGAGTGCCATCTGCAATAAGTAAATAATCGAACGAAAAAAATATGAATTCACGTAATTGCTTTTATGAGGTCAAACTTAATTCACGTAATTGGAAGTGTTTTTAATATACAACAATATTTTACCTAATGATCGTCTTCGTTATCATCCTCGGCCTCATCTTCATCATCATCTTCCTCCTCATCCTCATCCTTATCCTTATCTTCATCGTCGATTTCATCTGTATCCTCATCCTCATCAAATTTGTCTTCTTTTTCTTCTTCTTCTTCTTCTTCTGCCTCAATATTTGGGACAAGACGTCTCTTTCTCCCCTGGTTGACATCTAAGTCTTGTGTATCAACCTCTTCTTCCCCTCTATTTTTCTCAACAATATCTTCAACATCCATTGTATCCGAGTGTTGTCCCAAGTATTAGGACTTTTCAATCTGGTCCTCTTGGTATGCTGGGTCTCCAACGTTGAATGTATTTCTAGATTTAATCTTGCATACTGTCCACCAGTCAAATTGATCTCTACGATGCCTTAGGTAGCTTGTATAGTAGACTTGAACAGCCTGATTTGCTATCGTAAATGTATCGGACCCTCTATACCTCCTGCGATGATTTATATCGACAAATCCAAATTGTTTATTGATTCTCCAACCGATATTTGGTGTTGATCGAACCACTCACATTTGAACATCACAATATGCATATCATATGGGCCAGTATATTATAAATCTACAATATCTCGAAGCACTCCATAATAGTCAAAGTCCGGTTCGTCGTCATAGATGGTGCCTCTTATGCAAACACCGAAATCCTTGGTACCGATGCCGTCATTGATAAATTCGACATTTATAGCATTCTGAGTTGCCTTAAACCTGAAGCCATTAACGACATAGCCTGGCCAAGTCTTTGTTTGCCTCTTCGGTCCCAATGCCAGATAACGAACACTCTCATTAGTGAGTGTTGTTTCAGGCAATAAAACCTGTAAATAAATATTTATAATTTAAATGTTTTAGATTATATATTTCTAATCTCAGTTACTTACGTATTTGCGAAATCATGATAGAAATGTACAATCAACCTCTCTTTGAAGTCCCTCATCGGTAATATCGGGTGTCCTCATTTTGACTTCATCTCTAAATACACTATTAAAAAAAATAAGAATATATAAGTGTAGTCACTTACTTCATCAAATTTGAGATTATAATGAGTACAAGTGTACTGACTTACTTCTCCAAATCTTTCACTTCTTGTATGTCACAGTTTAACAAGACATATCGATGAGCGGTATCATACTCGTCGTCAGTCAACCGTCATTTTTACTAGCCCCAACAGGCTTGCTCCTTACATTGAATATACCTCCATCCTCAACGTCTTCGTCATTCCTTTGAGGTCTATTTCGATTTGTCTTAACATAAGTATCAAAATAAATAGAGCAGAAGTTTGACACCTCTTCGATAAGATATGCTTCGCATATCGAAGCCTCTATATGAGCCTTGTTGCCAACTTTCTTCTTTAGATGGTGTAGGTATCTAGAGAGATAAATTATCTTGAGAATTAAGAATGAATTTTAAAACCCACTGAAATTCAACATAAATTATATCGATTTTTATGTACCTTTCAAATGGGTACATCCATCGATAATGAACAGATACACCGACACGGGCTTCGTATGCTAGATGAATCGGTAGATGCTCCATGCTGTCGAAGAAGCTAGGAAGAAATATTTTCTCAAACTTGTAAATTGTTAAGATAATCTTCTCCTCAAGTTCAACCATGTGTTGCACAGTCAACTTAGTTAAACAAATATCCCTAAAGAATATTGATAGTTTGGCCAACGGAACCCATACAGCAGAAGGCAACAACTCTTTCAAAGCAATGGGCAGTAATCTTTCCATAAACACGTGGCAGTCATGACTCTTCATTTCCGTTAGCTTGCGTTCATTAAGATCAACGCATCTAGACAAATTTGACACATAGCCGTCGGAAAATCTTAAAG
Organism: Iris pallida; assembly: GCA_029216955.1. NCBI lineage: Eukaryota > Viridiplantae > Streptophyta > Magnoliopsida > Asparagales > Iridaceae > Iris > Iris pallida. Next base: position 2,124,300 of record JANAVB010042020.1, on the reverse strand, counting down.
TAGATACCCACATGCAGATTATTAATCTATCTTCCTTGCTCAATGTGTATTGTGCTATCAGCTTAGTTATTTGTCCACCAGCTCCCTTTTGTATCAAGTTCAGATAAGGACGCTTGCATATCTCGGCAATGTCTTGTCTTGCTTTTGGATTGTCCTTCGTCTTTCCTTTAATATCTATGACGGTATTGAAGATATTATCGAACACATTCTTTTCGATATACATAATATCAAGATTATGCCTTATAAGATTATCTTTCCAATAAGGCAAGTCCCAGAAGATACTCCGTTTGGTCCAGTTATGGGTTTGTCTGAACCCATCGACACGATTGTTCGATGGATCATCCATTATAGTGGACAAGTCCTTTACATCTTTCCAAATATCGTATCCCGACAATCTGGCAGACGGATGAGAAAATTCTTGTTTTCCATCTCTGAACGCGTCCTTGTTCTTTCTCCAAGGATGACTCACGGGCAGAAATTGACGATGATAATCAAAGAAAGAAGTTTTTTCTCCATGCTTATGGCGGAACGCCTTACTATTTTGCATGCATATCGGACAAGACATGGTGCCGTGAGTACTCCATCCCGACAGCATACCATATGCAGGAAAATTATTGATTGTCCATATCAGTGAAGCTCTCATCTGAAAGTTCTGTTTCCTGGAAATATCATAGATCGTGACGCCGATCTCCCACAGCTGTTTCAGCTCATCCACCAACGGCTGTAAATATATATCGATATTCTTTGTCGGATTTTTGGGACCCGGTATGATAGCTGTCAAGAACATATAAGGAGTCTTCATACACATCCATGGTGGCAGATTGTAAGGGGTCAGAATGACCGACCAGCAGGAGTATTGAGATCCCGACTATCCGAAAGGGGTGAAGCCAGCAGAACATAGCCCCATGCGTACATTTCTAGGCTCTGCAGCAAAATCTGGATGACGAAAATCGAAATATTTTCACGCCTCTCCATCCGAAGGATGTGACAATTCTCCATCGTCCTTTGTGCGTTCTTCGTTGTGCCACGTCATGTATTCTGCTGTATTCTGAGACATATACATCCTCTGCAAGCGCTTCGTGATCGACAAGTAATGCATATACTTGTAAGGACGTCATTTTCTAGTTGACTTTTCTTTTCTCCTGACTGGCTTGTAACGATCCGTATCGCAGAAGCTGTAACTTTCTATATCCTCGTTCTTCTTGTAGTACAACATGCATCCGTTGCGACAACAATATATCTTCTCGTACCCCAGTCCCAGTTGTCGGACCATCATCTTCGACTTGTAGAAGTTTTTTGGAAGATCTTTTGATTTCTTCGGTAACACCTCCTTGATTATTTGTATAATCCGATCATAGCAAGTTTGTGGCAAGTTAAAATCAGACTTTATGTTCAATAACCGCATCGTCACTGACAGTACAGAATGTGGCTCACAAACAGGATATAAAGAAATTTTAGCATCCTGAAACATATCATAGAACTCCTTCGCCTCGGGATTAGGATCCTCCGGATCAAAATAAGGCCCTGCCGCGTCGTACACCATATCTCGTACAAGGTTCTACAGGTCTCCATAATCAACAGAGCATTCGTCGTCTTCGACGACAAAATCCGTTGCAGCATTATCATCGAAAGCATAAGTAGCAGCATTCATAACCTGTCTTTCCGCATATAGTTCACCTTGCGATGCCCACAGGCCGTAATCACGTACGAAACCCTTACGGGTCAAATAATCTCTTACACTCACCACTTCTTCGTAACGTCTATTACGTCAATTACGACATGGACACTTGATTTTGTTACCGTCCATATACTGAGCTTTGCTCATGGCATACTTAAGAAACAATTCTACGTCTGCCTGAAAATCGTCACTCACACCTATTCTGCTCTCATGTTGTCATTTGTACATCCATGTACGATCAACGAAATAACGATCCATCACAGGTTGGATGTGAAAATCTGTATCGTAAGACAAACTAAACAGAATTAGTATATAATCATGTAACTGGTGGATCCGCTGGTATATAGGTCGGATGTACTTAGTATCGACCACATCAGGCTAGTATCGGTCTCTAGGTTTGGATGATACCAATTCGCTAAGGTCAATACCATCCGATACGACCTATACCAAACCGATATACCGATACTAATCTGCTACGATCGATACTAAGTATATACGGATACCGATACCGATACCGATAGTTCGATACCGATACCGATAGTTCGATACCGATACCGATAGTGTTATACTACCGATACCGACAGTCTGATACCGATAGTGCGATACCGCTACCGATAGTTCGATACCGATACCGATAGTTGTCACTCCCAGTTTTCGAATTAGGGGTATTTTTGTCATTTTTCCAAGTTTTATAATTTTTGGGAATTTTATTTGATTTTATAGGATTTTAGGGATTTGGTTGTTTTAGTTTGAATTTTATCCAATTTGGACTTAAGTTGGAGACCCGGGTAGTCTGGACACTAGTAGGACCCACATACTAGCTGGGCTTGGCCCACATGCCATCCTAACTAGGCTAGAAACCATAAACCAATACTCCCATGGCTTAACTAGTCATTTAGAGGCTTAATTAGTCAATTTGGAGTTAAACCAAACCAAGTGTAATGGGTCTCCACCCAAACCCATTAAGACCTCCATGGCCGGCCATGTATAGGCAAACCCCCTCCCTTTACTTCACTCCAAAGTAAACTCTCTCTCTTCATTTCATTCTTCTTTTTTGAAGCTTCTTCTTCCTCAAGGAAACCAATTCTAGGTATGCTCATTAACCCTCATTAATTTCCTCTCTTGCATTTATTCCTTCACAATAAATGTGGAGGAGATCATTCTCTACTTAATGACCATAGCTTTTATAGGTTTTCTAAAAACCTAGTTTAAGGATTTATTAGGGGTTTTTCTTTTTAGAGAGAAATATATATATATATGTGTATATATATTTCTATATGTGTGTGTGTATTTATATATATTATATGAGAGAGTGTGTGAGTGTCTATATATATATATGTAGATGGGTATATGTGTTTGTGAGTTTATATATATATATATATATATATATATATATATATATATATATATATTATATATATTAGAGAGGAATAGAAGTAGAAGAAGAAGGAATAAGAAATAGCAACAGCAGCAGTAGGAAGCAGCAGCAGCAGCATAAGCCCAGTAGCAGCAGCAGCAGTTTAGGCATTAGGAGCAGCAGTGGCAATAAGGAGAAGGAGACGAAGAATAAGGAGAAGGAGACGGAGAATAAAGAGAATAAGACGGAGAATAAGGAGAAGGAGACGGAGAATAAGGAGAAGGAGACGGAGAAAGAGAAAGAAGAGACGGAGAATAAGGAGAAGGAGACAAAAAATAAGGAGAAGGAGAAGGAGACGGAGAATAAGGAGAATAAGACGGAGAATAAGGAGAAGGGGACGGAGAATAAGGAGAAGGGAATGTAGGAAATCAAATTAGAGAGGGTTTGTGAGTGAGTCAACACTTTGTCTAGATTTGACCAAATCCAAACCAGAGTTGACCAGTTGACCAACAGTCAACTGTTGGTTAACATTTGACCAGTTGACCTAGAGTTGACCAGAGTTGACCAGTTGACCAAAAGTCAACTGTAGGCCAACTCTTGACCCCGTTTGACTTTCTTCGACTTGTTTTGACCTGTGATAACTGGAATGACCTAGGGTTGACTTAGTCTGACTTAGATTGACTTGATATAACTTGATTTGACCTAGATTTGACTTGACAGGACTTAGTGTGCCTCAGTGAGACTTAGTTTGACTTAGATTTGCATATCATTCATTATGAATCATTCTTAAACTTGTTTAAACCTAAATTAACATACAATATCTCATATTTGGGTTTCTGATTACCGCTCTGAGCATTGATATACCCTACAGCTCAGGAAGCAGGCGAGTACATTTACTGATAGTTTTCATTGTCTTGATATTTGCTATATCCGATTCAGTCGTAGTGTCTTACTTGATTCTCAGACACGATAGTTCACAGACTAGTATTGTCGGATTCCTGTCATGAGATGTCATTCCTAGATTTCTTGGGATACTTGTACTTGCTTGGTCTTGATTCTTGTACTTGTATTGACGCTGATTACTGAAGAGGACTTGCTCCCCTCTTAGGGAATCCCGTGTCATGACGTGCTATGTCCGGATCCGTATACTATTCGGTGAATGGAGAATATTATAGATAGTGTGATCAATGCCCACCTTGAGTTACTACTTGTATCATAGCTATACCCTCACCTCACGATGGGTATAGCCTGACCTGTGCTACTACTTGCTCCATAGCTTACCATCCCGGCCGGGCCGAGTCCACGTACTTGTAGCTGGTCGGCTGAAAGCCTGATTCTTGACCCATACCGATCACATTATGCTATAATATTCGAGGCACATTTTATATTTACTTTATCTTATCATATATCATGTTCTGTTCTACATACAGTACTTCTCACCATGCATGAGATACAGTTACTCACATGCTCTACATGCCTTTACATTGTACCTTGATTGGAGACTAAGTTCTGCTCGGAAGAAGAGTTACAACCCCGGTCCTTGTTTGGTTTAAGGGTTGTAACTCAGCTTCCGAACGGTTCCCAAGTCTTCATATATCTTTGTCTTGTAGTTCATTATACTGTCTCTTATAGAATTTGTCAATTCACATGGAACTGCTGTTAGTGCTTGTACTTACTCATTTTCCTGACAGGATACCGTTATGATATATTACAGATGATTCCGAGGCGGACTGCTCGACCTATTATGGTCTCGAGTTAGATGGAGTAGTCCAGGACCGTGGCCTTATAGTAGAGCCACTAGATTTTGTACTCCCGGAGTAGTGTAGATTAGCTAGGTTTGACTGGACTGCGATCCAGCTAGCTTTATCAGACTGTAGCTTCTATATTACATTTTAAGATCCTGTGATATTGTATATATCTGAGCTTGTATTGGACTCTAGACTTATTTACTCTTTCATCTATCATATGTTCTCTTTCTGAGCTATCTACCTTAGTTTTATTCTGTGATTGAGACTGTATTGATATGTCACCTCCATTCGAAGAGTATATACTATACAGGTACCTTTATACTGTTAGTTGTAGTATTTACAGGCGTTATATACAGCGTTCTACCGCCGATACTGCGGCGTAGGCTGGACGTACCCACGTGCTCGTGCCCCTCATAAGGGTGCGGGTCGTGACACATTTTTGTGGTGGCCCACGCAGGTCGTGTGTCGCAATTAGTACGATCTCGTAATGGGGCTCGACTTAGAGTACTAATTATGAGCCTGCAATTAGGACGTAGGACCTAGGACATGATAGGAGTTTCTCAATCACACCTAAGAAATTTTCGATCTTTTGATTATCATGATTATTTCCCTTGTATTAAATTAACTGTCCTTCTTTGATAAATCTATTCATGTGCCATATTGATCTCTTTGTTTCAATTAGTCTCTAGGATGACGAAGACGCACCCGCAGGCCACTGGATCGAGTAGCTTGCCTAAGAGATCTGATCTGGCTGAGGAGGAGGTTTACGAGACTGCCCCGAGTGATTCCACTATCCCGGAGACCCCGGCAGTTGCACAGGGAGGTCTACTATCTCCACCCCAGAGGATTTCGATCGCCGTTCCGGAGATGCTGCCGCCACCACCACCGATACCGACGGATACACATCATATGTTCCTTCTTCTTCAGTAGATGATGGAGACATAGCGGGCCCAGAAAGAGGCGTCGTAGTGCCAGTCGGAGGCGTCACACCGTCAGATCGAGATGCTGAGGCAGAGTATGGAGAACTCGCATCAGCTTGCACTGGCAGCAGTGGAGAGAGTGGCACCGGGTACGGTACAGGGCCCTACTGGCCAGCAGTCGTACCAGCAGTAGTCCAGGCTAGGGACAGTATTAGACTTTAGGAAGATGAGCTCCGGGGACTTCACGGGCACAGAGGGCATCCTTTATGCATGCAACTGGCTAGAGGATGTGCAGCGGAGCATGGAGCTGGCAGAGCTTCCGAGAGCACTTTGGGTTTCGGCCGCAGCCAGCCGATTCTTCGATATTGCGCTGACATGGTACCGTACGGATCGTCGTGCGTCGGTGAGAGGGCTGACATGGGAGAACTTCCGGAGGCTCTTCAAGGAGAAGTTCTTCCCGGATGTGGCTCTTACAGCATTGGAGGGCCAGTTCGTGGGTCTAGTGCAGGGGAACTCGTCGGTGGACGAGTATGTAGCTGAGTTCTTCCACCTTAGCAGGTTTGCTCCTGATATGATCCAGGATGAGGGGCAGAAGGCTCGTAAGTTCCGCAGGGGACTTATTCATGCAGTGCACACCCGCACCTCGGGTCGCCGTGATGCGACGTTCGATCAGATATTGATGGATGCATAGATTGCAGAGGAGGACTTCGGCCTCAAGACGAAGAGGAGCGGAGATACTATGGGGGCGAGTTCCAGTACGAGACCGGCCAAGCGTCCCCATATTCAGCAGCAGCCTCTATTGCAGATTCAGCAGGCACCGGTGCGTGCCCAGCAGCATCAGGGTCAGGGCCAGAGGCAGACCCAGCAGTGTGCTTTCTGCGGAAAGACAGGGCACAGCAGAGAAGTATGTCGAAGGAGGTTAGGCGCTTGCCTATTCTGCGGAGGGACCGACCACCAGCTGAAGGACTGTCCTGCTCGGGAAGCCAAGGGAGGCCAGGACAGGGTGCAGCCGGCTAGAGGACCAGCGGTTCAGCAGAGGGGTCCTCCACTTCAGACCCAGTAGCAGCGTTTTGTCCAGCACCAGAGGGGAGCACCCGCGGGCAGGGTGTTCGCTTTGGCAGCAGAGGAGGAGATAGAGCCCGTGGAAGATGTTGTAGCAGGTCATGTTCTCCTAGATTCTTTCCCTGATTTCACCTTGTTTGATTCTGGGGTGACCCATAGTTTTGTATCAGTTTCTTTTGCTCTGAGACACAATATTATTGCTGAATATATGGGTTGGACTTGCAAGATTATGACCGGGGGAGGTATTATCCTGGTTAATAATATCTTTAAGGGGCAGAGAGTCACTCTGAGAGGCCGGGACTTGAGTACGTGTCTGCTCGTAATGCCCCTACCGAGGTACGATATGGTACTTGGTATGGATTGGTTGAGCATGCACCATGCTAGCATTGATTGTAGAGGAGGCAGAGTTCTTTTTAGGATGCCGGGAGAGCCAGAGATCGAGTTTGCTCGAGGAGTAGCGGAGTCGGAGGCTGAATTCTGTGGAGCTTTGTTGGCGGGATAGGATTTGCCACATCCGTTGATTGCTGAGTTCTCGAATGTCTTTCCCGTGGAGTTGCTGGGGATACCGCCAGACTGGGACATTGAGTTCTCTATAGACTTGGTACCGGGCGTCGAGCCCATTTTACAGCATGTCTATAGGGTGAACAACAGCGAGTTGATAGAGCTGAAGAAGCAAGTCGACGAGCTGCAGGACAAGGGGTTCATCAGATCCAGTTCTTCGTCCTGGGGAGCGCCAGTCCTTTTTGTGCCAAAGAAGGACGGTACGTCCTGCATATGCATTGATTACCGGGCGCTCAACAACCTCACTATCAAGAATAGGTACCCTTTGCCGAGGATCGACGACTTGTTCGATCAGCTGAGTGGGGAAAAGGTCTTTTCGAAGATAGATTTGAGGTCCGGGTATCACCAGCTGAAGGTGAGGCGGGATGACATTCCTAAGATGGCATTTCGGACTCGGTACGGCCAGTACGAGTTTACAGTGATGCCATTTGGGTTGACCAATGCTCACGCGGTGTTTATGAACTTGATGAACAAGGTATTCCATTCGTACCTTGACAAGTTCGTGGTGGTCTTCATAGACGATATCTTGATCTATTCGAAGATGCAGGAGGAGCATGAGGAGCACTTGAGAGTTGTGTTAGAGACTCTGAGGAGGGAGCAACTCTACGGGAAGCTTTCGAAGTGTGAGTTCTTCTTAGACCAGGTGGAGTTCTTGGGTCATGTTGTGACCGAGCACGGGATTTCAGTAGACCAGAGGAAGATTTCGGCAGTGGAGTCTTGGTCTACGCCCAGTTCAGTTGCCGAGGTTCGGAGCTTTCTGGGTTTGGCTGGCTATTACCGAAAGTTCGTCCAGGACTTCTCGCGGATTGCAGAGCCGATGACTAGACTCACAAGGAAGGACGTGGAGTTCGTCTGGACTGTTGAGTGTCAGGCTGCATTCGATGAGCTGAAGAGGAGGTTGACTTCAGCTTCGATCCTGACTTTGCCATCTGGGTCAGGAGGGTTCTCGATCTTCAGTGATGCTTCGGGGAAGGGTTTAGGGTGTGTTCTTCAGCAGCACAGGAAGGTGATTGCCTATGCATCCAGGCAGTTGCGTCCTCATGAGAAGAACTATGCTACTCATGATCTGGAGTTGGCCGCGGTTATATTTGCTTTAAGTTATGGAAGCATTACCTGTACGGAGAGCGAGTTGAGATCTTCACAGATTACAAGAGCTTGAAGTATGTGTTCACTCAGAAGGAGTTGAACATGCGACAGAGGCGGTGGTTAGAGCTGATGAAGGACTTCGATATATCCTTGCAGTACCATCCGGAAAAGGCCAACATAGTAACAGATGCCTTGAGCAGGTATCCAGTTGCTATGTTCTTGACGACAGATCGTCATTTGTTGGCCGACCTGGATAGTTTGGGTATCGAGGTCATCATTCCGGGCATGGAGATCCAGATGTGTGGTTTGCAGATTCAGTCTGAGCTGATGGATAGAGTTAGGTCAGCGCAGTATGATGATGTTGCCCTGAGGAGCATCAGGAAGCAGGTGAGGACGGACTTGCTTGACAATTTCTCTGTAGCCGAAGACGGGTCGTTGCGGCACGGTACTAGGCTGTGTGTTCTGCGTGGAGAGCTTCGGGAGAAGGTTCTTCAGGAGGCGCATCGCTCTCAGTATTCTATGCATCCTGGGGCCAACAAGATGTATAGGGACCTGAGAGAGCACGTATAGTGGTATGGCATGAAGTGCGGGGTAGCTCAGTTTGTATCTCGTTGCCTTGTGTGTCAGCAGGTGAAGGCCGAGAGGCAGAGACCAGGTGGATTGCTGCAGCCGTTACCCATTCCCGAGTGGAAGTGGGAGCACATTACCATGGACTTTGTATCTGGACTTCCACGATCGCCAGGAGGAAAGGACGCGGTTTGGGTCATAGTTGATAGATTGACCAAATCGGCCCACTTTTTGCCTTTCAAAGTGGGTTTGTCTACGGAGAGGCTGGCTAAGCTGTATGTTTGTCAGATCGTGAGATTGCACGGAGTTCCGGTGTGCATAGTTTCAGATCGGGATAGCCGATTCACTTCCTACTTCTGGAGGAATTTGCATGCTAGCTTGGGCACCTCGCTCAAGTTTAGTACTGCTTATCATCCTCAGACAGACGGACAGTCGGGGAGGACCATCCAGACTTTGGAGGATATGCTTCACACATGTGTGCTAGATCTCGAGGGTTCTTGGGAGGACCATCTTCACCTGGTAGAGTTTGCTTATAAAAACAGCTACCAGGCCAGTATAGAGATGTCACCATTTGAGGCTCTATATGGACGGAGATGCCGTACTCCTTTGTCTTGGGACGATGTCGGCGAGCGGGCGCTTCTTGGGCCGGAGATGGTTGTGGATGCGGCCGAGAAGGTCAGATTGATTAGAGACAGACTTCGGGTGGCTCAGGATAGGCAGCGACATTGGGCCGATAGTCACCGGAGACCGTTAGAGTTCGAGGTTAGTTTCAGTTCTTATCGTGTTTGTTGTGATTGTTTGTTAGTTATGTGTTGAGTTTTTTTTGTGTCTAGGTTGGTGACATGGTATTTCTGAGGATATCCCCGACACGTGACACTATTCGCTTTGGCGGCGGTGGGAAGCTCAGTCCGCGCTACATCGGACCTTTCTCTATCTTAGAGAGGATCGGTGCAGTAGCCTACCGACTAGACTTGCCTACTAGGCTCGAGGGAGTGCACAACGTGTTTCATGTATCGCAGCTGAGGCGGTACATGGCAGATCCTAGCCATGTATTAGACCATTCAGCGGTACAGGTGGAACCTATTCTCAGCTATCCAGATCAGCCGGTGGAGATTCTGGATCGCAGAGAGAAGGTGCTCCGGAACCAGGTCATTCCCTTGGTTCGCGTTGCGTGGAGACATCACTCTCCAGGTGAGTCTACCTGAGAGAGGGAGGACGACATGCGGGAGCGATTCCCATATCTCTTCGAGCCTTGAGGTAAATTCTTTCTTTTCCTTCCTTGTTCTATTCATGTTGCTGTGTTTGTTCTCATTCAATTTCGAGGACGAAATTCTTTTAAGGTGGGTAGATTTGTCACCCCCAATTTTTGAATTAGGGGTATTTTCGTCATTTTTCCAAGTTTTATAATTTTTGGGAATTTTATTTGATTTTATAGGATTTTAGGGATTTGGTTGTTTTAGTTTGAATTTTATCTAATTTGGACTTAAGTTGGAGACCCGGGTAGTCTGGATACTAGTGGAACCCACATACTAGTTGGGCTTGGTCCACATGCCATCATAACTAGGCTAGAAACCATAAACCAATACTCCCATGGCTTAACTAGTCATTTAGAGGCTTAATTAGTCAATTTGGAGTTAAACCAAACCAAGTCTAATGGGTCTCCACCCAAACCCATTAAGACCTCCATGGCCGGCCATGTATAGGCAAACCCCCTCCCTTTACTTCACTCTAAAGTAAAATCTCTCTCTCTTCATTTCATTCTTCTTTTTTGAAGCTTCTTCTTCCTCAAGGAAACCAATTCTAGGTATGCTCATTAACCCTCATTAATTTCCTCTCTTGCTTTTATTACTTCACAATAAATGTGGAGGAGACCATTCTCTACTTAATGACCATAGCTTTTATAGGTTTTCCAAAAATCTAGTTTAAGGATTTATTAGGGATTTTCCTTTTTAGAGAGAAATATATATATGTGTATATATATTTCTATATGTGTGTGTGTGTGTATTTATATATATATAGATATGAGAGAGTGTGTGAGTGTCTATATATATATATATGTAGATGGGTATATGTGTTTGTGAGTTTATATATATATATATATATATATATATATATATATATATATATATATATATATATATATATAGATGTGTGTGTGTGATTTTAGAGAAAGAGAATGAGAGTTTGGGAGAGAGAAATAGAAGTAGAAGAAGAAGGAATAAGAAATAGCAACAGCAGCAGTAGAAAGTAGCAGCAGCAGCATAAGCCCAGTAGCAGCAGCAGCAGTTTAGGCATTAGGAGCAGCAGTGGCAATAAGGAGAAGGAGACGGAGAATAAGGAGAAGGAGACGGAGAATAAGAAGAATAAGACGGAGAATAAGGAGAAGGAGATGGGGAATAAGGAGAAGGAGACGGAGAATAAGAAGGAGACGGAGAATAAGGAGAAGGTGACGGAGAATAAGGAGAAGGAGACGGAGAATAAGGAGAAGAAGACGGAGAAAGAGAAATAAGAGACGGAGAATAAGGAGAAGGAGACGGAGAATAAGGAGAAGGAGACGAAGAATAAGGAGAATAAGACGGAGAATAAGGAGAAGGAGACGGAGAATAAGGAGAAGGGAATGTAGGAAATCAAATTAGAGAGGGTTTGTGAGTGAGTCAACACTTTGTCTAGATTTGACCAAATCCAAACCAGAGTTGACCAGTTGACCAAAAGTCAACTGTTGATCAACATTTGACCAGTTGACCTAGGGTTGACCTAGAGTTGACCAGAGTTGACCAGGGTTGACCAGTTGACCAAAAATCAACTATAGGCCAACTCTTGACCCCGTTTGACTTTCTTCGACTTGTTTTGACCTGTGATGACTGGTATGACCTAGGATTGACTTGGTCTGACTTAGATTGACTTTATATAACTTGATTTGACTTAGATTTAACTTGACAAGACTTAGTGTGCCTCAGTGAGATCTAGTTTGACCTAGATTTGCATATCATTCATTGTGAATCATTCTTAAACTTGTTTAAACCTAAATTAACATACAGTATCTCATATTTGGGTTTCTGATTACCGCTCTGAGCATTGATATACCCTACAGCTCAGGACAGCAGGCGAGTATATTCACTGATAGTTTTTATTGTCTTGATATTTGCTATATCCGATTCAGTCGTAGTGTCTTACTTGATTCTCAGACACGATAGTTCACGGACTAGTATTGTCGGATTCCTGTCATGAGATGTCATTCCTGAATTTCTTGGGATACTTGTACTTGCTTGGTCTTGATTCTTGTACTTGTATTGATGTCGATTCCTGAAAAGGACTTGCTCCCCTCTTAGGGAATCCCGCGTCATGACGTGCTATGTCCGGATCCGTATACTATTCGGGGAATGGAGAATATTATAGATAGTGTGATCAATGCCCACCTTGAGTTACTACTTGTATCATAGCTATACCCTCACCTCACGATGGGTATAGCCTGACCTGTGCTACTACTTGCTCCATAACTTACCATCCCGGCCGGGCCGAGTCCACGTACTTGTAGCCGGTCGGCTGGAAGCCTGATTCTTGACCCATATCGATCAAATTATGCTATAATATTCGAGGAGCATTTTATATTTACTTTATCTTATCATATATCATGTTCTGTTCTACATACAGTACTTTTCACCATGCATGATATACAGTTACTCACATGCTCTATATGCCTTTACATTGTACCTTGATTGGAGACTAAGTTCTGTAAAGGAGAAGAGTTACAACCCCGGTCCTTGTTTGGTTTAAGGGTTGTAACTCAGCTTCCGAACGGTTCCCAAGTCTTCATATCTTTGTCTTGTAGTTCATTATACTGTCTCTTATAGAATTTGTCAATTCACATGGAACTGCTGTTAGTACTTGTACTAACTCATTTTCCTGACAGGATACCGTTATGATATACTACAGATGATTCCGAGGCAGACTGCTCGACCTATTATGGGCTCGAATTAGATGGAGTAGTCCAGGACCGTGGCCTTATATTAGAGCCACTAGATTTTGTACTCCCGGAGTAGTGTAGATTAGCTAGGTTTGACTGGACTGCGATCCAGCTAGCTTTATCAGACTGTAGCTTCTATATTACATTTTGAGATCCTGTAATGTTGTATATATCTGAGCTTGTATTGGACTCTGGACTTATTTACTCTTTCATCTATCATATGTTCTCTTTCTGAGCTATCTACCTTAGTTTTATTCTGTGATTGAGACTGTATTGATATGTCACCTCCATTCGGAGAGTATATACTGTACAGGTACCTTTATATTGTTAGTCGTAGTATTTACAGGCGTTATATACATCGTTCTGCCGTCGATACTGCGGCGTAGGCTGGACGTACCCACGTGCTCGTGCCCCTCATAAGGGTGCGGGTAGTGACAATAGTCCGATAGTCCGATAGTTCGATACCGATACCGATAGTCCGATAGTCCGATACTACCGATATCGCTGATACCAATACTCATAGGAAAAGTCCGATACCGATACTTTGAACCTTGATATATATATATATATATATATATATATATATATATATATATATATATATATATATATATATATATATATATATACTTTCTCATCCTATTTCTTAAACTAGGGTTTGTCATATTATATTTTCTTTAAAGTATCGGCCGATACGGCCGATACCGATACTGTTTGGCATGTTCCGATCCGATACCGACCGATACCAAATATTGACCGATGCTGACATTGGGGGTCTTTGTTCCGGTCAATTCGGCAAAGAAAAATAAACATGGACTGATACTAGAAGGTAAGGGTCTGATCATTAAGGATGGGAACTGATACTCGATTAGGGACTAATGCAATAAAGGATTTTGGGTTGAGACAAATGCAAGTATGGATTGCCCCTACAAGTATACAACCAATACTCAAGCCTCCTCTGTAATGATTGAACCAATTGGCTAAGTGTTAAATAGGGTGGCTGATACAAGAATGTCTATAATAAAAAAGCCTACAAACTCGAGCAACTACTCTATTCCCATAACTGATATTAAGGTCTGAACCATATTACTCAAGAACTGAACCTTAAGTGCAATATCTTACCGATACAACATGGTTTGGCTAAAACAGTAAACTAACCGAGCCTCTCTCATATGGTTGCTACTGACCATAAGGATTTAGGGATTTCTACAATGCAATAACTAAACAATTAGCTTATACACATGTGGACAGGACAAACTACATGAAGAATGGACTGATCTTCCCATTTGGGGAATGTAGAATGAGCTAAGCATGGGCTGATACATACTTCATATGAACTAAAATACATATCCAATAAAGGATTGGATGTAGATGTCTGAAACAAGTACTTATTTGACAGGGGACTGAGCTTATACATGAGTAGGCAGGACAAAATGTATATGAACAAGAAATGAGATGGGCAGACATGGTAATGCAGTAAAGGGGGTGTGTGATGCACAATAAGGAACATTGCAGGGGCTGCCATGTCTCGACATGGTCTTGGCTCAAAGCCATGAACCTAGGATCAAAGGTCAATCACCTACCCTAGCTGTAGGAGTCAATATGAAATGAATTGATCAAGTATCCATCGAGAATAGAGCTAGGGACAGCAGGGCAGTGCAATGAACCATGCACAAACACACCCGAACATCCCCGTGCCCAATTTCACCAACCAAAACCCATCAATTTCAACTCAGTCCAACAAATATGCAATCTACATTATATTACCTACCAAAATATATAATTTGTTCTGAAAATGGAGAACAAAAAGTTCTAACACATATTCAACTCAGTCCAAAATATATAATTTGTTCTGAAAATGGAGAACCAAAACCCCCCACGCCGCCCCTCGCAGCCCCGCCACCCACAACCCCCCGCCGTCCCCCGCCGCCCAGCCCCCGATGCCCCCGTCCCAAGCCTGCCGCCCCAAGCCCGCCGCCCAGCCCCCGATGTCCCCGTCCCAAGCCCGTCGCCCCCCGCAGCCCCGCCACACATAACCCCCCGCCGCCCAGCCCCCGACGCCCCCGCCCCCGCTGCCCCTTCGACCACTGTGCGCGAGAGAGAGAGATCGAAAGATCGAAAGAGAGAGAGAGAGAGAGAGAGGGGATTACCTTCGGAAGAGAGAGAGGAGAGGACGCCGACGCCGATCTCCGAAGCCGCGGGAGAGAGAGAGAGACAGAGAGGAGAGGAGAGGAGAGAGAGAGTGAAATTTGGGGGGAACGAAAAGTTTTCCCCATCGTTTCAATATAAGTCTGGGTCGTATATTTAGCGACGGACTAGCGACGGATATTATCCATCGCTACGCCATCGCTATATTGGAAAACTGCTGACGGACTATCCGTCGCTACGTAGTTGGCGATTTGTCCCGCCACTTTTTCCAACATTTCTTACCAAATAGTCGACTGCATAGCGACGGTTAAAAATCCGTCGCTATATCTCCGACGTCCTAGCGACGGACTCGCGACCTTTTCTCACCCTTAAAATAAAAATAAAAATATATCGGCTTATCGTCGGTACTCCGTCGGTGATATGTCGCAAATCCGTCGCTAATTACGACAAAAAGAATCCATCGCTAAACAGCCGTCGCTAATTGAATGTATTTTGGTAGTGAGTTATGTAAAAGCAAATGCAAGACTATCCGACTAACATGTCGGTGCCAAGAGGCAAAAATGTAAAGTAAGTAGCAAAACGAGTAGGGAAGAAAGAAACCCACTCGTGTCCTCCTGCGATCATCCCTCTAGTATTGACCATCTTGGAGGTAGAAGTACGCTGAGTCCTCGGGAACTGGCTCTAAATCTGGCCATGCAAAACCAGAGAGGTTAGACCTCTAATAGCAAGTACCACAAGGAAGCACAACATGAGAATTAAAACAAGTAATAAGAGTTAAGAATATGATAAATAAGTCTTCGCTTGCTACTGGGATTCATACAGTATCACGACACTTCGAACCAACTTTCCAACCAAACAAGGACAAAAGTTGACCCATCATGTCCTGACATTCTGATCATCTCAGTAGTTAACAAAATATGTACAGTACACAAACAAATCAATTTAAACGGCAATACAACTACTACGGCTTACTAACTATAAGTTCTAAGTTGCCCTGAAAATATGTAATAAGGGATTCCTCAGTTCTTACTATGTACAAGCAAGGCTAGTCTATCCAATAATCAATTGTGCCAATCATGAATTAGACGAGTCCCAGCGGGACACCCGTCATCAGTATATATAACAGTATAAGCAGATACCACTCCCTGCCCGTGTGACCGATTTACAGTATCTATGGGAACCAGCCGGCATGTCTGGGCACTAATTATCGCAAAGATGGCTGCCATGTAAGAACTCGAAAATCCATTCTCTCCATGCAATCGTTATTTTATTTAGCTTAATAGTCCCTATGTTGATCGAAATCTCATGCCGTAGATCATGGTCATTCAGAATGAGTACTTCCGTATAGAGCACGATATGTACAACTCTACAACGATGCCCGTGCGGTTAGGTTATAGGTCTTACATAGCGTAATGCAACAATCAAACTTAGCCACGGAATAATTATGCCTTGATTGTAAGATACACATGCTATTTTTGTAAAAAAATGGAAGTCAACATGTGTTCATATGCCAATGTTCGGGATTGGCTAGTCGATCGCAATGGTTCATGTTTAATATGAACGTATCTCATTCAATTCAATAAGACGACTAGCCAGTCTCATAGTTCCAACTAGGAACACATGATCAATCATTAGTCGAGGTAACAATCAATGTCAATTCGTGATAAGGCATGAAAGTCAACTAGCATTTGGTATGGTCGATTCTATAACTCTCAGGGTTAAGTTCCAGTCATTCTGGGTATCCATATATCAATCAAGATACCGGGCATATTCTACACAATAATAGGTATTAAAAATATTAACATATCATATTTTTATCGAGTTCATGTCAAAAGGCGTAAGGATATTATAAGGGGTGCCATACGCCCAAGGAGTATGCTTAATGAAATGCGCCAAGCCAGAGGAGTACGCCCAATGAAATACGCGTAAAAGAACTTTACGCGTGAGGAAAGTTTACGCATGAAAGAATAAAGCTTACGCATAAAGGGTCGAGTTATGCGTAAAGCTTGTACGTGTAAAGAGTTAAAGTTTACGCATGAATGAATATGCATAAAGAATAGTATTGCGCTGTCATAGCTGCATTTCAATAACTAATGTATTAATATTTTATTATATTTCCATCTAATTAAATGTTTTGTTCTAATTTTTTTATAAACAATAATTGATATAATAATAATAATAATGTTTTCTTTTTTATTTTAGAGATTTTCATTTTTAAAACCCTAAGAAAAAAAAGATTTTTTTTTTATATATTTAGAGAAAGAGAGGGGCAGCCCCTCACCCGCACCCTCTCGCCCTCTCTGTCGGTTCTCTCTCTCTTTTTATCTATCACTCTCCCTCTCTCGAACCCTCTCTCACTCTCTCGATCTCTCTCTCCCTCTCTCGGTCATCTCTCTATCTCTCTTGAACTCTCTCTCCCTATCTATATATCTCTCTCTCTCACTCTCATCTCCCTATTCCTCTCCATCTCTATCCTCCACTCTTCTTCTTCTCCCCCTTTCCTTACTACTGCTACTGCTGCTACTGTTACTGCACTGCTGCTGCTGCCACCGGACTTCCTGCCACCGCCGCCGTCGGCCACACCCTCTCCGGCCGGCCACCTCTTTATCCTCCTCTCCTTCCTCCTTCATTTCTACCTCCAACACCATCATCTCCATCTCCATCTTTATCAACATCACCACCACCATTAAAACCTAAACCCAAACCCCCTTTTCTTCTAAGAAAGAAGAAATTGGAGAAGAAGATAAAGAAGAATGGAAGAACCAAGCCCTAGTCCCCAACTCCATCTTGGGTATAAATTTCCTTATTCAATATTTTGTTCATCTTTGATAAAATTGGTTATAATTTTCTGTAATTAATTATTTGCTGAAATTATCAATATTAGGGGGTTAATTTAGAAGAAGTTTGGAGAAATCATAGGTCCCACTCAAGAACCCAAGGCAAGTCCTCCCTCTTTTCCTCTTGAAAATTTTCATATACTCCTTGTCATGAATCAATATTATCTGGTTTTATTTTCTAAAATTTATGAAATTCATGGATAATCCATATGTATTATTTATTTATTTATTAGTGAGGATGTAATAAAATTAGGAACACACATATGTACAAAATTAATGCATGTATGTAAAGGATTCAGACACAATTTATGGGACACATGCTCTTTGGTCTATGAAAAGAAGGTTATACGGACACCATGAAATAAGTTTCCTTATATATATATATATATATATATATATATATATATATATATATATATATATATATATATATATATATATATATATATATATATATATATATGTATGCTCACCGTGAAATAATTAATGCATTCTAGGATTCAAGCTAGAAATTTTATGGTTCTACATGTAATTAGAGAATCTTACATTAGTTAAAAATATTATTTTTATATTTATATACACATGTTGTCCGAAATTTTAAAATACACTTAGTTTAAATTATCATTGTTATTAACTAAAATAATTATTTTCGGGCACTCGGATGTTGATGTAATCTCAATATTGACTTCTAAGCCAAAGTAAAGGCAAATTGTGGGCCTAAGTATCATATCCATGTATAGATACAAAGTTGTCTTAGTATCTTAAGTTTCTTTTTTTTATCTAAATAATAACATACAAATTTTTTGACTTTGTATTAAGTAAAATTATTATGTTACGTAAAACATATGTTCTTATAAAAAGAACTTTTCTTTTATATATACAAGCTAGAGTAATGTTAGATAATTATGATCTTCTAGCATTACGAAAACTATTGTATGCTTGGTCATCCCTTAGCTTAGGAATTTTAGGCATAAAGTTTAATAGAAATCTACTTATGAAACAAATGATGCTTTATGTATGAAATTGACACAAGGGATAGGACACAACATGAATGTACACTTCGAATTTAAATTTTGTTGTGGTTATGTATATATATATAAATGATGTATGACCATGGTCTATAATAAATATACATATGTGAGTCAACACCTACATATATGTATAAATATACCCACTTATACCTTGACACAATACGGAGATCCAAATCATGAATTTATGTCATCATGCACACATATAAGTTTCGCACAACTTAGGAATTCAAATCCATACACCAAAAGGGAGAATACATATGGATTCCGTAATCCCTTGATTAATATGTATACATATGTATGAGTGTTCAATTTTAACATGTTATATCAATTCTGTCTATATTGAAAAATATCCTTAATTAATAGATTTGGACTTCATTTTATAGTAAAAATGGAAATTTTAAGTTCTTATATTATGAGGTAACCATATACTTGTAAATCTTCAATTTTAAACTCCTTTTGTATACCCAAGGAATTAAAATATGAGTTTAAGCTAAAATATTGAGTATACGTGGCAAATAGAGATTAAGTTGTAGTTTAGATTTAAATGAGTATAAAAATTAATTCCAAGCCAATGATACAAAGTTTATAAAATTATTTTTGCACGTCATGGCACTTGGAAGCGAGAATTTTGATATTATTGTGCTACTAATAACTCTATTTTGATTTTGAATAATATTTAGCAAGCTACAAAGAAACTTGCTTACTCGCGTAAAATTGCTTGCCAAGATAAGAAACTTCAAACTGCACTCTATATATGATGTTTTGTGAGTTTTCGGTGTTGAGGGTTGCTCCACCGAAGGGGTCGGCGAACCCGATATAATATCTGCGTGGTTTCGGTGTTGAGAGTTGCTCCACCGAAGGGGTCGGCGAACCCGGATTTATATTTTTATGTTATATATTCTCTCTTGTGAATTTTCGGAGTCTTCCTATACAAAGGAGACTCTGCTGAAATTTTTGAAAAATTCAAGAGTCAAATTTTCGACCTTCAGAAAAATCGGGTTACTCCCTAAGATCTGAAGTCATTTAGGAAAGATACTTAGAATCATTTAGGAAGCATTGGGCTGGGGAGAACAAACTGAATATCCCTAAATGTCCTGTAACATAATTACAACAAAAAGCTGATCAGTATTTTGTTTGCTCAAGGGAGGCAAACTAAGCCCAAGGGAGGCTCTTATTTTGTTTGCTCAAGGGAGGCAAACTAAGCCCAAGGGAGGCTCAAAATTTTTTACATCTATCTCGACAGTAACATCGGGTAGATGATTGTTAAGCCCAAGGGAGGCTCCGAATTCACAGCCTGATCCCGGGTTAACGGGATTGTTGACGAAAAATGTTTAGATGAATATTCAGGGATTGTTCTCCAAATTGCATTGCATTTTAGGGTTAGCCCAAGGGAGGCATACTTCAATTTTGTCCAAGGGAGGCATTTCAATTTTTTTCAAGGGAGGCATATTTCAATTTTGTCCAAGGGAGGCAAAATTTATGATAAGCTCAAGAGAAGCTCGGAAATTTTTACATCTACATCGACAGTAATATGTCCTTCAAATTTTATTTCATTATAGGAGGAAACTACTCCATTTTAAATAAAGCCAAAAAGGACATTTATACTACTTAATGAATGAAAACTATAACAATGTAAATTGCATATTCCTAATTCTCTTAATAGAAAATCTTTATGTTTCACTCCTTATAATAATTTTCTTAAGCGTTTTTGGCCGATGACTTGCTTGTCGTTTCTAAACGACCTAGTATTGTTCACTAGATTTTGTAGCAGTGTACCAAGTGAAGCCGCTATCAGGTACTGAAGGACAACTGGAGATCAAGGACGTGATGATACTATTGGAGACGTTCAAGTTGGAACAAGAATTCTTTTTATCTACATGTTTAAGGTATAGTTGTATTATTTATAGTTGGGCTCAAAATTGTACTGGGTAGAAATAGTTATGTTTATATTCAATTAGTTAGAATGTCTTAGTTTTAGATTATTGCTGACTTAAATTTATGTAAGTATGACATGCTTTTACCTATGCACTAACCTTACGGGCGACAATCGCGAATATGGGTACTGGCGTATTCGTATGTCGCATAGCCTGGGGATGATGTTACGTACCCTGCCCGCCATAATTCTGGGAGCGGGGCGTGGCATGCGCGCGTAAAGAAGGTACGCATAAAAATAACATTACGCATGAGCCATTGTACGCGTAAAGAATAACGTTACGTATGAAACATTGTACGCGTAAAAGAATAACATTGCGCGTTAACTTGTACGCGTAAAGAATAATGTTACTCTAAATGAATATGCGTAAAGTAAAATGTTACGCGTAAAACATTGTACGCGCAAAAAAAGTACGCCAAGCCAAGTAGACTTGCGTATTCCAGATTCATGCTGATACGAATGATCGTGGGCGTAGAGCTTGATATTACGCGGACACGTAAAACGTGGGCGTAGAGAACCTCTCGAACTCTAATTCCATGAAACCTTCAATCGAAGCCAAAAATGGGACTTCCATGGATCAAAATGGGGTATAACACAAATCTCAACAACCTGGACTGCTCAAAATTTGGAAATAAGGAAGTTTGAGAGATCAAAATCATTAAAATCCGAAAATAGTAATTTCTAGATCTACAAAAATAAAACTCTCAAAACAAAAAATGTCAAGTTTTAAACTATCATAGAATCATGGGATGAAGCTAAATAAACCATAAAAATGGGTTCTCATGTGGGAGCAAGATGTACTTGCCTGTGCTCTTGGTAGGTGGAGAGAGTTATGAGGAAGAAGAAGGAGAGTAAATGAGAATGAATGAAGAGAGAGAAAGGGTTGGGCTTTAAATAGAGATGATGGTAGGTAGGGAGTTGGTTGGGTTCAAGATGAACCACCAAAACAAACCAACCCAAGCCGAACCCAAGAGCAAAAACAAAAGCAGAAAATAAAGTACAAAAAAATAATTAGCGTAAAAATTAAAGGAATTAAATACAGAATAAATGCATGATAAATATTAAATAAATTCATTCAAGCAGTACACGTATTAAAATACGTATTCTGGTAACGGAAAGTGACATCCGGATCCATTATACTATTCGAGGATGGGGAGTTATTAGTGGTTGTGTGATCAAAATACCTACTTGTTCTTTACACTTGTACTTGTTACTTGTTCATAGCTATACCCTCGTCTCACGACGGGTAAAGCCTGACCCTACTTGTTCATAGCTTTCTATGGTGGCCGGCCTGATCCTGCTCTGTTGTACACTTGTTCATAGCCGGTAAGATGGAAAGCCTGATCCTGATTCCCAAACTGATCACATAACGCACTAATAATTCATGCCACATTTTATATTTATTTTATTACATCATACGTCCTACTCAGTTCTACATTCAATACTTTCCTTACCATGTTATGATATTCAGTTTTCACATGTTCTACATGATCTTATGCTATACTTTGATTGGAGGCTAGGTTTTGTTCAGGAGAATGGTTACAACCCCGGTCTTTGTTTGGTTTACGGGTTGTAACTCGGCTTCCGAATAGCTCCCAAGTCATCCTATATCTTTGTCTTATATTTCATTATAATTGTCTCTTATAGAATTTGTCAATTCATATAGAACTGCTGTTAGTGTTTGTACTTGCTCATTTTTCTGACAGGATACCGTTGATATATTACAGATATTTCTAAGGTAGACTGCTCGATCTACTATGGGGTCAAGATAGATGGAGACTTAGTCCAGGACTGTGGCTGTTAGTTAAGCCACTAGACTTTGCACACCTAGAGTAGTATAGCTTAGTTAGGTTTGCCTGGACTGCGATCCAGCTAGTGCTTTTAGATTGTAGTAGTCTATATTATATTTTGTGACTCTGTGATGTTGTTTATATCTCTGAGCTGTGTTGGATCCTGAACTTATTTCCTATTTTCATTTCTATCATATTTCTATTCCGTGCTATCTACCATAGTTTTATCTTGTGATTGAGTTATGCCATATTATATTCCTCCGTGCGGAGATGACAGGTACCCTTATAATGTTTAGTTGTAGTATTTACAGACGACCTATACAGTGTTCTATCGCCGATTTTGCGGCGTAAGCTGGACGTACCCATGTGCTCGTGCCTCTAATCAGGGTGCGGGTCGTGACAGCTGTCACGCCCCGATCCGAGAAATCGCTCATCCTCGCTAGATTTTACTCGAATTATCGTCCTCGCTGGGGCGTGATGTCGCACGAGCCTGGAGTTGCGCTCGTGCAAGGCAAGATAACGGTTCATATAGTGATTATGTCAAAGTCGTAACAAAAGCAGCGGAAGGAAACAAAGTATAACATAAGAATCTCTTTTATTGATAACAAACTGAAGATTACAACGGATCTGAATAGCCCAACATATATGCCAATTGGCTACAACGCTCATGATCTCTCTAGCTCACAAAGGATTACATTGTTCCATACATCATGTCTCTTTATAGCCACTAAGTAGTCTTCGGCCGAACATCTCCATGTCATAAGTCCAAACGCCTATGCGGTAGCTCCTCTTGAATGCCAAGGACTCCATGCCTCGGCACGTCCAAGCCAAGCCCCACCCCGAGTCAATCATACGCTAAACCTGCACATAAACTAGTAGGGGATTAGTGCTTTCGTCCTCGCTTCGTACTGATCAAGATCCGCACGCACCCAAACCAAACACTAAATATATTTTAGTGGACATGCATCTTAATTTATGATCTTTCTATTTAGTCTTAGGATCAGTTTCATGGCAATCTTCATATATATAACAATTTATCATAAATGTGTCCCATACCGTGTTCCTGCAGCAGATACAGTTAGCTATAATATGAACATAACATAGTATTTCGTGCTCATCTCCATTCCTCTTTGCCTAGCCTGTCATGGTTAGAACTTATATAAGCAATCATATGATTCGCGCAACCAATCAATCATAACCGTAAACATATGCATAAAGGTGACAGCCCCTGCGCATGCATCCAATTCTCATCTCAGCCCACCGGCCCTAACTATATGAAGGTCACGGTGTTTCGCACCATAATGGACTCGGCATCTCTTATGTGTAAGCCTACGATCACTTCGATATGGGTTGCTAGCCCAATATCCGAAGGATCCCAAACTTACGGATATCATAGCTTATCACAGCACTGGACGGTCGTAATCCTTTCGAATGATGTGCACCATAAATACCACACATAATTCCCTCCTAGGCCGAACGGTCCCGGTGCTCCGGCGTAACCGTCCGAGGGAAGCCGCACCCGTGCACGGGCCATCCGAGTCCATTGACCATGCAATACGTGCCATAGCAAACACATCATATCGTTCCAACCAATCCTTCGTTCCATAAACATCGTCTCGCACCATAAACATATTCGCGTCTCATAAACATAATCTACCATCCGTATGGGGAGCTCCGTCGACGTTATGCCCCAACACATCCATATTGATGCACAATGCCCAACGGCTTAGTCATCTCATCCTCATATTCAATGCGTACCATTCGTAAGTCATTCTCATAGCCTAGTTCCGTAGTTACTTAGTCTTTTCGTAGCATAAGTGTACGAGTGCACGCTCAGCGCCGTAATCAATGTTCTACGCCTAGTTTTCAATATTCTCGGAGCCGTGCACATGATGCACATCTCAATAATATCTTTCAATGTTCTACCATCACCGCCCTACCGCGACCCGTGCACTTGATGTACGTCGCTTCAATTGTTCAATGTTCAATGTTCTACCTTAGTGTTTGACACATACTTGGACCTTTTGTCGCCGAGCCACGCTCGTTAAATCGATAACATCTTACGCATACAATGATATATTTTATTAGACGTGAAGGAAGAGGGAGAGAGAGTCAAGAACCCGCCCACCTTAAGTCGATACGCCTTGCCATTTCGTCGAGTTGAAGCGGCTCGCTTCCACAACTTGGTCGCATAGCTAACTCTCGGACTTAGCCGTTCCTTTGAACTACTCGGTTGATTTGGCCTATCGCTCCCATTCCACGATCTATAATCCAGTATAAAGGCATAGCCTGCACACCAGATCAACTAACATTAGCACTTGCTCAAACGGGACTTATCCTTTACATCGATTCGATCCATAGATTCCAATCGACTCAAAGCTTACCTTTGGCCAACATAATTCCTATATCGACTTGCGTCGATACTTCATCGGGTCAACGCAACTCTTCGAGTCAATGACTCATCATAATGTACCGTACGGAGCGGGACATTACATAATATACCACTCAAAACAAGGTTCGTCCTCGAACCGAAACCAACACTTAAGCCAAGTGTCTTGCCAGATCGTTTCACGATCTCGTGATACTACTGTTGGAATCATACAACTTAGTTTGGATCATACACATATTTTAGGTGTCCCACCAATATATGTATCTCAGCCATGCTCAGTTGTAGGATATCGGGACAAACTAACAAGCTCAACTTAAATCCTCAAGTACCAATCAGTCTGTACTCGACTTAGTCATATCTTAGCGCCTATTCCCAAATACTTCTCGTATGCATCATCCCTTAGCATGCGATCCTTTTCTATACATCTCTGCACATAACTTGATTCAAACCCGTAACTTCGATCTCATAAGTTTCTTCGACGGCCATCTAACGCATGCATTGCATTAAGCCGTTGTGCATCCGATAGCAACAATTCTCCGCAATGCCAACTTGCCCAATCGTTTCCTATCTCTCACATAACTCCAGTCTTTCATCCTATCATTCATAACATTTATCCTTAACGACAAGGACTATGTCCAACATGTCATAATTTTTTTTGCCTACAATCCGTACTAAGTCTCGCACACAACTATCCCAACACGACCCACGTTCTCGAACTGCCTACGCATCACGTCTGGGGCTACCCCCGCTAGGTAACTTATCCAGACATCATGCTTAATCTCTCCCGACATAAGAGATCCACTTGAGTCTACGATGCTCAAAGGCAACAATATTTCTGACCCAAGGTCTCTCACGATACGTCCATCTCCGATACTCGACCGAGTACGAATCCTTTACTCAATCTACGATTCAATCTCGACTAGTTCGTTTCGTAATATAGATAGCGCGTTTAACAAACAGAGCCTAACCGCTACTCAAACCGATCTACGACACAACTCTTAGGGTCATTCTATTATTCGTCACTCTCGTGCATTGCATAATCCTTGCAATCGCCTTACCGCATCGCTATGCTAAGCATGTTCCTCGACATCTATTCGATCATCGACCAACCAAGTCTACTTATGCACTCGTTCGATCGATCATAACTTTTCTCACCATATCGATCTAGTCGAAGGCTACTCGCTAACTTTTGAAACACGATACTCACTCGCTTAAACTTATCCTCAACATGCACAACATTATTCCTCATTCTCGACAAAGTTTTTTATGCGACTTTTTTAGGGTCATCCTATGGGACTTCAACATTCACTTGATTTGGCGGTCAAGTCTTCTAGGGTCATCCGCCCCGAAACTACGCCCGATAATTGAAGATCATCAACGAGGGACAGTTACAACGAACCATGCTATGTCCTATCGCGGAGCCAAATCAATTCCCGACAATCCCTAGGGGACTTTACCCATTCTGATATATCAATCCATAATTTATCTGTCCCCGCACAACTGATGCGTTATTAAATACTCGAATCACTTAGGTATTACCGTCGACTATCTTGCTAATCGTACGACATCTACTCGCCTCACGTCTGAATTTACCTATCCGTAATCACAGTCCGACACACTTCCATACTCCTCGAAACCATCCTCGAACAACTTTCGCATCAAACCACAAGTCAAATCCAATTTGTCATGCCTTGCAAGTTTGATCACCCCCGTTGGATGAATCACCATACCAACGCTCACGCGGAATGATCGCCCTAATTTGGCATGACGCATGTGCGATGCTGGAGTTGCACTCGCACAAGACAAGAATGTCAACATTGTGGTTATCCACGAAGCAATCCAAACACTTTCATTTTTATCCAAGTAATATCTATCCACTCTTAATTTCTCGAAGCATTCCTACCGTCATCATCCAAACTGCCCTCAACTTGCATCTTATTCACCCAACAACAATGCTCAACATAATTTTTGTTCATTCGATCAGAGTATCCCCGAGTTATTGCATATCGTCTTTGATACGCCTCAATACCATCGTCGATATGCATAACTTGAACATCTTCGTCTCTCATGAGCTCCAATTCGTCGTAATCACTGTTATCATACGAACTCGAATACGAATCAAGTCTTGCACACATCAAGATTCATTTTGTTATAACCAACTACCATAATCGTGACACAATTTCCAATTCACATTTTTATTCTCATATCCCTAACTCGCACTTTCAAATCGTGCTACCGACTTATCGCACTAACTCAAATTTGTTCGAACGATTCCTTCGTACTTACTCAACATAAATTCGACCGAGTCGACTATTTCCTCAATGCAACATTCTTTCGCTATGCTCAGCCTATCGTTCGACTTACACTTAACGAATCCTCGTTCGACGTATCATCCATAGGTATGACTTCACGCATAATCACTCAACTCAATTCATTGAAGCATACTTGCATCGACTTCTATCAAGTCATTCCTACCCGAGTCTCGATACTATTCCGTCTGTTGAGGACAAACATATCATAACAATACAATCGTCTCAACGTAGCCTACCGCAAGTCACCAACCAGCTAAACATAGCTACCGCTAAGTGGTACTCCATATACCACTCAGGAATCGAGCCTATCATCATCGATACAATACTTTGCTATACTAATCGCACAAGTGGTATTGTATATACCACTCAAAATCAAGTCATTACTCGACATCACATTCCGCATAGGTCCGACATCTATTCCTAAATCAACTATCCCGTATGGCGATCCTTCTGATCCCAGCTCTAGCGTTCGCTCAAGTTTGACACGCATTCACTCTAACCGTATCTTGGCGATTATATCGATCACAACTGCAACATTCGCTTATTCATATCTCATCACGACATACGGCCAACATAAACGTTCACTCACTCCGATTCGACTTAGAGTCCGACTCGACTCGTTATTACCGCATCCACGATTTTCCCATCTCGTTCATTGCAACTCATGCAACAACTCATTCTCGATACTTAAGTTCTTTACTCAATCTCGTTTAACATATCGCTATCCATCCGCATAGCCAAACAACACGCATCATACCCCATTGACTCGTTGTACCGATGCAACGAACGATTCACGACTTGCTGCACTCCGTGCAACCGATAATACATAAACATTCGCATAGCCATAACATGCAACGTCTCACATATCGATCCATTGTACTTCATGCAACCAATAACACATATCTTCTCGCACTTCGTGCGACCAACAATACGTATATCATTGTACTTCGTGCAACCAACATCACCATATTCGTTGTACTTCGTGCGACCAGCGACTCATAACTTTCTTAAATTTTAGAAAACCATAATCTCATAACCCGTTGCACTTTGAGCAACCAACACTCTCCGATGGTACCCGGAGATAGCGTGATAGTCACGACATACTTGTGGCAGACGTAAGCACTTAATATAGACTTATTGTATGGAACATCCAATGTAGCGTCGAGCAGATCCATGAGCCATGCGGTTGCGGAAACAACTTAGAGTCAACTGAATTCGATAGCGAAGCAACTGAGGGTCAAAGAGATTCGTGCACGGTCCAGAGGATGGAACCGCTCTGATACCAACTTGTCACGACCCGATCCGGGAAATCGCTCGTCCTCGCTAGATTTTACCCGAATCATCGTCCTCGCTAGGGCGTGATGTCGCACGAGCCTAGAGTTGCGCTCGTGTAAGGCAAGATAACGGTTCACATAGTGATTATCTTAAAGTCGTAACATAAGCAGCGGAAGGAAACAAAGTATAACATAAGAATCTCTTTTATTGATAACAAACTGAAGATTACAACGGCTCTGAATAGCCCAACATATATGCCAATTGGCTACAACGCTCATGATCTCTCTAGCTCAAAAAGGATTACATTGTTCCATACATTATGCCTCTTTATAGCCACCAAGTAGTCTTCGGCCGAACATCTCCAGGTCGCAAGTCCGAACGCCTATGCGGTAGCTCCTCTTGAACGCCAAGGACTCCATGCCTCGACACGTCCAAGCCAAGCCCCGCCCCGAGTCAATCATACGCTAAACCTGCACATAAACGAGTGGGGGATTAGTGTTTTCATCCTCGCTTCACACTGATCAAGACCCGCACGCACCCAAACCAAACACTAAATATATTTTAGTGGACATGCATCTTAATTCATGATCTTTCTATTTAGCCTTAGGATCAGTTTCATGGCAATCTTCATATATATAACAACTTACCATAAATGTGTCCCATACCGTGTTCCTGCAGCAGATACAGTTAGCCATAATATGAACATGACATAGTGTTTCGTGCTCATCTCCATTCCTCTTTGCCTAGCCTATCATGGTTAGAACTTATATAAGCAATCATACGATTTGCGTAACCAACCAATCATAACCGTAAACATATACATAAGGGTGGCAGGCCCTGCGCTTGCACCCAATTCTTATCTCAGTCTACCGGCACTAACTATATAAAGGTCACGGTGTTTTGCACCGTAATGGACTTGGCATCTCTTATGTGTAAGCCTATGATCACTTCGATACGGGTTGCTAGCCCAATATCCGAAGGATCCCAAACTTACGGATATTATAGCTTATCACAGCACTGGATGGTCACAATCCGTCCGAATGATGTGCACCATAAATATCACACATAATTCACTCATAGGCCGAACGGTCCCGGTGCCCCGACGTAACCGTCCGAGGGAAGCCGCACCCGTGCACGGGCCATCCGAGTCCATTGACCATGCAATACTCGCCATAGCAAACACATCATATCGTTCCAAACAATCCTCCGTTCCATAAACATAGTCTCGTACCATAAACATATTCGCGTCTTATAAACATAATCCACCATCCGTATGGGGAGCTCCGTCGGCGTTATGCCCCAACACATCCATATTGATGCACGACGTCCAACGACTTAGTCATCTCATACTCATATTCAATGCATACCATTCGTAAGTCATTCTCATAGCCTAGTTCCGTAGTTACTTAGTCTTTTCGTAGCATAAGTGCACGAGTGCACGCTCAGTGCCGTAATCAATGTTCTACGCCTAGTGTTCAATGTTCTCGGAGCCGTGCACATGATCTACATCTCAATATTTGTAACGCCCCAGTCCCAAAATACTTAGGACTAGAACGTAATCATGCCAGCTGTATACATACGAAGTATATGGACCCTCGTATATATAAATAAGCTGTAAAATACAGTAACCAAGGTACTAAATCTCACCCACAAAAATAATTAATAATATAAAAGCAACTTTGAATTTGTCATGTATACAATCGTTGGGCGGAGACAAATCTACTACCAACTAATTTAAATAAGAAAGAAATGTACAAGGAAAGGAATTTGGTAGAGCGGAGGAGATGACGATCCAAGAGCAACGTCTCGAAGAATAGAGCGCAAGTCATGGCCTTAGCTAGAGCACCTGCAGAAATCATAAGAGCACACACCTGGCAAGATTACCAGGTCCTCAAAGAGACGTAACAAGATACATCAACATGACATATAATACTGAATATAAATATGCCACAATCAAAGAAAGTGACAAGACACAATTAAGGTAAACTAATCAACTAAAGTGAACATGCAGTTAAGAACAAACCTTTCATCGCATGAGCCCTGGCTGTAATGGGATCTAGTATAGTCCCCACTTGGGCACTAGTGACCGAGAGCATGACGTTCAAAAATGACAGTGGCCAACCTGAGAGGCTCATACCCGTATCTCCAACGGAGCTTCCGGGTTACAAGGGAAGTGCAATCGAAGCCCATACGATAAGGAAATGTTCTCCCCACCCAATGTACCTATCATGTCGCAGCCACGACCATGTAACACTACTAACCATCAAGTCTTCTAATATACAACTATTGACAGTTAGACCTAACGCACGTCCTGCACGCATCAGTGATCAGCCATCACGCAAGTCCGTAGACTATATGCTACTCATAACTCACACATCTCGTGGCACAACAGTGTCAAAGTCTATACAATGCACTAAGCTAGTGGTAGTCCCTTAACTCTAAGTCCATATGCAATCAAAGGATAAATAACAAGGTACAACTAATATCACTGAGCAGGCAGTAATCATGAACTAAAAATAAATAAACAGTGATATGTAATAAATAAAATGCAACTAATTTATAAACAGTAAATTGTGGCAAGGTATCTTGCCTGATGTGTCGTCTGAAGGGGACGGCTCCGACGCCGGCATACTGGCTTCGGGAAGAGGAGGCCGGCAGGGTTCGACGGCTCTGGGCAGAGCGCGGCGGGCTGTTCCCGTGCGGAGCGGCTCCGGTTGACGTCCCAGCGACGAGATCGGACGCGCTCACCGGAGGGCGGTGTGGATATACAGCGGGGCTCCGGCACGGTCGGAGCGGAGAGGATGATGGAGCGCGGGAGGCGGTTTAGGAAAGTCGGAGGTGATGGAGCGACGGTGCGGGTTTTTCGGCGCATCGGCGGCGCGGAGGATGAAGGAGAGAGGGGACGACAGTGGATGATCTGGTACGACGCGGTGCTCCTGCGCGCGGTGGCGCGCTCTGTAGCACCCAGTTTTCCAAATAAGGGTAATTTCAAAATTTCGTGTTTACAATTATTTTAATAATGATATTTAATTCATGATATAATTTTTGGTGATTTTAAATTGTTTTAAAATTATTTAAATCAATGACTTGTGGTTTTGACGTTTTGCTAGTGAAATCCTAGAGACTGTTTGACCTAGAGCCTAACCATGTGATTATGATATTTTAATGTCATTTCTGGCCTAAGAATATTTTGCATTTGACCTCTTTGAATTATTTTGATATTATTTTATTATTTATGATATTGTTTTGGGATTATTTGAGTCGGGTTCGAATTTCATCTCAATTCGACTTGTAACGGGGACCCGAGGTAACTTAGACTCTAGTTGGACCCATGCATTAGTTAGCTATGGCCCACATTTTAATTAGTCATGTTAGAAAGATTAGTCATAATCCTAATTATTAGTTTAACTATTTAGAGTTTTTATTTTGACCCTTTTTCCCCCAAACCCTAACCAAAATTATTTTAAACACTTGTAACTAAGGGAGGGACAAACTTGTAATATTCAATAAGGGAGGGGGGATAACCATTGTGGCCGGCCCTAATAGGACTCCCATCTCATTTTCTTTCTTTGAGAAGTCTTCTTCCCCAAGTGCTCTCAAGCTCTCCCAAGGAAGAAGCCTTTCTCCTTGGATTTTCTCTCCTTTAGGTAATATTTCCTTCTCTTTTATTTCTCCATTTTGCATTTAGGAAAGTTTTAACCATAGGAATGACCCCTATTGTTGTGTCCCTATTTTTTGTCCTCTTGTGTCCATTATGTGTCCTTTAGGGATTTCTATTGTATTATTGTTGTGTCTTGTGTTCATAGGAAAATCCCCAAACTTGGACACACTTTATATTTAAAATATTGATTAAATGAATTAATTCATATTAAATCTCAGATTTGAATATGTAGAGATGTGTTCTTGAGTACTTTACATTCATTCATGTATCTCTTATAGATATGTTCATGTTACATATATATATATATATATATATATATATATATTGTAATGAGAGTGTATCTATATTTATATATGTAATAAATGGTTCATGATGATTATATAATCAAGTTTGTGAGTGTGGTTCCTCATATTATTATTGTCATTATTGTTGTGGATAATTAGGATATATATATTGTGTATTCTTTTGGCTCAAACTATCTAAATCCGTCATGATTTTTATCCACGTTTTTAATTTCAGCCATAACTTAGAAATGTCATAACTTCTAGCTAAAAGCTCGGTTTAATCTTCCATTTTTTTAAAAGAAGCGTATCGAAGTTAGCTTTCCAAAAACATGTATTAATAGGCCTAATTCATTCTGTAACTTTCTGGAGAATTATTTGCGTGTCAGCTGTACGAAAGACAAACGCGTTCTCGGTGTTTTCGCGATTCCGGGAGTTTCCGGAAACGAAAACGCGATACGTTTGAAGTTTTGGAAAGCTAACACATAGATCTATAACATACTTTAATCCTAGATTTTAATTCATGCTGAGATGGTACAGTATTGATTATTAGTAGGAGTTACTATTCGGCATATGCATTTTGTGCACCCTTGTGTGTAATATAATGTTCTATTTGATTTTAATCCATGTTAATGTATATACATTATGTAATTAAATAGAGAATACAAGCATGAGTAAATGGTTAAATAAATGATGTATGAGGTGTAAGTATCCTATCTAATGTAAGCATGTATAAGTATGGCTTGTAATGAATATGTAGGTTCCATAGTATGTAATATATGGTGCATATAGTAGTGCAAGAGAATAAATGAATGATGAATGAATGCAAGCATGAATGTAATGTAATAATAGATGTAATGTATGCAATATACAAGTTAATAAGATGTAATGTTCTATGTTAACACAAATCCTATATTACCTCATGTACCCCCTTACACTATGTTGACACTATCACACTTGACACTTTGTTCACTTACACTTTGACACTCTTTGATATTATACACTATGTATGTCCATTTAACCCTCACTTGCCCCTTTGCCATGTTCACATACACACACATAGCCTCTTAAATAAATATTTATGAATATAGTTAACTTAGCTATGTATGTATATTATATATATGTTATCATATTGTGTTGTAATATATAAGTTTATATAACCATTTGAAATGCCATGATTATAGACCTAATATTGAATACCAATATATGCATGTGTATATATGTGTAGACATATATAGCATAAAGTAATAGATTACCTAGTGTATATCCAATGTGAATTCTTGCCTATTTGAGTATTGAATAATTGTATGCTATATAGAGTTGGGTGTATGTTGGCTTGTATAGCCTTGTATTGATGTGTGCTTGCTAGGATAGTCTTGGTTAGGCCTAGTAAGACTTGCTGGGTTAGGACATGACCTAGTTTGACCTAGTTTGACTAGTACAGTTGACCAGAGTTGACCAAGGGTTGACTTTGGCCTAGTTGACCTAGATTCATGTAGAATGTATTGTAGTGTTTTATATTACCCTTCTGGACATGTTATGACTTGTGCTGTTCTAATTAGGAGCCATACACCTCTTCTTGGACAGTATCTTTACCTTGGACATTCAGATATCAGGCGAGTACATTCTCTGATAATTTCATATCTTGTTTAGGATTATATTTCCTGCTTTAGATTACTTTACATGATGCTGACATGTTGGAAACACGGATTAGTACTATATGGATCTTGTTGTGCGATGTTATCCCCTTAGAGGATACATCGGGTATTCGTGTTCATGTACTTTATCGTGATGTCACGCCCCAGAACCAGAATACTGGAGAGCGGGGGCGAACATAGCCAGCTACGTATATTGAAATGAAGTCCATCTCGCTATACGGTCACGGCTGTTTAGATATGAGGGTTTACTACAAGCCAACAGTCTCTTAAGGTCAAGCCTACTGTCTCAATCTCAAGCAAATAATACAATTACAACATGTTCGATCACCAAATATACAATAAAAGGCGTCCCAAGTATTACATATCAGCTGATCATGAAGCTAGTCGTACAAAATGCAAGGACTAGCAAGAGTTAAGTCATACATGATCAACCCTAGGATTTGTTAATCATGTTTACAGCCCGTAGGCAGATAGTAAGTAATGTGCATCGAGCTAACATGTGCTCGTCGGCTAAACGCCTCAAAAGAATAATTTATAATAGAGTGAGCGAAACAAAATAGAAAAAAACCCACTCGTAGCCCGGGTTCCTTCTAGTCGCCACCATCAGGCTGGAAGTTCGGTAGATCCTCGGGAGCTGCTCCGAAATCTGGCCACACAAAATCAGCTGGGTCAAACCCCAGAAAGAGCAAGTTCCACAAAGGAGGCCACGAAATAAGAACAAAAGCCAGCATATCAGAACATAAGAAATAAAATAAAAGTACAAGTAATAAAGAGCACGTCAGGACAATAAACGACTAGGGACGTGGAACCATTCTGGAAACCAGGTTACACCCATAAACCAAACAAGGACCGGGGTTGTAATCCTTCGCCTGAATAGCTCCTTGTCTCTACCCAATTATTGTTACAACAAGTAAAACAATCATGCTCGA
Organism: Iris pallida; assembly: GCA_029216955.1. NCBI lineage: Eukaryota > Viridiplantae > Streptophyta > Magnoliopsida > Asparagales > Iridaceae > Iris > Iris pallida. The sequence goes on along the minus strand of JANAVB010042020.1, from coordinate 2,089,113 downwards.
GATTACCAAGGTACTGGAACTAGACAAGACTTAGACAGGGCTAGACGTCATCCATTCTCAAGCGGCCAAGCAAAATACTACGGCTTACTACTTTAACTAACTAGGGTTATCATAAGCCTAATTACTAACAAGATGCAAGTGAGAATTTTCCAGTCCCAAGCCCTGCAGACCATCCAGTTATCCTTCCGCGGGTTGAGAGTATGGTTGGGTACATCGCCCAGAAGACGATATACCCTTAGGTGACTTAGAGGGTGCAACACATGACAGTGTGCTGGAAATGTGCTCTACTCGTCGGCAAGCTACAATTCCAATTAAAGCGCCCAGATAACGAGACTGTCTATGACTGGAAATTCTCCATGAACTATAGTTAAATCTAGTCATTAGCCTAATCCATGTTCAGTGCGAATCCCTGACCGTGGGAAACCAGGGTGTCACGTCCTAGACATGATACAAGACAAGGCAAGTGGATTACACAAGCAAGCAAGCAGGAACACTCACGGTGTCAAGTTAGTTATACGAGTCGAGTTAGCCGTCGCAACAGCCTCAAGTCAAGTCAAGTCAAGTCAGTGCGCCGCCACGGGCCACTATCAAGTTATCAGGTTACAAGTCAAGAATGCACCCCATCGGGTCATTATCCAGAAAATTAGAAAGTACTAGGATCATAAATTACAGAAATCATGAAAACCGTACTAATTATATCAAATACTGAAAATCGTGCCAGGTCGTGTTGGGGTCAAGGTAGTCGTGCTGTGTGGAACAAGATCTCAAAACCTAATCCACAAAAGAGAAGCCAAGTCCAAAAAATAAAACCAAATTATCATGGGCCAGTGGGTTGCGCAGGGGTGGATGGCGCAGGAATGGTTGGCGCAGGGTTGAACTGCGCAGGGTCAAGGCGCGCAGGGTTAGATTACGTGGGGAGCCAACTGCGCAGGGGTGAAGTGCGCAGGGGATAGGTGGCGCATGAGCAGACTGCGCATGAATGGATGGCGCATGAGCCGACTGCGCATGAGCAGGCTGCGCATGAGCAGACTGCGCATGGATGGATGGCGCATGGGGCTGAGCGCAGTTCGCCAAGCAGCAAGCAGCGCGGTCGACGCTGCGCTAAAGAGCGCAGGCCGAGAGGGGATGCGCAGTCCAGCATTGCGCTAAAGAGCGCAGGCTGCAGTCTTCGTCTCCAGGCCGAGAGCAAGCATCAAGAACACCAAAATTCCATTCTTCATATCTTGGTCAAATCAAAGCCAAATCTAGATTTTCAAAGTTCTAACTTGAGTAAAATTGAGTTCTCTTCCACATGGAAGCATCAAAACCAACAAAAACCTAACTAAAATAGATCAAAACCATATAAATCCGAAAATAGAGAAAACTTAGATCTAGAACAAAGGAGACTCCAAATCACAAAATGTCAAGTTCTAATGTTGATCTCCATGGCCTAATCTAGCTAATGGACAAATAAAATAGGGTTCTCATGTGGTTGTAGAAGCATGGAAAATATCAGAGTAATGGTCCATGCGGCTCTGGGAAGAAAACCCATGCGGCTCATACAGGAGCTGCCTTATGCAATTCAAAGAAGACTCTCAGTCTCATGCGGCTCGGGAGTGTATGCGGTTCAGCAGGAATATGCGGCCCGATCGACGCCATATTCTCCCTTGGGATCCCTTCCTACAGCTGGCCATTTGAGTAGTGGCCTCATTTAATGCCCTGACACGACTCGACAACCATGACGGCTCTGACATAAAGCGTCATAATGGTTCTGCCATAATGACAGACTCTTCGGGAAAAGAGGAAAATCTCTGACCTGATCCGACAGAAGTCCTAGATTGCCACGTGGCACATCTCATGCGGCTTAAATGGAGAACAGCTCCATGCGGCTCACTAAGAAGTCATCCTATATGGCCAGCAGAAATCAACCATATGCGGCCCACCGAGAGTCCAGTCCCTGCGGCTCAATACAACGCTAGCCTATGCGGCTCGTAGAGATTATGCATATGCGGCTCATTGAGAGATCATCCCATGCGGCTCCATAAGGCGTTGTCCTATACGGCTCATGAAGATTACCTCCCTGCGGTTCAAGTCTTGCCTATCCTATACGGCTCCGGCAGGCCCCACAACTAAAACACGTGGCATCGGATCAATCAAAGATTTAACCGAATCTCAACAAATATATTTGACGTCATCCTCATAATTACCGAGATCAAGGCATATCATTTATCATAAAGCCAATGGGACACGTGGCGAGCAGTCGGACATTGGTATAATCCGTCATGAAGATTTAAAGCAGTTAACATTAATTGCTCACAAGATTCGGTGCTATCCGCATTAATGGCCTAGATTCATTGTAATCAGGATCAAGGGTTCAGAATGGATTAAAGGAGCGCCGACATTCCAAACAAATGATCATTAGCAAACCCTAATGATCATACCCCACTATTATAAATAGCCAGCATCATTTCTCTGCAAAAAAGAGGACCGGCAACAAAAGAATAAAAAAATACAGAGTCAGAGAGAAAATACACACAGAGAGAGAGAAGCCAGGAGAGCAACAGAGGAGCAAAAAGAGCCTTTCTTCGTCAACGCCAACCATCTTCACACCAGGAGCCAAGGCTGCATATCGATCGTCCGAGGAGTAAGGCAGGGCTGCCGTCGCCTTCCCGAGCCTCTATCGTCACCCCCCAGAATCTAAAATAAACAATTGTACTTAGATTGCTGTACCTAGGTTTTCGTCCCTAGGCTTTCTTTGCACAAGTGAGTTTGTATTGTGAGTCTAAGTTCAGTCCTCCGATAATTGTTCTGTACTTTTACAATCAATGGCAAACACGATGACGACTCTGCTGGGGACTAACTTCTCCACGGTTGAGGAGTTGGTGACACAATCGGATGCAGCCAAGCTTGGCTCCACGCAACAAAAGATGGTCGTCCGCTTCGACCAATAAGCGTTTGAAGAGATGCTCTCCGAAGGAAGCGCTGGCCCGGTCCAGAAGCGCACCCGCACGACAAAGGCTCGCAGAGAGTGGAGGCCAAAATCATTTGCTCCTCCCCAAGCCCCCGACGGTGTACCCTCTGTTGCTCAAGACGGCGAGAAGGACTCTTCTGCGGCCCCACTTCAGACGGTAGACAACTCTGTTGTCCCCAAGTCCGGCAGAAGAAAACACTATGATGCTGGACTTGCAGGGGCAAAGAGGAACTCTATACGAACTGAGCCACATAGGGGTGTTAGCTGAGTAAAAAAGGCTCATGCGACCACATCCGCTAGCCGTATGGACAAAGCCCATGCGGCCACAGTCGCTAGCCGCATGAAGAAGAATCATGCGGTCACATCTGGCAGCCGCATAGTTTATGCCGCTACAGTCTCCAATCACATGGATGAAACACATGAGGCTACGGGAGTCAGTCGCTTGCAGAAAACCCATGCGACCACTATTGCCAACCGCATGCGGCCAGCCTGCACGGTCGTGACTCCTAGCCGCCCAAAGACAACTCATTCGACAGCAGAAGACGACCGCATGCAGACAGCCTGCACGGTACCCAATCTAGCAGCGTAGCGTCCGTTCCACGCTTCTCTCGATCGGTCTTCGACCGTCTCTCATACGGCCCCGACCCTGATGATTCTCTGTATGACAAGCCAGACTCTGTGGCATTCAACTTGGACTCCTCCTATTATGCACCCACAAGTGCTAAAAGGAGGAAGTCTAGGGCAGCGCGGGCTCATCGAGCCCAGTCAGCTGTCCCAACCTCTGACTATCGGAGCATCCCGTTGACTATCACACGGGCCTCGGATGGAAAGTTGCATACAACTGCTCAAGTCCAGCCCCCCGCGCAAAAAGACAGAGTGGTTCCTCTGACCTGCAGGAGACGATCCTCCACAAACGCAGGGAAAAAGAAGGAATGTCGGTGTGCAAAGAGTCCTCGCTTGGACATCGCTGCACCCAAATCATCGTCAATTGCTGCTGCAACAACGCGGCAATGACGGAAGCTCGGCCATCCGTCTTCCAAAGGCTACAGCACCCGAACTCAGAAGATGAGGCACCTCCTGTTGTCTCCTGCAATTCTGCTCAAAAAGTTCCTGCCGAAGAGAGGAGGAAGAAAACGAGCATCTCCAGTCCGAAGATATCAACCACTACAACTAAGAAACTGTCGTCTAAACGGTTGTCCTCCACTGGTGTATTCCAACACACCCGTTCAAAGACGAAATTTACTGTAATAGGAAATTCATCATCCATATCGCTGGGGGTTGAAGGAGCTGGAGGTAGCACTCCTCCGAACATCCGCAACAATCCGATGTTCCAAGGAACCGAGTCCGCACAAACAACTCTTCCATCAGGAGCAACGGACGCTGATGCCCCCGAGGACATCCGTAACTCTCAAGACAAGGCAAGCTCTGAAGCTGGGGATACCATTCCCTCCGAGTCCGAGCCCGAAGAGATCATTCCCACCTATCCCGATGACTTCTCGGTGCATGGGTACGACTCAGAGGGCACATCCTCCACCGTTCCTTCCATCACTCCTCACGTAAGAACGGTGTTCATGACGAACATCGATCAAGGTGGTTCCAGTGATCGCCAGCGCATCGACAGTCTCGAAGCCATATTACTTGCTTTGGTCAAGTCTGTAGACGAGATTAAAGCGGCCCTGCCCACTCTACAAGGAGGAGCGCCTGGTCAAACAAACACGGGCCCCGCGGTCAATGTATATTCGAACTCAGCGGCACCAAACCCGGGCAATAATCCTCCCGAAATAACAGTTGTCACGACCCACACCCTAGAATAAGGGCACGTGACGTGGGTACGTCCAGCCTACGCCGCAGTGTCGGCGGTAGAACGCTGTCCTAGGTCATAACATCTAACAGATAACGGTAATATACAGTTATACTCCCCGAACGGGAGTGACATAACACAATATAACTCAACCACATCTAGGATAGAACAGGAATGAGATAGAAAGATAAAAATAGATAACATCCAGGAATGTAACATCACAGAGATACAATCCAGAATTCTAAGTGTCTAAAATAAATACATCTCAGAATATCCCTGAATCTAAATACAGTAATCCCAAAATAGTAAGACAATCCTAAACTAATGAAAGTAACACCAACTGCTAGCAGGTCCAAGTCACTAGTAATGTCTAATGCTGCACCAAGAGGGATAGACACCAGAGCCTCATCATTCATTGTAAAATTTTCAACAGGTCCAGTCAGGACGGGAACGAGCACATATCTCTCAAAACAGTTCATAGCAGGTTAGGAGTATAAATCATGCAATAGAGTAAAATACATGAAGTGCTGAAAAGGAAGTACGAGTAAACAAGAGATATTTTGTAACTGAAAGTAAATACATGATAGTAGAGACTGTAAGTGGCTACGTGATTTAGAGCATAATGGTTATGTAAACGGCTTGGGGGCACATGAATACAAATAAGGAGGCACATTTATACAGCTACTTGGGATAGTGTTCACATAACCAATTCTACTCACCCCGCCCCAACCAGTACACAAGGATCCGTTCAAGTTATGTTATAAGCACATGAATACAACTAAGATACGTGAACTCATGTAATGAGTAGTACATGAGGCACGTGAAAGTACATGAGAACATGTAAAAAAATATGAACTAGTACGAGTACAAGGAGTACCTGATGCACATGATAAAGTACATGAACATAAAATACCCGATGCACCCGTAGAGGAATAACATCTCAGGAAGGGATCCATATAGTACTAATCCGTGAAGATACGTGTCAGCATCATGTAGAGTAATCTAGAGCAAGAATATAATCCAGGTAAGTATGAAAAGATCAGAGAATGTACTCGCCTGCTATCTGAGTGTCCAAGAGAAATATACTGTCCGAGGAGTGGTGTCTGGCTCCTATTAGAACAGCACAAGTCACAACGAGTCCAGAATAGTAATAACATGTACTACAATACGTTCTACATGAATCTAGGTCAATTTAGACCAAAGTCAACTCTTGATCAACTCTGGTCAACCCTAGAAGTCATACTAGGTCAACCAAGTCAAACCTAGGTCAATCTAGTCTATACTAGGCTAACTAGTCATATCTAGGTTTTCTAGGCAATAACATGCCTAACCCAACCTATAACATAAATCTACACAAGATATTATCTATGCCTAACAATACACATATTGACTAGGCTACAATGTACTTGAAATACCTAGCCTATAGCCACTATACAATATCACTCATCCACTATACATACATATATATATATATATATATATATATATATATATATATATATATATATATATATATATATATATATATATATATAGCACACACCATTATCTATTGGAACTTATATATATCACAATTCACATAATATATATATACATAGGAAAAGAGAGAGAGAGGGCACTCTAGTACAAGGCATATGTGTTGTGTGTGTGAATTAGAGTGTTAGGCCTGTGTGTAGGCTAAAGGAAAAATCACATCTTGATGTGATACACAATATAACTTAGAATTTCCTATAGGCTATGAGTACCATACTACCATATATGACAATACTTATAATATACACTTATGGAGAGGGGCACATGATATTCAATGTGTGTGTGAGTGTGGAGGATACTAGTGATGTGAAACATGTGAGTGTGAGGTTGTTCATGTGTGTATGTGTGTGGTAAGGCATGAAGGTGTTAGGCTTGAGTGTCAAGTGAAAGTGTATTTGTGAAAACAATGAAAAATCAGTGATGTTGAGTGTGTGTGGCAAAACAGTGAGAAGGGAAGGGCAATTAGAAGACATAACTCAAACTCAGATTTTGCTTGATCATAATAATTCTCAGATTTATACCTTAACATTGAAACACAACAGTCAAAGGGAAAAAAAAAACTGGAAGCAATCAATTCAGTAATGAACTACCTCATTCTCTGTTTTTAAAACACCATACCAACTTACATAATTCAGATTCCTGAACACCCTTCCCCATATCATAACAGTAAATAGATAACTTAGTGATTTACACTATTAAACAAAGGAAGCTCATTTCAGTCAACACAGTAATTCCCAGGAAACTGAACTTCAACTCAGTTTTGCATTGAACATACATCAATCTCAGTCCTAAAACATTAACTTCAGATTTCAGTTTGAATACATTCATAGGTTTCACAAAGCATGAACTCAGATATTTAACTTCATTCTCAGTTTTAGGAAAAAAACTAACAGTTATTAAGAAGAACATTGGACCAATAATGTAAACTCATGAATCACACATAACCAATTAACATGTCCAGGTTGCAATACATTAAGGGAACTCATTTTACAGTTTTGCAAGAACACAAAAAAATAGTTAAACTATTCTCTATACCACAGTTTCAGTCCCCAATTGAAAACTCAGAATTTAGCCTTAAATCTCAACAAATTCGACCCAAATTCCTCATACGATTAGATATCAAGTAGGTACACATATTAGGCTTTTAATAACATGTAACTAACAGTGAAAAATGGATTAAAATGATGACAAATTTCAAATTATGAAAACTGGACAGAAAAGGACAACAGTGCACTGATACACAGTTTTAGGAATAGGGGAATTGAGTTTTAATCATCTAATTCAATTTAAAATGATGAATTTAAGGTTGATAACAATTAAACACAATGTACACATGCTACATGATGTGTTTGTGTCCACAGAAGTGGACACAAATGTGTCCAACAATTAAATTCCAAAAACAGTGAACTGTGCAACACAGGAAAACAAATCGTCGTGCACGTGTTCGTGTCGATCGTGTGCACGACACACAGCGACACGACCCACGAGAATTGGTCCACGTGTTCGCCTAGACTAGGGCTATCGACTGGACACCCTGAATCGTGTCCAAGTCGCGTGTACACGACACAACACTCGCGTGTCAGCGCTCATTTTTAGGGGAAAACCGCACAGGCAAAGGCCCATGCACGAGCTCGTGCGTGTCCGACACACCACGTGGGCCCGTGCAACTTGACACATGGGGTGACAGACGTTGCCCCATGATGTGTGTCAAGTTTCACGTGTCGAGGACGCGTGTCCGTGTCGGAATAAGGCTCGAGCAGCAGGGCATCACAGCCCCCCGCGCGCGCGTGTGCACGACCGTGTGTACACGTGTCCATGCAGCCTAGACACGACACTAAGACACCACGAAAACTATAGAAATGCATAAGCGAGACCAAATACCAATTTCCTATTCAAACCAAACCCTAAAATTCACACGAAATGCCTATTGGGGCATTTCATCAAACACCTAGCACAGCCCACTGATACGTGTCCTGTTTGGACACGAAAGGACACGAAAAAATTGGGGATTCCTATTCCTATAGTTAGGCTAGGTATAGGGCTTCCTAATGATGCAAAAATTTTAGAAATCTATGGTGAGGAAATGGATTTACCTAAAAGTATCACAAGCTTCACAAAGAGGGGCTCCTCTTGATGGTTAAACACCTCAAAAGCTTTCCAAATCTGAGAACAATGATTTCCAACAGAAAATAGATGGAAATTGGAACCCAATGAAATTTGTTTGGGTTAAAAAGGAATTAAAATGGATTTACTAGGATTTTTAGAAGATGGAGAAATACCTTTTCTAAAACTTGATGAAATTTCCTAATGGAGGCTAGCCCTAACTTTGGGAGGGGGTTAAATAGGATGGGGAGGATCATTTGTCCAGCCATGGGCTGATTAGAATTAGGGTTAGTTACTTGGTGGGCCTATGGGCTTTAATGTCTTAAGTCATTAATCATGAAAGTCATAAGCCAATTTAGCCTAATCAACTCCAAATCTCTCCTAACAAGTTCTAATGACTTAAACCTCACTAAATTAGGTCAAACCAAGTTTACTTAACCTAACCAAGTGGCCATAATCTAGGTTAGTCACTAGGTTAGTCTTCTAGTCAACACTAGTCAAAGTCAACCACAGGGCCAAAATCAATTCTACTAAAAATCACTAAAAATCACCAAAAATCATATTAATTATAATAAATATAATTAATACTAATAATCACTAAAAAATGGTTAGCTGGGACTATCTATGACTAATCTAGGTTGGGTCCAAACCAAATTAGGCTAATCACAATACATGGCAATCAATTAAATAATATTTTAATCACACCATTCTTAATAATACAATAAAAATCCAAATAATATTTATTAATTCAATTAAATACAAAATTTCAAAATTATCCTTATTTGGAAAACTGGGTGTTACAACAGTCCCCGCCGCGACAGATGAGACCCGAGAAGTAAGAAGAGAGGTCCAGGAGCTCCGTGCCATGTTTCATGTCCAAGAAAACGCTCAAGATCTCAGAATACGGCAACCATACCCTGCTGAGTGGAGGGATGTTCCATTCCCACCAAGATATAAGCCGTTCAACATCAACCCGTATGATGGCAAAACCTCAGCAAGTCGGTACATCACTTACTTTGAGGTCACCACCGACCATCTGCCCCATGAAGATGCGATCCTCACACGGTTATTCATTGGAGCATTGGAAGGAGTCGCCTTTGATTGGTACCGCAATCTACCGAACAACTGCATCCATTCCTTCGCCGGCTTCAAGCGTATGTTCTTGGAACGATTCTATGAAGTAGGACAAGACGTCACTATGTCCACTCTCATGGACGTCGTCCAAGGGGAGAAGGAGCTAATAAGGAACTACATCGAGCAGTTCCGCCAGACCGCTATGAAGCTGCCTTCCGGAAATCCGAATTCTTCTTTGATTGAAATCTGCCAAAAGAGACTGCTTCCAACGATCAGTCTCTGGATGGGCGAGAGTCAATTCAAAGATTGGAAGGCGTTCATCATCAGCGCCACAAGCGCTGAAGAACGACTGAAGAAGGCCCGCCAACTGGGGTTGCACATCTCAGAAGGAGAAAACAAGGGCAAGCGTCTCAACAACGATAATGGGGGTAACCCCCCAACAATCGGAACAGCAAGGAAAAACAGGCTATGGTGGCCGACACGACCCAGAAACCCTAGCCACAGCCAGCAGACAAGCAATGGCCTCAAATCACTTACTCTTTCGAAGACGGCCACGTCAAGCCTATCTTAGACATGCTCATACAAGGAGGTAGAATTCAGCTTCCTCCACCAAGACGGGAGCCTCGGCCGGCTGATTTGGAGAACCCGAAGTTCTGCCATTACCACCGTTATGTACACCACGCTACACATGACTGCTACCAATTAAAACGGTACATCCAAAGCCTCATTGATTCGAACGCTCTGGCCATCGACTTCGAAGAGGTAACCGTAGCAGCCAATATGGTGTCCGTACAATTCGGCAACTTCCCTCCGACGGAGACTCAAGACGGGGTAATCCCCGTCCCTCTCGCGACAATGGAGATTACCAATCTTCCTCCGCCTTGAGAACAAGCTGCTGGTCTAGTACCTCTCACCACCTCACAAGGAGAGGTCATGTGGGTCCATCCAGACTTGGTGTCAGAAGTGACTCGGCCCACACCATCTCCCACCAACAAAAAAATTGGAAAAATCAAGACCTGCCACACAATTTCAGCAGACAACGAGGAAGCTACAGCCGTCGTCACGCGGTCCGGAGCGTAATCCCAACCTGTGGTTGACAGTCCAGCTGAAAATCATCAACCCACCACAACTGATGCTCTGGGACCGGCACAGCCTTCGACGACCGACAAGCCTAGGCCGAAGGAGACTCGCTTCGACAAATCTCTCCGAAAGGACGCAGCCCAAGGGCTAGAGAGGCCCTACAACTTTGACATCTTAGCACAATTGGCTAACACTCCGGCCAAATTGTCATTATACGAACTCCTGAGGCTCTCCAAGGACGTTCGTATTGTATTGAGCGAAGCACTCCAAAATGTCGATGCCTATCTCGCTCAATCTAACCTCACTGGGGAGGACTCACCCATGGATCTCCAAGATAGTGCCTGCACGGGAGCAATGCCCAACATCGTCTTAACTCTGCAGGACATGCTCATCAAAACCAACCTACATGATCGCCCGCTATACTACACGGGATACATCGATGACGTGAAGGTGGATCAGATGCACATTGATCCTGGCTCTTCCATAAGCATCATCCCGAAAGGTCTGCTACATCATCTCCGCATCCTAATGCATCGCCTAACACATACAAGCACCGCCATCAGCGGTTTCAATTCGGGCAGGAGCTACCCTATCGGGAAGATTCGTCTGAAGTGTCAGATTGGCGATCTCCAATCCGAGGTCACCTGCTACGTCATAGATGCAGACACTTCTTACAACATCCTCTTGGGGCGCCCATGGATACACGATTATATGATCATGCCTTCCATGCTACACCAGTGCTTCAAATATGTCGACAAACACGGCTTCGTAAAGACAGAGTTTGCTGATATCGATCCCTTCAAAGTGGTCGAATCTTACTACTCGGACTCCTGTTTATACGAAAAGTCGAAGAGGCACCTGGATGAAGGAGACGCACAAGCTCATACTGAGATAGCCACGGGATCAGAAGGACCCCTGACGATCCACCTCCAAGCTCGCAAACCGGGCAAGTCTGTACCCCTCACCGCCACTCTACGGAAGGACGCGATCAGCCTCTCGGCGCAAGAGGAGCAGATGATAATCCGGCTGCCTAGATCCAGCCAAGTGCCGAGACCCACAACGGAGCCACTAACCATCAGGTTACCAAGAGTCAGTCAACCACAAACAGAGAAGATCAACCCCTCGGACAGGCCACTGACAATACGCCTGCCCAAGAAAGGTTGTCGCTTCGATGCAAGGTCTGACACTTCCAGCAAACCAGCCACTCCTCGCTCCACATCGAATACCAAACTGGGGGTCGCCAGTCTGCCAACGACTCCATGCTATGCTCCATCAACTGGACTACTGACGATCAAGCTTCCTAGGTCGTCCTCTCAGTCTTCGTTCACACAGGGGGTAGCCGAAGAGGAACCGGAGCTAGCCAAGTATGTGGCCACCCACACTAATGTCCCCTCCGCTGATAATGTAATCCCCCTAGAAAAGATACCTTACTTCATCAATAAAAGGTTATCTTTGAACTACACCGAGCTCAATAAGCTATGTATGATGTATGCTATGGAACACGGTATAGGCGCTCACCTACACACACAGGTGACAAATGTGTACACCGCAATCCAGCTTACTCCAGTAGAAGACGCTTACCGAATACACAAGGGAGGAGATCATCCAATCATCTTCGGCCGGACGAACAACCCTCATCCCCGCACCATAGAAGAAGTCGATCTCGGGTCAGATGCCGGGAGACTGCCTCTGTATCTCTATAGCCCTCAATCCAAATATCTCATGCAGAAACAGGGGTATGATTTGGAGACTACGCCAGGATTGAACTATGGCACTGGGCGACGATTACCTTTGAAGTCGCCAGTCCCGGCGGGCAAACCACGGAACTATTATAACAAAACTCGATGCGGGTTGGGGTATGTAATGCCTATTACGACCCCGGAAAGTTCAGATGAAGAATGCGACTATCAGTCACATTCAACCGGATCACCAACTTCCGACTCAGATACCAGCATCGGAGATGTGTTCAGACAAGTCATGTCAGTCAACATGACGTTCGCCAACGCTTACGAGGAAGATGAAGACATCCCCAAAATCCTCGAACTAGAGCCATGGGCCCAGCAATTAGACGCGCAATAGGAAAAGCGGTTCGAACTGAGAGAACCTCCTACTGAAGATGAGGTCATACAAGTGGATCTCGGCAGCGAATCTTCTCCAAAACCGATCTTCATCAGTGAAAGCCTTACCGATGAAGAACGGGAGTCGCTGTTAGAACTTGTCAGAGAGTACATTGATGTGTTCGCCTGGAGCTATGAAGACATGCCAGGGTTAAATCCTGACGTCGCTCTTCATAAACTCAATATTCGCCCAGATGCGAAGCCAGTTAAACAACAACAGCGACGCTTCCGCCCAGGCATCATGGACGCAATCGAAGCTGAAGTCAACAAACTGATAGCCAGCGGCTTCATCCGTGAGGAGCAACATCCCGATTAGGTCGCCAATATAGTACCCGTTCTCAAGAAGAACGGGAAGATTCGAATCTGCATCGACTTCCGCAACCTGAACGAGGCATGTCCCAAAGATGAATTCCCCCTTCCTATCACAGACATCATGATCGACAATACCTGCGGCTTCGAACGCATGTCATTTATGGATGGCTTCTCAGGATACAACCAAATCAAAATATCTTCTGACGACGAAAAGCATACATCATTCCGAACAACAATTGGCACGTACTGCTACACAGTCATGCCTTTCGGTTTAAAAAATGCTGGCGTCACATATCAAAGAGCCATGAGCATCATCTTCAGAGACCACTTACGCAAGACGGTGGGATGCTATGTTGATGATATAGCCGTCAAGAGCCGTAGCAAAGGAGACCATCTGCAGGATCTAAGGACGGTATTCGACCTAATGCGGACGCACAATTTGAAGATGAACCCTACAAAGTCCTTCCTGGGCGTATCCAGCGGGAAGTTTTTAGGCTTCATCATCACTGCGAAGGGTATCCATGTAGACCCTGAGAAGACAAAAGAAATTATGGAGATGGGTCCCCCGAGAAATCTCCGTGAACTCAGAGGCCTTCAGGAAAGGCTAGCTTACATCAGAAGGTTCATTTCCAACCTCTCCGGGCGATGCCGACCATTCACGCACCTCATGAAGAAAGGAGTCTCATTCGTATGTGACGAAGAATGCCAGCGTGCTTTCGATAGCATCAAAGAGTATCTGTCAAATCCTCCGGTCTTGGTAGCCCCAGTCCCTGGAAAACCATTTCTGCTCTATGTACGAGCAATGGAACACTCCCTCGGTGCTCTGCTGGCACAGAATAACGATGCAGGCTATGAACAGGCCATATATTACCTCAGCCGAATGATGATTGGGCCAGAGCATCGATACACCGCTGTGGAGAAGGAATGCCTCGCCCTGATGTTTGCCATTCAGAGAATGCGACACTATGTCGTCGGACAAATGATACATGTGGTCCCACGAGTCAACCCTCTAAGGGTCCTAATGACTAAACCAGGGGCACTCAGCTCTCGACTCGCTACATGGGCAATATTGCTGTCCCCTTATCATATGATCTTCGTCCCCCAAAAGGCAGTCAAAGGTCAAGTCTTGGCAGATTTCTTGGCAGCCCACCCAGGCTCGAAGTCCTCCAGGATCTACGAAGAGATCCCAGATGAGGTCGCCGACTCGCATACAACCTCTCACAAAAATATATGGCGAATGTTCTTCGACGGCGCTTCAAGGACCGGACCTAAAGGCAATATAGTCGTCGGAGTCGGGGTAGTGCTAATCTTTCCTTCCGGATTGGTGATTAACTACGCTTATTCCCTCACTGAACCCTGTTCTAACAATGTGGCCGAGTACAACGCTCTGGTCATTGGCCTCCAACTTGCAAGAGAGCTGGGGGTAGAATACCTTGAAGCGTACGACGATTCCCAACTAATCGTCAATCAGATTCGGGGTTCGTACGAGGTCCGCCATGAAGACATGATCCCTTATCATCAGATAGCGATCAATATCATCTCAGCATTTGAGGGGTTCTTCATCGAGCACGTCCCCAGACTCCGAAATATCGAAGCCGATGCCCTAGCTGGTCTCGCCGCTTCCCTAGCAGTTCCGAATTATGATCGATAATCAGTAGAAGTGATAGGCCATGAACTGGTCTGTCCCAAAAACAATGTGCAATTTATCACAAGTTATTCTGCACAGACGATCGATGATGCCCCAGATTGGAGACAACCATTCATCGACTTCGTCGTCTACGACATCCTGCCTAAGAACCCAAAGGAAGCCACTTCCATCAGAAGGCGTTCTCTCAGATTCTTCTACGATACAGAGACGAAAATGCTGTATCGTTGCTCCTACGACGGATTACTGCTTCGGTGTCTGTCAAACGCAGAAGCTAAAGAAGCCGTACGAGAAGCCCATGACAGTGTCTGCGGGGCCCACCTGTCTGGCCCGAAACTGCAAGACCGCCTTCGCCGAATGGGCTACTATTGGCCCACAATGGTGGCAGACGCGATAGATTATGCTAGAAAGTGCAAAGCTTGCCAAGTCCACGCGGACTTCATCTACCAACCATCCAAATTTTTACATCCGACAGTGGCGTCCTGGCCATTCGAAGCATGGGGAATGGATATTATTGGTCCAATCACCCCACCTTCCTCTCGAGGACATCGCTTCATACTTGCGATCATTGATTACTTCTCCAAATGGGCGGAAGCTGTCCCACTCGCAGAAGTTAAGACTTTGAACGTGATCAGCTTCCTTAAACACCACGTCATCTACCGCTTTGGACTGCCCCGAAGGATCATCCATGATAATGGTCCGCAGTTTGCAAGCCACGCATTCTATCGGTTTTGCGATAAGCACCGTATTCAGAATATCGCCTCGACGCCGTACAACCCGACAGCAAATGGGTTAGCAGAGGCGTTCAACAAAACAATCATCAAACTGCTCAAGAAGTTCATCTCCTCCAATAAGCATGACTGGAACGAGAAGCTCGGCGAGTGCTTATGGGCTTATCGCACCACGGTCCGAACAGCCACCGGAAATATACCATTCTTCCTGGTATATGGGAGTGAGACAGTCCTCCCCTTGGAGACACAGATCCCCTCACTACGTGTCGCCCTCACCCATCAATTGACAACCGATGATAACTACCGACGTCGACTGCAAGAGTTAGAGGCCTTAGATAAAAAGTGCCTCCTAGCTCAGCAAAGGATCGAGCTATACCAAGCTCGCATCTCAGGAGCCTTCAACAAGAAGGTCAAAATCAGAACATTCCAGGTAGGCGATCTCGTCTTGGCAGTCCGGAGGCCAATGGTCATGACTCACAAGACCGTCGGCAAATTCCAGCCAAAGTGGGAGGGCCCATTTATCATTGAGACGGTATTCTCCAACGGTGCTTACCGCCTTGCAAAGCAAAACGGAGACTTGCTCATGCTGTCCGTCAATGGCAAGTTTCTGAAGAAATATTATGTCTAAACGACATTCGCTACAAAGTCTTTGAGTCATGTACCCGCTGGTACCACTGAATTCACACCCTTAGCATTTCAGATTATCGAGTCATGTACCCGCTGGTACCACTGAACTCACACCCTCAACATTTCAAGATTATCGAGTCATGTACCTGCTGGTACCCCTGAACTCACCCCCACAACCCCTTCAGATTATCGAGTCATGTACCCGCTGGTGCCGCTGGACTCCCACTTTCTCAACATGTTAATTTACCAAGTTATGTACCCGCTGGTGCCTCTGAACTCACACTCCGGTCACTCTTTCAGATAGTAAGTCACGTATGATTATACCACTGAACTTTCTTCCCGGAAGAGATCCTTCCTCATGATCCAATACCCGCACTCCCAGTGCACAAAAGGGTAATCGATCCACAAATTTCCAAAAACGGACATGTCCTCATTACCTCTGAGTCGTTTTCACTTCCACCAAAAACAAACCGCCCCCCACATAGAACTTCTACGTTCTCCTACCTCTGAGTCGTTCTATGTACCCCCTCTTCATTGAGCCCACTCCTGCCATGTTATTATTACCTCTGAGTGGGAAGGCTCCGTCGAAGAAATCTTCATGCTTGCCATGTCCACATTACCTCTGAGCAAGTATGCTGGTCTCCTTTCGACCTATTATCTGTACCCACAATCGGAGTACGACAAGGATAATAGGTCCACAAAATGTTCGCTGTTGACCACGAATATCTTTCGTGAAACCTCCCCTGCCATGTCCTCATTTCCTCTGAGCAGGAAGATTCCACGATAAAACCCTCATGCTTGCCATGTCCTCATGACCTCTGAGCAAATATGTTGGTTTTCCTTTCACCCTATTATCTGTATCCCGAACCAGGGTACGCCAAGGATAATAGGTCCACAAATATTCCTTCGCTAAGCCTCTTAGCATAAATCCACTACCCCACCATGCCCCGGGAGCCCAGCTGCTCTACGGCATTCCTTTTTTTAAAAAAAAGCATCGAGAACATCTATGACCACTTTGCCACGGCTGTTCCGGACATCCTGTCCAAACTTGTTATCCGTACCTAAAACTAAGGTATGCCTAGGGTAACAGGTCCACAAATAAATCCCCCAGCAAGTCCAAATTCCACAGACGCCACAAGTACAAGAAAGAGATGATGAGTTGAAACAGGCTCATTTATTCAAAATTTAACGTACCACTTCAGGAACTTGCCGTTGACGGGCAGCATGAGCAAGTCTCCGTTTTGCTTTGCAAGGCGGTAAGCACCGTTAGAAAATACCGTCTCAATGACATTCGCTACAAAGTCTTTGAGTCATGTGCCCGCTGGTACCACTGAATTCACACCCTTAGCAATTCAGATTATCGAGTCATGTACCCGCTGGTACTGCTGGACTCCCACTTTCTCAACATGTTAATTTACCAAGTTATTTACCCGCTGGTGCCTCTGAACTCACACTCCGGTCACTCTTTCAGATAGTAAGTCACGTATGATTATACCTCTGAACTTTCTTCCCGGAAGAGATCCTCCCTCATGATCCAATACCCGTACTCCCAGTGCACAAAAAGGGTAATCGATCCACAAATTTCCGAAAACGGACATGTCCTCATTACCTCTGAGTCGTTTTCACTTCCACCAAAAACAAACCGCCCCCCACATAGAACTTCCACGTTCTCCTACCTCTGAGTCGTTCTATGTACCCTCTCTTCATTGAGCCCACTCCTGCCATGTCATCATTACCTCTGAATAGGAAGGCTCCGTCGAAGAAACCTTCATGCTTGCCATGTCCACATTACCTCTGAGCAAGTATGCTGGTCTCCTTTCGACCTATTATCTGTACCCATAACCGGAGTACGACAAGGATAATAGGTCCACAAAATGTCCGCTGTTGACCACGAATATCTTCCGTGAAACCTCCCCTGCCATGTCCTCATTACCTCTGAGCAGGAAGATTCCACGGTAAAACCCTCATGCTTGCCATGTCCTCATGACCTCTGAGCAAATATGTTGGTTTTCCTTTCACCCTATTATCTGTATCCCGAACCAGGGTACGCCAAGGATAATAGGTCCACAAATATTCCTTCGCTAAGCCTCTTAGCATAAATTCACTACCCCACCATGCCCCGGGAGCCTAGCTGCTCTACGGTATTCCTTTTTTTAAAAAAAAGCACCGAGAACATCCATGACCACTTTGCCACGGCTGTTCCGGACATCCTATCCAAACTTGTTATCCGTACCTAAAACCAAGGTACGCCTAGGGTAACAGGTCCACAAATAAATCCCCCAGCAAGTCCAAATTCCACAGACGCCACAAGTACAAGAAAGAGATGATGAGTTGAAACAGGCTCATTTATTTAAAATTCAACGTACTACATCATTTGGGGATCACATCCCTTACAAAAAAAAAGAGAAAAAAGAGAAGCAAAAGAAAACAGAAAGCTGATCACTGCTCTGGGGCACATAACGCCCTGAGACGGTCTGTCAGCAAAACAACCGACCGCTCAAACCTCTGGGAGGCTCGACGCTCTGCCTCATGGGTCAGCACTGCCTCATCCTCCAGATGAGCGTGAGCCTGCCAGTTATCCTCAAACTTCTTAAAAGCCCGCTCCAGGCTATCGGAAGATCGGAAAACCTTCTCGGCCTCCCGAACGATCGACTCCTGCTCCGCCTGAGCAGCCTCCAGCTCTGACTCTAAGAAGGCCAATTGCCTCTGGAGCTCAAGAATCCGCTCCTTCGTATCAGCAATTCCACGAGAAGCAGATTCTTCCCGAGCACGGCAAGCCTGACTCCTACGACCCAGCTGGTCATACGAAGCGGAGAACTTATCAAGGTCCCCCCGTACAACTGGTCTAGCAGTATCTCGGACTAGCTTAATCCTATCCCGAGCAGCAATGAGGAAGCCACGCTCCCGCTCAATCGCAGTAGGCAAGCCCGCCTGTCGTATCGCCAGTAGTTGGGTCACAAGCTGATCAGCTTCTGTCAGCTTAGGTTCCAGCAGTGCAGCCAATCCCACCCCGCCAGGAAGGGACTTCAAGGTTGCAATTTGACCCCGAGCGTACCGGAGAGAGAGAGAAAATGGGGTCCCCCGTCCTATGGCAGCGTCTACGCCTCTATTCAAATGACGATAGAAGCTATCGACCACGTCCTGCGTCGCCTCGTTCAGAGTCTCCGTGGAGGCCGGTGTCAACGGGAGCGTGGCTGGCAGCACCGAAGAAGACGCAACAGAATCTGCCGCTCCTGCTACAAGAAAAACCAGCTCCGCACGAAAGGACGCTTGAATAGCGGCCAACTCCTCTTCGGCAGCCTGTAAAATTTGAAAACTCGGCAAGGTCGAGAGGTCGGTCTCCGGAGCCGTATAATCTGCAGAGGATGAGGCGGAGACCATCGCCAACCCCATTTCCGTCGGCCTAGAGCTGGCAGAAGGCTCCTCGACATGGGATGACAAAGAAGGGGGAACGCTCCTTTCTACCGTATCACGGCAGGCCGAGCCTTCCCCAAGAACATCCACGGTGGGAAGTAAAGGGTCAGGACCTGCAGGGCCAAGGCAACCATGAATCGATTTGACCCAGAGAATATGTTGGTAGAGCAAATAAGCCCCCTCACTAGTCAATATCTGGCTTATCTTACCAGTGGAGGAGTGCGAAGGCCGAGATTCGCCTGTAGCCCCTTCACTAACAGCTTCCGAGTCAGGTATAACAGACTCCTCCCCCCTTGCGTCCTCGGGAGGGGATGCACGGAGATCGACGGCGCCTTACTGAAGATCAGCGATCTCGGAGATGGGTCCGAGGAAACCTTCGTCACCACGGGCCGAGACCTCAGCAACCTGGGAGCTTCCAGCCGCCGCTGAGAGAGCCCCCACAGAAAGGACCGCAGCACACATATCGCTAATCAAAGCAGCAAGGGCCGGATCAGCTTCAGGGGTGGTAGACGATCCAGGAGAGGCTGGTTCGTCGGACACCTACAAAGAAAAGTGATTAAGTCATATCTCCAAGAGAAAAGAAAACTACAACAAAGAGATGGCTACGACTTGGTCTTACCTCCGGAATAGCGTCTGTATCCTCACCCCTCTCGGTAATAAGTAATCCGCGAGACCTAACGACAGCTCTCTTCACGGAAAAGGTCGCTCTACCGTCAGAAGACTCGTGTCTGACTCGTTTACGCGAAGAACCAGGCACAGCCGAAGGCTGCTCTTCTCTCACTACTTCATCTTGTACAGTAAGCAATGGATCTTCCGCCAGTTCATCGGGTGTGGGAAGTGGTTGATCCGTTACTTCTTCACCCCCACCAGAAAGGGAGTCTTCGCTATCATGATCATCCTCCTCCTCAGCCGACCCGAAAGGTTCTAATTCAGGGAGGGGAATCTGGAGTGCCAGTTGCTTTCTAGCCTTAGCCCCCTTGGGCTTCTCTTCTAAACCGGTACCCACAATGAAACTGGTACTCGGATCGAAGTTAACAGGAGGCTTGTTCGCCATGACGTGATACAAAGTAGCCACGTACAAAATTTCCCTCGGCGCCTTAGCATCAGGAACCGAGAAGCTGGCCCGAGTATGATAAGCGTCATAATAATTCCACGCTCGGACGCCATCAAGAACGCTGCCTTCAAAACCTAAACAAGGGTTGGGACAATCAAGGAACAACTGGCTATAACCAAATTGGCGGAAAAACCTACTAGGTAGGTAAGGCTCCGAGTACACACTATCTCGGTTGCGATAAACCAGATGTGCGGGGCGGATATTGCGCAACCAAGCAAGCATATCCGAAGATAGAAAGTGAGAAGGCCCGGTACCGTCAAGATGTACCTTCCTCACGTCCTCATCAGAAAAGGGAGGAACAGACACAAAGAAGTCACACCCATCCACCCTTGCCAGCACCCTTCGACAAGCTGGCATAGTGTTGTATTCCCAAGACCGGCAATGGCATTTGAAGAGGAAAGCGTCTTCATCTATAGCATCTTCCGCTATCCCGGGACCCATCAAAGACCTGTAGTGCATCGCCAACCACCCTATCAAGTAGTGGAAAGGCAGTTCTACGCGCTCAAAATCCAAAGTCTTCTTGCGAGCAATAACCATGGACGAGAATGTTCGAAGACCATGGTGTATGCTGCACACCATAGCAGAAAGGAGGGCCAGTCTAACTCCGAATACGAGTTTAACGGCAGGGAGGATGAAATGACGACCAATCCTCTCGATAGAACCCGCTCCTCCCGAGACTACGCAGTTCCATAGCCATATCATTAAAAATCCAGCCAGAAGCGCCTTCTCCAACATCTGTACGGTCCCGTAGTGAAAATAACTAAGAGAGTCAGCTTGACTCCCGAATATATCGCTCTTGGATCGCGACTTCTTGACACTTGACATCAGATCCCTTACCTCTGTATGCGTTCGAGGGGCTCGAGGAGTAACTTCGCCAGAAGGATCAACTCTAAAAAGATAATTAATCCAGGATGTGGTATGGGGAGCGGTCCCCTCGGAGCTATCCATCGTTTTTATAGCCATCTGATGACAAGCACTATGGTGGCACAACAACTCCCGATACACCGCAACAGAACCTGGGAGTTGTCTGTCCAAGGCCTCGAACTCCTCATTCGACGGAGTATACACCTCGAAAGGCTCATTCCCCCACGGAAGTTTAGAGACAGTATACATCTCGTGAAGAGCGAGCCCCAGCTCCCCTGCTGGTGCAAAGAACGTCCCCGTTCGTCGGCTATACGTCTCCAAGAGCGCTACGAACAGTGGTTTATTAAGGGAAAGTCCGTGACAAGTACCCCGAATGGCATGGTAAAGCCCCACCTCCCGCAGGAATACTCCATAGGTCTGCAGAACCCAAGTGGTCAACTGGACCCAGGTAGAAGTAGGGTTTATCCAGTTCGGCAATGCTATCCTGCCAATGGGATAGGATTTCTTACGAACAAGCTAATTCAAGAAGGTATCAGCTTGAGCGAATGAGAAGTTGGGACCGTATACATTCATGAAGGAGCCCGGGGCCAAACCCATCATGTACCGGAGGACGGAATCCCTACCTGCGTACGCCGACCGCATGTTCGGATTATAATGGATGTTGCCCATCAACATCCCTGACTGAGTAGGAGTCAAATTACACACCATCTTCCTGTCCAACAACACCATGTTGAACCACGACAGGGGATAATGACGTTCCATGAGAGGAATATGGATCGCCACTCCATCCAAAGAAAAATCCCAGTTCTCGGAAATCTCTAAGACTCGGGGATTCTTGATAATTAAAGCATCACCAAAAAGGAACAAAGGCTTCAGGTATTTTCCATCCAGCTTCCCAATATTCATCATGGAACGGAGGTAATGGAGGGTCTGATTCTCAATGGACTTCAACCTCTCCGAAGGCTCATCAGTAGGGAATTGATTCAACACATGCTTAATTAAGTCGTCAAGACGCACGCCCAGGGCGAATTGATTTGAACCCACTATAAGCTCCCCAGCAGGATTTACGGGCAGACTCACTGGAGAAAGACAAAAGAAACGAGGTTAGAAGATAGTCAAAGAAAATAGAAGCATTGGAAAGATCATTTGAGTCTATGCGGCTCGGGTCGTCACAGCCACATGCGGCTCAGCATTAGATACGTCCATGCGGTCCTGTGCACCGTAGCCGCATGCGTCTCCGAATTAGCCGAGTCCATGCAACTCAAATTCAGACGAGCTTATAGACTCATGCGGTTCAAGTTAAGCACGCCTACAAAGCCAGACTCACGCGAGCTGACACGGATACAAGCGAGCGAGCTTATGCGGTTCAAAAGTGAGCGACGCTTATGCGGCCCAAACCAAAAACACATATGCGGCTCAGATCGAGTATAACAAGCTCATGCGACCCCAAAGGAGGGAAGTGGTTATGCGGTCACATCGATAAGCCTCGTACATACGGCTTGTGCATAAAGTATGCAGCAGAGCCATGGCAACAGTTAGGATTTTCAGACGACCCTTACCAGCAATAGGCGGGTGGACATCAGGGTAAAAAGCAGGCGCGCCAGTCGACGGAGGAGCCGCCACGTTCGCCGCTACAGTCGATGAAGACGCGGCCTTCTTGCCCTTCGCTGCCGCAGAAGATGATGCGGCCTTCTTGCCCGTAGCAGCAGCAGCCTTCTTGGAAGCCATTTTCGATCGATGAAAGAAGGAGACGAAGAGCAAAATCGGCAACAGGGAATTTGAGCAAAGAGAGAAGGTAAAGAAATCCAAGGGGACTAAAAGACTCTTATTTATAGGCAAAAGAGACCCATAAAACGAACAAACGTCTCGGATGACGCCTCGGATTACGTGTCGCTTCACAAAATAAAGGCAACAACGCTTCGGTCAAGGCGTAACCGACCCTTGGGATCCTCCCCCAAAAGACGGCGTTAATTCGAAAACGAATCAAGAGCATTTAATGAAGATTTGCACACGTAGTCAGGACACGTGGCAAAGAGCCCATGCGGCCAGATGGATCTATGCGGCTGAGGCACTTATGCGGCATGAACGGGGCCATGCTTCTTATTCAAAGTGTTTCAATTTTGCAAATTAAAAACTTTGAAGGGGGTCCTGTAGAAGCATGGAAAATATCAGAGTAATGGTCCATGCGGCTCTGGGAAGAAAGCCCATGCGGCTCATACAGGAGCTGCCTTATACAATTCAAAGAAGACTCTCAGTCTCATGCGGCTCGGGAGTGTATGCGGTTTAGCAGGAATATGCGGCCCGATCGACACCATATTCCCCCTTGGGATCCCTCCCTACAGCTGGCCATTTGAGTAGTGGCCTCATTTAATGCCCTGACACGACTCGACAACCATGACGGCTCTGACATAAAGCGTTATAATGGTTCTGCCATAATGACAGACTCTTCGAGAAAAGAGGAAAATCTTTGACCCGATCCGACAGAAGTCCTAGATTGCCACGTGGCACATCTCATGCGGCTTAAATGGAGAACAGCTCCATGCGGCTCACTAAGAAGTCATCCTATATGGCCAGCAGAAATCAACCATATACGGCCCACCGAGATCAAGGCATATCATTTATCATAAAGCCAATGGGACACGTGGCGAGCAGTCGGATATTGGTATAATCCGTCATGAAGATTTAAAGCTGTTAACATTAATTGCTCACAAGATTCGGTGCTATCCGCATTAATGGCATAGATTCATTGTAATCAGGATCAAGGGTTCAGATGGATTAAAGGAGCGCCGATATTCCAAACAAATGATCCTTAGCAAACCCTAATGATCATACCGTACTATTATAAATAGCCAGCATCATTTCTCTGCAAAAAAGAGGACCGGCAACAAAAGAATAAAAAAAATACAGAGTCAGAGAGAAAATACACAGAGAGAGAGAAGCCAGGAGAGCAACAGAGGAGCAAAAAGAGCCTTTTTTCGTCAACGCCAACCATCTTTACACCAGGAGCCAAGGCTGCATACCGATCGTCCAAGGAGTAAGGCAGGGCTGCCGTCGCCTTCCCGAGCCTCTATCGTCACCCCCCAGAATCTAAAATAAACAATTGTACTTAGATTGCTGTACCTAGGTTTTCGTCCCTAGGCTTTCTTTGTACAAGCAAGTTTGTATTGTGATTCTAAGTTCAGTCCTCCGATAATTGTTCTGTACTTTTACAATCAATGGCAAACAGTGGTGGCAAGGTGCACTTGCCTATGGGTGTTTGGTGTTGTGTAGAGGAAGGAAGAAGAAGAAGATGGAGAAATAAATGAGAGAAATAAAGAGGAGAGAGAAAAGTAGGTGGAGAGTGATGACCCCAAGCAACACGGACTAAACTAATAGTCCTCACACTCCCACGTTGACTCACCTAGAGAGTGATGACCCCAAGCAACACGGACTAAACTAATAGTCCTGTTCTTGAGTATATTCTCTCTCCGGTCCAATATAGACACGAGCCTCTCCTCATACGAAAGGTTGGTACCAACAACCAATTCCGAATGGTCTAGGATGTGGCTCGGGTCAGGGATGTACCATCGAAATTGGGACACATGGAATACATCATGCACCTCACTTAGCGACGGCAGAAGAGCAAGACGATAGGATATATCTCCTACTCGCTCTAGAATATCGAACGACCCTATATACCTAGGACTAAGCTTTCCCCGCACGCCAAAGCCAATGACGCCGCGGTTAGGCAAGATCCTAAGAAATACATGGTCGCCGATAGCAAACTCTAAGGGACGCCGATGAGCATCGGCCCAATGGTGCGGGCGATCTTGGGCAACTCGAAGACGAACTCTGATCCTTCTGACTATTTCAACTGTCTGGGCAATCATCTCTGGACCGAGCATCTGCCTCTCTCCAACATCATCCCACGCTAGCGGGGATCTGCACTTCCTTCCGTACAGAGCCTCGAATGGAGCCATCTGGATGCTGGCCTGGAAGCTATTGTTGTACGAGAACTCCACCAGATACATGTTATCTTTCCATGAACCACCGAAGTCAAGTGTACAAGATCTCAATATGTCTTCAAGAGTCTGGATTGTGCGCTCTGACTGGCCATTTGTCTGCGGATGATAAGCTGAGCTGAACTGGAGACGAGTCCCCAAACTCTCTTGCAGGCTACGCTAAAAGTGTGAGGTAAACCTTGAATCTCGGTCCGAGGTGATACTGACGGGCACTCCGTGAAGCCTGACAATCTGTCTGAGGTACATCTCTGCTAGCTGAGCCGTAGACTGCCCAACTCTGAATGGGAGAAAATGAGCCACCTTTGTGAGCCGGTCAACTATAACCCAAATAGCATCTCGACCAGCCGAGGATCTAGGCAATCCAGTCATAAAATCCATGGTCACATGCTCCCACTTCCATTCTGGAATCGATAAGGGCTGAAGAAGTCCAGCGGGCCTCTGATGTTCAGCTTTAACCTGCTGGCAAACCAAACACCGAGAGACAAACCGGGCTATCTCCCTCTTCATGCCATTCCACCAGAAATGCTGACGAATATCACGGTACAACTTCGTGCCACCGGGATGAATAGAATACTGTGAACTGTGAGCTTCTGCCATGACCTCCTGTCTGATATCCCCACTGGGTACACAAAGACGAGTGCCATGCCGAAGTGTACCATCTTCATGAATACATAACTCTGGCCTTCTTCCAGCCTTACACTCTGCTCTGAGCCGCTGAATCTTGGAATCTGTAGACTGCGCCATCCGGATTCTCTCAACTATGTTGGACTGAACCTGTAGACTGGCCATCAATGCCACACTGGTAGGAAGAACCACTTCAATTCCTATCTTCTAAAGATCTGCCAATATCTCTGGTTGTGCCGTCAAGAAATAAACTCCGGCTCTCCTGCTCAACGCATTTGCTACTACGTTGGCCTTCCCTGGGTGATACTGCAAATCCACATCGTAGTCCACCAATAGCTCAAGCCATCTTCTCTGCCACATATTAAGGTCCTTCTATGTAAAAACATACTTCAGGCTCTTGTGATCAGTAAATATCTCCACTCTATCTCCGTACAAGTAGTGTCTCCACAACTTAAGTGCAAACACTACTGCTGCCAGTTCCAAGTCGTGGGTCGGGTAATTCTTCTCATGATCATGAAGTTGGCATGATGCATAAGATATTACCTTCCCATGCTGTATCAAGACATACCCCAATCCTCTGCCTGAAGCGTCGCAATAAACTGTGAATCCTCCGGTCCCATCTGGAAGTGTGAGAATGGGAGCCGTTATCAAGCCTCGCTTCAATTTCTCAAATGATTCCTGGCACTCTGCTGATCAAGCAAACTGCACATCCTTACGGGTCAACTGGGTCATCGGCGCTGAAATCCTTGCAAAATCTGAAACGAATCGTCGGTAGTAGTCGGCCAATCCAAGGAAGCTGCGAACTTCTGCCACTGAGCTGGGTACTGGCCATGACTCAATAGCCACAATCTTCCGGGGATCCACTTCCACTCCTCCT
The DNA here is from genome assembly GCA_029216955.1 of Iris pallida. Taxonomy (NCBI): domain Eukaryota; kingdom Viridiplantae; phylum Streptophyta; class Magnoliopsida; order Asparagales; family Iridaceae; genus Iris; species Iris pallida. The sequence goes on along the minus strand of JANAVB010042020.1, from coordinate 2,062,246 downwards.
CGGGTAATGATGTGACCCAAGTACGACATGCGATCGAGCCAGAACTCGCATTTACTGAACTTGGCGTACAACTGATGCTCCCTAAGCATCTGAAGGACGATTCTGAGATGCTGCTCGTGCTCTGCTTCGCTCTTGCTATAGGCCAGGATATCATCTAGGAACACGATCACGAACTGATCCAAGCAAGGCATGAAAATGTGATTCATGAGGTCCATGAATACTGCCGGCGCATTGGTCGCTCCAAAGGGCATAACAAGGAACTCCCAATGCCCATATCTCGGTCTAAACGCTGTCTTCGGGATGTCCTGCTCTCTGACTCTGATCTGGTGGTATCATGACCGCAAATCTATCTTCGAGAACACTGAAGCCCCTCTGAGTTGATCAAACTAGTCATCTATCCTCGGGAGAGGGTATCTGTTCTTGATTGTCACGGAGTTCAAGATACGATAATCTACACATAGCCTGGACGTACCATCCTTCTTTTTCACAAGAAGCATCGGGGCTCCCCAAGGCGATCCACTTGCACGAATGAATCCCTTGGTCCTGAGTTCTTCTATCATCTTATACAAAATCTCCAACTCTGAAGGCGCCATTCTGTAGACTCGCTCTGATACTGGTGCTGTTCCGGGGATTAAGTCTATAGTGAACTCAATCTCCGGCTCTGGCGGCATCCCTGGAAGTTCTTCTGAGAAGACATCTGGAAACTCTTCAACTATCCTGGGTAACTGTACTGCTGCTACGGCCATCCGCAATACTGGAGATGATGGTTCCACTGCGCCTCTAGAAAATAAAAACTCTGGCTCTCCTGGAATACTGAAAACAACTCTGCCAACATGGCAATCTATCCTAGCATACTGGTTCCTCAACTTATCCATGCCTAAGACTACATCATAGTCTGCCATAGGGAACTCTATAAATCTTACAGGGAACTCTCTACGGCTAACTACGATCCGACACGAGGAAAACACTCGATCTACTCCCACAAGACCATTACCAGTAAGTATATTGAGCCTCACTGATAATGACTCGGGCTCCAATCATATCCGTGTTGCAAATCGTACAGACATGAATGAATACGATGCACCAGAATCAAGTAATACTAATGCTGGAGAGGAGTTGACGAGAATAGTACCTGCCACTACCTCACCTGGTGTAACTTCTTCTTCCATAGCCATCATCATGGCCTGACCTTGTCCTCTAGCTGCAGGTCCCCTCTGCTGGAAACCTCTCTGTCTGTTCTGCACTTAGGCTTGGGTGTACTACTACTAATTCTGCTGATGAAATGCCTGGGCCTGAGGAAATAAGGGCCTCGGGTACTGCTGCTGCTGCATAGGTGCTGGTCCCCTAACCGATGGACTGGTTAGATTGGAAGAGGATGAACTACCCCTATTCGGGTAGGCTCCTATCTTGTGATCTGCCGCTCCACAAGCCAGGCACAATCCCTGCGCCCTGCGACAATCTGCTACCACATGCCCTGGCTTCCCGTAATGAGAACATCTTATCGCGGAAGTCTGCTTCTGCTTCTGCTGCTGCGGGTACGTCGGGGTTGAATGCGGAACCGACGTCACTGAGGCCGCCCGCCTCGGAGTTCCAATAGTCAAACTTCTAGCTGCCGGGGCTGGAGCTGATGATTGGTGCATCTGACTGTGGGACCGCTTTCTACCTCCGGTCCTATCCACGATCCTCTGGGAGGTATACTCATGCCTCCTAGCTGCTCTCAATACTGCATCGAACTTCTGGTGCTCGAATTGCTCGATTGCTAACAAGATCTCCAAATGCATCCCTACTGGAACCGCTGGGCCCTATCAAAATCGGTTGCCACCAAGGTGGGGGCACACCTACTGAGTCTAGAAAACTCAGATGCATAACCGTCGACCGTTCTGCCTCCTTGCTTCAAGTTGGTAAATCTGGTCTGTAGGTCGTACCGAGCTACAGCATCAAAATACTTCGTCTGGAATCTTTCTCTAAATACCGCCCAAGCAATGGGTGCCACTAATCCCATGGCTTGCGTCGCCCACCAACTGTGAGGTAAATCCAGCAACTGCAGGCGTACCACCGCCACCTTCTCATTCTCAGGGGTTCTAGCTGCTTCCAGAATCACCTCGATATCCTGAAGCCAAGCGTCCGCGGCAATCGCATCTTAACTGCCGTCGAAGAATAGAGGGTTCAGGCGCTTGAAGCTGTTGGCTGCGCTTTTCCCTGGATGATCGCCTCTGGTCAAAGCATCTGCCACTACCTGGTGCAAGGCGTCTCCTCGACGATCCTGGGAAGCTATCAAGGTCCTGATGAGACCTACCAAAGTGCCATCATCCGGCTCGGCAGGCTGAACGGGCTGAACTGGGGGCTCTCCTCCAGGAGGCACAACTCTAGAGGCTACTCCGGAGTGCTGGACTTGATCTCCTGGTTGCTGGTCCACGGGAGGTGCTCCACCTTGTTGATCGACGGGGTCAGGTACAGTGTCGCTGAAGAAGATGACACAGGGAAAACAATAAAGAAGGACCAGGACAGATCAACGATACAAGCATATGATCAGGCCAAGATTCCAGAGATTCAGAGGATATGAAAGAAAATCAAGGACGAGTACTGATTGAGACATCTATCGGTAAACTCTCACATTTCTTGATTGACAAGACCTGTATGGGCTACCACTTAAACCATGTCACGCCCCAGAACCAGAATACTGGAGAGCGGGAGCGAACATAGCCAGCTACGTATATTGAAATGAAGTCCATCTCGCTATACGGTCACGACTGTCTAGATATGAGGGTTTACTACAAGCCAATAGTCACTTAAGGTCAAGCCTACTGTCTCAATCTTAAGCAAATAATACAATTACAAGATGTTCGATCACCAAATATACAATAAAAGGCGTCCCAAGTATTACATATCAGCTGATCATGAAGCTAGTCATACAAAATGCAAGGACTAGCAAGAGTTAAGTCATACATGATCAACCCTAGGATTTGTTAATCATGTTTACAGCCCATAGGCAGAAAGTAAGTAATGTGCATCGAGCAAACATGTGCTCATCGGCTAAACGCCTCAAAAGAATAATTTACAATAGAGTGAGCGAAACAAAATAGAAAAAACCCACTCGTAGCCCGGGTTCCTTCTAGTCGCCACCATCAGGCTGGAAGTTCGGTAGTTCCTCGGGAGCTGCTCCGAAATCTGGCCACACAAAACCAGCTGGGTCAAACCCCAGAAAGAGCAAGTGCCACAAAGGAGGCCACGAAATAAGTACAAAAGCCAGCATATCAGAACATAAGAAATGAAGTAAAAGTACAAGTAATAAAGAGCACGTCAGGACAATAAACGACTAGGGACGTAGAACCATTCTGGAAATCAGGTTACAACCCGTAAACCAAACAAGGATCGGGGTTGTAACCCTTCGCCTGAATAGCTCCTTGTCTCTTTCCAATTATTGTTACAACAAGTAAAACAATCATGCTCGGGAGTACCAGGGTACAGGAACTAGACAAGACTTAGACAGGGCTAGACATCATCCATTCACAAGCGGCCAAGCAAAATACTACGGCTTACTACTTTAACTAACTAGGGTTATCACAAGCCTAATTACTAACAAGATGCAAGTGAGAATTTCCCAGTCCCAAGCCCTACAGACCATCCAGTTATCCTTCCGCGGGTTGAGAGTATGGTTGGGTACATCGTCTAGGAGACGATATACCCTTAGGTGACTTAGAGGGTGCAACACATGACAGTGTGCTGGAAATGTGCTCTACTCGTCGGCAAGCTACAAGTCCAATTAAAGCGCCCAGATAACGAGACTGCCTGTGACTGGAAATTCTCCATGAACTATAGTTAAATCTAGTCATTAGCCTAATCCATGTTCAGTACGAATCCCAGACCGTGGGAAACCAGGGAGTCACGTCCTAGACATGATGCAAGACAAGACAAGTGGATTACACAAGCAAGCAAGCAGGAACACCCACGGTGTCAAGTTAGTTATACGAGTTGAGTTAGCCGTCACAACAGCCTCAATTAAAGTCAAGTCAAGTCAAGTCAAGTCAGTGCGCCGCCACGGGCCACTATCAAGTTATCAGGTTACAAGTCAAGGATGCACCTCATCGGGTCATTATCCAGAAAATCAGAAAGTACTAGGATCATAAATTACAGAAATCATGAAAATCGTACTAATTATATCAAATACTGAAAATTGTGCCAGGTCCTGTTGGGGTCAAGGTAGTCATGCTGTGTGGAACAAGATCTCAAAACCTAATCCACAAAAGAGAAGCCAAGTCCAAAAAATAAAACCAAATTATCATGGGCCAGTGGGTTGCGCATGGGTGGATGGCGCAGGAATGGTTGGCGCAGAAATGGTTGGCGCAGGGTTGAACTGCGCAGGGGTGAAGTGCGCAGGGTCAAGGCGCACGGGGTTAGTTTGTGCGGGGAGCCAACTGCGCAGGGGTGAAGTGCACAGGGGATAGGTGGCGCATGAGCAGACTGCGCATGAATGGATGGCGCATGAGCCGACTGCGCATGAGCAGGCTGCGCATGGATGGAAGGCGCATGGGGCTGAGCGCAGTTTGCCAAGGAGCAAGCAGTGCGGTCGGCGCTGCGCTAAAGAGCGCAGGCCGAGAGGGGATACGCATTCCAGCACTGCGCTAAAGAGCGCAGGCTGCAGCCTTCGTCTCCAGGCCGAGAGCAAGCATCAAGAACACCAAAAATTCCATTCTTCATATCTTGGTCAAATCAAAGCCAAATCTAGAGTTTCAAAGTTCTAACTTGGGTAAAATTGAGTTCTCTTCCACATGGAAGCATCAAAACCAACAAAAACCCAACTAAAATAGATCAAAACCATGTAAATCCGAAAATAGAGAAAACTTAGATCTAGAACAAAGGAGACTCCAAATCATAAAATGTCAAGTTCTAATATTGATCTCCATGGCCTAATCTAGCTAATGGACAAATAAAATAGGGTTCTCATGTGGTGGCAAGGTGCACTTGCCTATGGGTGTTTGGTGTTGTGTAGAGGAAGGAAGAAGAAGAAGATGGAGAAATAAATGAGAGAAATAAAGAAGAGAGAGAAAAGTAGGTAGAGTTTTAATGAGGGTAAGTTGTGTTGTGTTGAGGGTGGAGTGTAGGTTAAAGTGCTCCAACGTATATTAAACCAAACCAAACCAAACCAATTCTCCTCCACAAAATAAAACCAAGTCATGTCAAAACCAGCTTTACAAGAAAACGAAAAATCTGCAAGTCGAGCCAAAATACAATTACAGGCCAGAATCTGAGAAAATAAAATACAGGTCCAAGATACATGCAGGCTTAACAAAATACGTGTTCTGAGATATGGGTGTTACAACTCTACCCACCTTAAAAGAATTCCGTTCTCGGAATTTAATTTAAGAGGCTAGAGAGACAAGGACAAGTCATACTTATTTACATGCAAGCTATACTAAGCAGTCAATCAAACAATCACGCATGCAAGCAAGGACGGAAGGCATAAGGCATAAGAAAGACATTATACCTTATGAGTCAAACAGGTAGGGATATCGCGATCGGATGTCGTCCTCACGCTCCCACGTTGACTCACCTAGAGAGTGATGACCCCAAGCAACACGGACTAAACTAATAGTCCTGTTCTTGAGTATCTTCTCTCTCCGGTCCAATATAGACACGGGCCTCTCCTCATACGAAAGGTTGGTACCAATAACCAATTCTGAATGGTCTAGGATGTGGCTCGGGTCTGGGATGTACCGTCGAAATTGGGACACATGGAATACATTATGCACCTCACTTAGCGACGGCGGAAGAGCAAGACGATAGGATACATCTTCTACTCACTCCAGGATATCGAACGGCCCTATATACCTAGGACTAAGCTTTCTCCGTACGCCAAAGTGAATGATGCCGCGGTTAGACGAGATCCTAAGGAATACATGGTCGCCGATAGCAAACTCTAAGGGACGCCGATGAGCATCGGCCCAATGGCTCTGGCGATCTTGGGCAACTCGAAGACGATCTCTGATCCTTCTGACTACTTCAACTGTCTGGGCAATCATCTCTGGACCGAGCATCTGCCTCTCTCTAATATCATCCCACGCTAGCGAGGATCTGTACTTTCTTTCGTACAGAGCCTCGAATGGAGCCATCTGGATGTTGTCCTGGAAGCTATTGTTGTACGAGAACTCCACCAGATACAGGTTATCTTTCCATGAACCACCGAAGTCAAGTGTACAAGATCTCAACATGTCTTCAAGAGTCTGGATTGTGCGCTCTGACTGGCCATCTGTCTGCGGATGATAAGCTGAGCTGAACTGGAGACGAGTCTCCAAACTCTCTTGCAGGCTACGCCAAAAGTGCGAAGTAAACCTTGAATCTCGGTCCGAGGTTATACTGACGGGCACTCTGTGAAACCTGACAATCTGTCTGAGGTACATCTCTGCTAGCTGAGCCGTAGACTGCCCAACTTTGAATGGGAGAAAATGAGCCACCTTTGTGAGCCGGTCAACTATAACCCAAATAGCATCTCGACCAGCTGTGGATCTAGGCAATCCAGTCACAAAATCCATGGTCACATGCTTCCACTTCCATTCTGGAATCGGCAAGGGCTGAAGAAGTCCAGCTGGCCTCTGATGTTCAGCTTTAACCTGCTGGCAAACCAAACACCGAGAGACAAACCAGGCTATCTCCCTCTTCATGCCATTCCACCAGAAATGCTGACAAATATTACGGTACATCTTCGTGCCACCGGGATGAATAGAATACTGTGAACTGTGAGCTTCTGCCATGATCTCCTGTCGGATTTCTCCACTGGGTACACAAAGACGAGTGCCATGCCGAAGTGTACCATCTTCATGAATACATAACTCTGGCCTTCTTCCTGCCTCACACTCTGCTCTGAGCCGCTGAATCTTGGAATCTGTAGACTGCGCCATCCGGATTCTCTCAACTATGCTGGACTGAACCTGTAGACTGGCCATCAATGCCACACTGGTAGGAAGAACCACTTCAATACCCATCTTCTAAAGATCTGCCAATATCTCTGGTTGCACCGTCAAGAAATAAACTCCGGCTCTCCTGCTCAACGCATCTGCTACTACGTTGGCCTTCCCTGGGTGATACTGCAAATCTACATCGTAGTCCACCAATAGCTCAAGCCATCTTCTCTGCCGCATATTAAGGTCCTTCTGGGTAAAAACATACTTCAGGCTCTTGTGATCAGTAAATATCTCCACTCTATCTCCGTACAAGTAGTGTCTCCACAACTTAAGTGCAAACACTACTGCTGCCAGTTCCAAGTCGTGGGTCGGGTAATTCTTCTCATGATCATGAAGTTGGCGTGATGCATAAGATATTACCTTCCCATGTTGCATCAAGACACACTCCAATCCTCTGTCTGAAGCGTCGCAATAAACTGTGAATCCTCCGGTCCCATCTGGAAGTATGAGAATGGGAGCCGTTATCAAGCCTCGCTTCAATTTCTCAAATGATTCCTGGCACTCTGCTGTCCAAGCAAACTGTACATCCTTGCGGGTCAACTGGGTCATCGGCGCTGAAATCCTTACAAAATCTAAAACGAATCGTCGGTAGTAGCCGGCCAATCCAAGGAAGCTGCGAACTTCTGCCACTGAGCTGGGTACTTGCCATGACTCGATAGCCACAATCTTTTGGGGATCCACTTCCATTCCTCCTCGGGTAATGATGTGACCCAAGTACGAAATGCGATCGAGCCAGAACTCGCATTTACTGAACTTGGCGTACAACTGATGCTCCCTAAGCGTCTGAAGGATGATTCTGAGATGCTGCTCGTGCTCTGCTTCACTCTTGCTGTAGACCAGGATATCATCTAGGAACATGATCACGAACTGATCCAAGCAAGGCATGAAAATGCGATTCATGAGGTCCATGAATACTGCCGACGCATTGGTCGCTCCAAAGGGCATAACAAGGAACTCCCAATGCCCATATCTCGATCTAAACGCTGTCTTCGGGATGCCCTGCTCTCTGACTCCGATCTGGTGGTATCCTGACCGCAAGTCTATCTTCGAGAACACTGAAGCCCCTCTGAGTTGATCAAACAAGTCATCTATCCTTGGAAGAGGGTATATGTTCTTGATTGTCACTGAGTTCAAGGTACGATAATCTACACATAGCCTGGACGTACCATCCTTTTTTTTCACAAAAAGCATCGGGGCTCCCCAAGGCGATCCACTTGCACGAATGAATCCCTTGTCCTGAGTTCTTCTATTATCTTGTACAAAATCTCCAACTCTGAAGGCGCCATTCTGTAGACTCGCTCTGATACTGGTACTGTTCCGGGGATTAAGTCTATAGTGAACTCAATCTCTCGCTCTCGCGGCATCCCTGGAAGTTCTTCTTGGAAGACATATGGAAACTCTTCAACTATCCTAGGTAACTGTACTGCTGCTACGGCCATCCGCAATACTGGAGATGATGGTTCTACTGCGCCTCTGGAAAATGAAAACTCTGGCTCTCCTGGAATGCTGAAAACAACTCTGCCAACATGGCAGTCTATCCTAGCATACTGGTTCCTCAACCAATCCATGCCTAAGACTACATCATAGTCTGCCATAGGGAACTCTATAAATCTTGCGGGGAACTCTCTACCGCTAACTACGATCCGACACGAGAAAAACACTCGATCTACTCCCACAAGACCATTACCAGTAAGTATATTGAGCCTCACTGATAATGACTCGGGCTCCAATCCTATCTGTATTGCGAATCGTGCAGACATGAATGAATATGATGCACCAGAATCAAATAATACCAATGCTGGAGAGGAGTTGACGAGAATAGTACCTGCCACTACCTCACATGGTGCAACTTCTTCTTCCATAGCCATCATCATGGCCTGACCTTGTCCTCTAGCTGCGGGTCCCCTCTGCTAGAAACCTCTTTGTCTGTTCTGCACTTGGGCTTGGGTGTACTGCTGCTGATTCTGCTGATGAAATGCCTGGGCCTGAGGCAATAAGGGCCTAGGGTACTGCTGTTGCTGCATAGGTGATGGTCCCCTAATCGATGGACTGGTTAGGTTGGAAGAGGATGAACTACCCCTATTTGGGCAGGCTCCTATCTTGTGATCTGTCGCTCCACAAGCCAGGCACAATCCCTGCGCTCTGTGATAATCTGCCACCACATGTCCTGGCTTCCCGCAATGAGAACATCCCATCGCGGAAGTCTGCTTCTGCTTCTACTGCTGTAGGTACGTCGGGGTTGAATGCGGAATCGACATTACTGAGGCCGCCCGCCTCAGAGTTTCAATAGTCAAACTTCTAGCTGTCGGGGCTGAAGCTGATGATTGGTGCATCTGACTGTGGGACCGCTTCCTACCTTCGGTCCTATCCACGATCCTCTGGGAGGTGTACTCATGCCTCCTAGCTGCTCTCAATACTGTATTGAATGTCTGGTGCTCGAACTGCTCGACTGCTAACAAGATCTCCAAATGTAGACCCTACTGGAACCGCTGGGCCCTATCAAACTCGGTTGCCACCAAGGTGGAGGCAAACCTACTGAGTCTAGAAAACTCAGATGCATAACCGTCGACCGTTCTGCCTCCTTGCTTCAAGTTGGTAAATCTGGTCTGCAGGTCGTACCGAGCTACAGCATCAAAATACTTAATCTGGAATCTTTCTCTAAATACCGCCCAAGCAATGGGTGCCACTAATCCTATGGCTTGCATCGTCCACCAAGTGCGAGCTAAATCCAGCAACTGCAGACATACCACCGCCACCTTCTCATTCTCAGGGGTTCTAGCTGCTTCCAGAATCACCTCGGTATCCTGAAGCCAAGCGTCCGCGACAATCGCATCTTCACTGCCGTCGAAGAATGGAGGGTTCAGGCGCTTGAAGCTGTTGGCTGCACTGTTCCCTGGATGACTGCCTCTGGTCAAAGCATCTGCCACTACCTGGTGCAAGACATCTCTTCGACGATCCTGGGAAGCTATTAAGGTCCTGATGAGACCTACCAAAGTGCCATCATCCGGCTCGGCAGGCTGAATGGGCTGAGCTGGGGGCTCTCCTCCAGGAGGCACAACTCTAGAGGCTACTCCGGAGTGCTGGGCTTGATCTCCTGGTTGCTGGTCCACGGGAGGTGCTCTACCTTGCTGATCGGCGGGGTCAGGTATAGTGTCGCTGAAGAAGACGACACAGGGAAAACAATAAGGAAGGACCAGGACAGATCAACGATACAAGCATATGATCAGGCCAAGATTCCAGAGATTCAGAGGATATAAAAGGAAATCAAGGACGAGTACTAATTGAGACATCTATCGGTAAACCCTCATATTTCTTGATTGACAAGAACTGCATGGGCTACCACTTAAACCATGTCATACCCCAGAACCAGAATACTGGAGAGCGGGGGAGAACATAGCCAGCTACGTATATTGAAATGAAGTCCATCTCGCTATACGATCACGGCTGTATAGATATGAGGGTTTACTACAAGCCAACAGTCTCTTAAGGTCAAGCCTACTATCTCAATCTCAAGCAAATAATACAATTACAAGATGTTCGATCACCAAATATACAATAAAAGGCGTCCCAAGTATTACATATCAGCTGATCATGAAGCTAGTCGTACAAAATATAAGGACTAGCAAGAGTTAAGTCATACATGATCAACCCTAGGATTTATTAATTATGTTTACAGCCCGTAGGCAGATAGTAAGTAATGTGCATCGAACTAACAGGTGCTCGTCGGCTAAACGCCTCAAAAGAATAATTTACAATAGAGTGAGCGAAACAAAATAGAAAAAAAAACCACTCGTAGTCCGGGTTCCTTCTAGTCGCCACCATCAGGCTGAAAGTTCGGTAGATCCTCGGGAGCTGCTCCAAAATCTGGCCACATAAAACCAGCTGGGTCAAACCCCAGAAAGAGCAAGTGCCACAAAAGAGGCCACGAAATAAGAACAAAAGCCAGCATATCAGAACATAAGAAATAAAATAAAAGTACAAGTAACAAAGAGCACGTCAGGATAATAAACGACTAGGGACGTGGAACCATTCTGGAAACCAGGTTACAACCCGTAAACCAAACAAGGACCGGGGTTGTAACCCTTCGCCTGAATAGCTCCTTGTCTCTACCCAATTATTGTTACAACAAGTAAAACAATCATGCTCGGGAGTACCAGGGTACAGGAACTAGACAAGACTTAGACAGGGCTAGACATCATCCATTCACAAGCGGCCAAGCAAAATACTACGGCTTACTACTTTAACTAACTAGGGTTATCACAAGCCTAATTACTAACAAGATGCAAGTGAGAATTTTCCAGTCCCAAGCCCTGCAGACCATCCAGTTATCCTTCCGTAGGTTGAGAGTATGGTTGGGTACATCGCCCAGGAGACGATATACCCTTAGGTGACTTAGAGGGTGCAACACATGACAGTGTGCTAGAAATGTGCTCTACTCGTCGGCAAGCTACAAGTCCAATTAAAGCGCCCAGATAACGAGACTGCCTGTGACTGGAAATTCTCCATGAACTATAGTTAAATCTAGTCATTAGCCTAATCCATGTTCAGTACGAATTCCTGACCGTGGAAAACCAGGAAGTCACATCCTAGACATGATGCAAGACAAGACAAGTGGATTACACAAGCAAGCAAGCAGGAACACCCACGGTGTCAAGTTAGTTATACGAGTCGAGTTAGCCGTCGCAACAGCCTCAAGTCAAGTCAAGTCAAGTCAAGTCAAGTCAGTGCGCCGCCACGGGCCACTATCAAGTTATCAGGTTACAAGTCAAGAATGCACCCCATCGGGTCATTATCCAGAAAATCAGAAAGTACTAGGATCATAAACTGCAGAAATCATAAAAATTGTACTAATTATATCAAATACTGAAAATCGTGCCAGGTCGTATTGGGGTCAAGGTAGTCGTGCTGTGTGGAACAAGATCTCAAAACCTAATCCACAAAAGAGAAGCCAAGTCCAATAAATAAAACCAAATTATCATGGGCCAGTGGGTTGCGCAGGGGTGGATGGCGCAGGAATGGTTGGCGCGGAAATGGTTAGCGCAGGGTTGAACTGTGCAGGGGTGAAGTACGCAGGGTCAAGGCGCACGGGGTTAGATTGTGCGGGGAGCCAACTACGCAGGGGTGAAGTGCGCAGGGGATAGGTGGCGCATGAGCAGACTGCGCATGAATGGATGGCGCATGAGCCGACTGCGCATGAGCAGGCTGCGCATGAGCAGACTGCGCATGAGCAGACTGCGCATGGATGGAAGACACATAGGGCTGAGCGCAGTTCGCCAAGGAGCAAGCAGCGCGGTCGGCGCTGCGCTAAAGAGCGCAGGCCGAGAGGGATACGCAGTCCAGCACTGTGCTAAAGAGCGCAGGCTGCAGTCTTCGTCTCCAGGCCGAGAGCAAGCATCAAGAACACCAAAAATTCTGTTCTTCATATCTTGGTCAAATCAAAGCCAAATCTAGATTTTCAAAGTTCTAACTTGAGTAAAATTGAGTTCTCTTCCACGTGGAAGCATCAAAACCCACAAAAACCCAACTAAAATAGATCAAAACTATGTAAATCCGAAAATATAGAAAACTTAGATCTAGAACAAAGGAGACTCCAAATCATAAAATGTCAAGTTCTAATGTTGATCTCCATGGCCTAATCTAGCTAATGGACAAATAAAATATGGTTCTCATATGGTGGCAAGGTGCACTTGCCTATGGGTGTTTGGTGTTGTATAGAGGAAGGAAGAAGAAGAAGATGGAGAAATAAATAAGAGAAATAAAGAGGAGAGAGAAAAGTAGGCGGAGTTTTAATGAGGGTGAGTTGTGTTGTGTTGAGGGTGGAGTGTAGGTTAAAGTGCTCCAACGTATATTAAACCAAACCAAACCAATTCTCCTCCATAAAATAAAACCAGGTCATGTCAAAACCAGCTTTACGAGGTAACCAAAAATCTGCAAGTCGAGCCAAAATACAATTACAGGCCAGAATCTGAGAAATTAAAATACAGGTCTAAGATACATGCAGGCTTAACAAAATACGTGTTCTGAGATATGGGTGTTACACGTGAGCATCGTGTACTCCTTGTATTCATGACATTCGTGTACAAATCGTGTAAAATCGTGTATATTCATGTATTCACATGATCTCGTGTGCGACTATACTTCGTGTGCAATAACATAACTGAGCTTGATCCTTGTGTATTGATTGGGACGGGAGAGTAGAAGTGGTTATGTAATCAATCCAGTAGATTACTCGTGTACAACCTCTGTAGATTACTCGTATACAACATCGTGCCGTTTACATAACCATCTTGTGCTCTGAATCACTAGTTACTGATAGTTCTCTATATATTGTAGCTATTTACTTACAGTCTCTCTCTTTTTCATTATGTTATTTCTTCAGATCATGTATCTTATTCTCTAGCATATTTATATTTCCTAACCGGTTATGATATTGTTGAGATGTATTGTACTCACTCCTGTCCTGACTGGACCCGTTGATAAATTTTACAGATAGCTTGGAGATTGCCTGCTAGCCTAGAGGAGACACATTAGAGGTTGTTTAGATAGTTATTTCAATTGTCTGGAGTTCTATTTACTTTATGGATTACTGTATCTGGGTTTGGAGATTTGAGATATATTTCTGGATTTGTGTATCGTAGACACTTAAATTTCTTTCTGTTGTACCTCTTTTGGATTTTATGTTTTATCTATCCTTATCATGCTCTACCTTAGATATGATTGAGTCTGTACCTGCTATGTCACCCCCATTCGGGGAGTATAAACTGTTTAGCCTTATACTGTTAGATGCATGAGACCTAGGACAGCGTTCTACCGTCGACACTGCGGCGTAGGCTGGACGTACCCACTTCTTGTGCCCTAACTCTAGGGTGCGGGTCATGACACATTTTTAGTGGTGGCCCATGCAGGTCGAGATTCGCATTAGTACAATTTCGTAGTAGCGCAATGACTTAGTTGTACTACTACGAGCCTGCTATAGGATATATAAATTAAGATATTAGGATGAGAGGATACTCAATCACTGTTAGGATTCCTTGAGAGATTCCTGGGATAACCCTTGAGAATCTCATTTTGAATTCCGATTTAAACTCTTTTTCCTTGTTTTGATTCACCTTTTTCCTTGATTTGAATTTGATTTTGTGGATTCATTGTAGAACTTTGAATCCTGGTATTAGTTGATGATTTTGATAAAATTTTGTAGTTGTTGATTTAATTTTGTATTTAGATTAATATTTTTAAATCCAAGGTACTCAATCACACTTAGGATTCTTTGAAAGATTTCTGGGACGATCCCTGAGAAACTCATTTTGAACTTCAATTGGAATTCCTTTTCCTCTTGTTTGGATTCACCCTCATTCCTTGCTATTGAATTTAAGCTTGATGGGTTCCTCTCGTTTGAACTGATGAGAAGGAACATATCTTCATTATTCTTTCTCACCATTATTCCCTTGCATTCTTATTTACCTCTTATCTTAAACTCTGTCTCATTACATTAATTACCCATATTTTGTCGTCCCTACCAGATGTACTTCGAAACCCTTGAATCTTCGTATCTTTTGTATGGAAAAGGCTAAGGAAGTGACGTAAATTATGTAGCTCAGAGAAGACGTAACTGGTTATTTTATGATGATCTAAAGGAAATCAAATGTGGAGTGTTCCATATAGAAACTTGAGATAGAAATGTGGTAAAGGTCTCGAATAGAATAAAGAGATGTATACTGCCAGTCTGGAAACAATTACATTTAAAGAAATTTTGGGGTTATGAGATAGTTTATAGGTGTATTCAAAACTAATGAGGATATCAGAGGTCAACCTAGTTTTGAGAACTTAGAAAATCTTGGTTATTGATTCTGGGGAAAACTTTTACTCTGAGACTATGTAGAAGGTTAGTAATGGAAAAGAGATGTTAATTGTGTTTAATAAGGATATTAAACAAGATGTTGCGAGGAAATGACTAGGGATAGAGAGAACACAAAGTTATGGAAGTTTAGAGATTGTTGTGAAATATTTTTAGGAGAATAATATTCAAGGGTGTATGTCGAAGAAAATACGGAAGTTGATTTTATGATGGCAGATAAGTTTTGTAAGGCCTAGAGATTTAAATTAAATAATACGAGGAGAACAATTTGAACAAGTTCAAGGAATTCGTAAATAGGATTTAGAGGTTTTGGGTCAAATTTAAGACAAGGTAAAAGAACTTGGAAATTTAAATAAATGGTTAATGTTGATTCCTAAATATGAGGGCTGTGCTTCAAGAGTGATGTTTGGAAATTGGGAATTGCCTACGGTAGTCATGGTAAGGGTTTAAGTAAAGGTTAAATTTTCATATGGAGACTGGTGAGGTAAAGATATGATTGGCAAGTTATGACCAGATGAACTTAAGAGTATCAGAAGCAGATGACTAACTCGATCTTCATTATTTTTGTGCATTAATTACCACCTCTTGAACTCCCACTTTCTAATTGAGATCCTTGACGTTCCTTATCATGACTTTGATATTCGGAATGTAATACTAGCTGTTATCCTCCAACAAATCTTATATGCAAGACCTAGACGAGCTCACCTTCGTATAGGTATATCATGTCCCACTAAAATCCGTCTTCTTGTACTCTATTTTCTTGATATGATTTTCTGGTCAACTGGCTAAATTATAACCTCTACCATTATACTAAATTTCTTCTTATTTCAATTAGAAATCCAGCCTTGACTCAATTCTTTCGACCCGACATGTGATGGTGTTCTGCTTGTTTCCTTAGATGCTTAACCTTATACCTTATCTGATTACTTGACCCGTTGGTTAAGAAACTTGGACTATGTAATTCCTTTCATCATTACCACCCTTATATCTTGTGCTGCTAAATTAGCCTTAGTTTTGCAAGCTTATCTATTTTCGAGCTTGGTCATGACATATTTTATTGGGTGGCCACCCACTAACATATTGTCTAATCAGAACCGGTACATGATGGTCTGATCAACCTATTGTACTTTGGTTCACTTTTTCATGTATCAATCTACGAGAATGGAGACATAGTTAAACTTGACCCTAGAGTCTCATTCGTGACAGCCTTGACAATTTTCCTTGAAATCTTTTCATCGCCTATGAACCTCATATTCGTACTCAGTCGAATTAAATTTAATCATGACCTGAACCTCCATCATTGGATGCTCGTGCTCATACTTTGATTTCATTAATTTCCCTTCTTGTCCAAATCTCGTTTTATCCCGAAATTGATCAACTTAGATCGTGTCAAGACAAAAATCTATTTGTGATTTGTTGTGCCTAAATTTTCAATTTTTGTTATTTTATGGAATAGTAACCTTTTAATATTTTTTAGTTGCTTGTTAATGACCAATTTTTATATAAGATGGTAGACAGCCCTACAACCTTGATGATTGTTGTTCCCTTACCTTTCCAATTAGGACACCCTAGATTGTTTGTGTGTTGATACCATAGTACTGTTTTGACCTAGAATGATTAGTGTACCTAGGTGAGACTTCCAACTTCTATGGTATGCACTGACCTTGTATAATATTCTTTCAAATTGCATGATTTAGATAAATTTTTTTAGACCTTGATTGTTGGGAAATAGGGACGTCACCTCATTAGTATCAGTTGTAGATATATATAGGTTAGTCCTTGATGTGGGGATGTGTGTCTATAAACATGTAGCTTATAAGATTTATGAGAGATTATAGTATCAGCCTTGATAGGATATACTAGTCGTTTGGTGAGTATAAATGTGTTATGAGAGATAGGGGCCTATATGTCTTAGTAATGCATCGTTCCTATGGTAATAGAATGTATTAATAGATGGTTAATAGGAAGATAACAGTTTGAGCATACCTATAGCCTATGATCAGTTCCTTTTCATCCTTAGTTAAGACCACTTTAAAATAGGTCCAGTCCCTTGGATATAGGTTCCAGTCCATATTTTATTGAAGTTCCATTACTGTCGTACAGCAGAGCAGTGTTGGAGGTATTCCTAGATTGATACTATTTAGATGTCCGTTTATTATTCCAGTGTTAGAAAGTGCTACCTTATATATTGGGTAGGTTAGAGGCTCTAGAAGGAGTACTATCGATCTTAAATTTCGAGGACAAAATTTTTCTAAGGTGGGTAGAGTTGTAGCACCCAGTTTTCCAAATGAGTTTTGAAATTTCGTGTTTATAATTATTTTAATAATGATATTTAATTCATGATATGATTTTTGGTGATTTTAAATCATTTTAAAATTATTTAAATCAATGACTTGTGGTTTTGACGTTTTGCTAGTGAAACCCTAGAGACTGTTTGACCTAGAGCCTAACCATGTGATTATGATATTTTAATGTCATTTCTGGCCTAAAGATATTTTGCATTTGACCTCTTTGAATTATTTGATATTATTTTATTATTTATGATATTGTTTTGGGATTATTTGAGTCGGGTTCGAATTTCATCTCAATCCGACTTGTAACGGGAACCCGGGGTAACTTAGACTCTAGTTGGACCCATGCATTAGTTAGCCATGGCCCACATTTTAATTACACATGTTAGAAAGATTAGTCATAATCCTAATTATTAGGTTAAACATTTATAGTTTTTATTTTGACCCTTTTACCCCCAAACCCTAACCAAAATTGTTTTAAACACTTGTAACTAAGGGAGGGGCAAACCTGTAATATTCAATGAGGGGGGATAACCATTGTGGCCGGTCCTAATAGGACTCCCATCTCATTTCCTTTCTTTGAGAAGTCTTCTTCCCCAAGTGCTCTCAATCTCTCCCAAGGAAGAAGCCTTTCTCCTTGGATTTTCTCTCCTTTAGGTAATATTTCCTTCTCTTTTATTTCTCCATTTTGCATTTAGGAAAGTTTTAACCATAGGAATGACCCCTATTGTTGTGTCCCTATTTTGTGTCCTCTTGTGTCCATTATGTGTCCTTTAGGGATTTCTATTGTATTATTGTTGTGTCTTGTGTTCATGGAGAAACCTCCAAACTTGGATACACTTTATATTTAAAATATTGATTAAATGAATTAATTCATATTAAATCTCAGATTTGAATATGTAGAGATGTGTTCTTGAGTACTTTACATTCATTCATGTATCTCTTATAGATGTGTTCATGTTACATATATAGATTTGTGTATGTGTATATATATATATATATATATATATATATATATATATATATATATATATATATATATATATATATATATATATATTTTGTTCATGTTACATATATATATATGTATCTCTTATAGATTGTATATATATATATATATATATATATATATATATATATATATATATATATATATATATATATATATATATATATATATATATATATAATGAGAGTGTATCTATATTTATATATGTAATAAATGGTTCATGATGATTATATAATCAAGTTTGTGAGTGTGGTTCCTCATATTATTATTGTCATTATTGTTGTGGATAATTAGGATATATATTGTGTATTCTTTTGGCTCAAACTATCTAAATCCGTCATAATTTTTATCCACGTTTTTAATTTCAGCCCTAACTTAGAAATATCATAACTTCTAGATCAGAGCTCGGTTTAATCTCCCGTTTTTTTTAAAAGAAGCGTATTGAAGTTAGATTTCGAAAAACATGTATTAATAGGCATAATTCTTTCTATAACTTTCTGGAGAATTATTTGAGTGTCAGCTGTACGAAAGACAAACGCGTTCTCGGTGTTTTCGCGATTCCGGGAGTTTTCTGATACGAAAACGCGATCCGTTTGAAGTTTCAGAAAGCTAAAACATAGATACATAGCATACTTTAATCCTAGATTTTAATTCATGCTGAGATGGTACAGTATTGATTATTAGTAGGAGTTACTATTCGACATATGCATTTTGTGCACCCTTGTGTGTAATATAATATTCTATTTGATTTTAACCCATGTTAATGTATATACATTATGTAATTAAATAGAGAATGCAAGCATGAGTAAATGGTTAAATAAATGATGTATGAGGTGTAAGTATCCTATCTAATGTAAGCATGTATAAGTATGGCTTGTAATGAATATGTAGGTTCCGTAGTATGTAATGTATGGTGCATATAGTAGTACAAGAGAATAAATGAATGATGAATGAATGCAAGAATGAATGTAATGTAATAATAGATGTAATGTATGCAATATACAAGTTAATGAGATGTAATGTTCTATGTTAACACAAATCCTATATTACCTCAAGTACCCCCTTACACTATGTTGACACTATCACACTTGACACTTTGTTCACTTACACTTTGACACTCTTTGATATGTATACACTATGTATGCCCATTTAAACCTCACTTGCCCCTTTGCCATGTTCACATACACACACATAGCCTCTTAAATAAGTATTTATGAATATAGTTAACTTAGCTATGTATGTATATTATATATATGTTAGCATATTGTGTTGTAATATATAAGTTTATATAACCATTTGAAATGCCATGATTATAGACCTAATGTTGAATACCAATATATGCATGTGTATATATGTGTAGACATATATAGCTTAAAGTAATAGATTACCTAGTGTATATCCAATGTGAATTCTTGCCTATTTGAGTATTGAATAATTGTATGCTATATAGAGTTGGGTGTATGTTGGCTTGTATAGCCTTGTATTGATGTGTGCTTGCTAGGATAGTCTTGGTTAGGCCTAGTTAGACTTGCTGGGTTAGGACATGACCTAGTTTGACCTAGTTTGACTAGTACAGTTGACCAGAGTTGACCAAGGGTTGACTTTAGCCTAGTTGACCTAGATTTATGTAGAATGCATTGTAGTACTTTATATTACCCTTCTGGACATGTTGTGACTTGTGATGTTCTAATTAGGAGCCAGACACCTCTTCTCGGATAGTATCTTTACCTTGGACATTCAGATATCAGGCGAGTACATTCTCTGATCAGTTCATATCTTGTTTAGGATTATATTTCCTGCTTTAGATTACTTTATATGATGCTGACACGTTGGAAACACGGATTAGTACAATATGGATCATGTTGTGCGATGTTATCCCCTTAGCGGATACATCAGGTATTCGTGTTCGTGTACTTTATCATGAGCATCGTGTACTCCTTGTATTCGTGACATTCGTGTACAAATCGTATAAAATCGTGTATATTCATGTATTTACATGATCTCGTGTGCGACTATACTTCGTGTACAATAACATAACTTAGCTTGATCCTTGTGTATTGATTGGGGCGGGGGAGTAGAAGTGGTTATGTAATCAATCTAGTAGATTACTCGTGTACAACCTCTGTAGATTACTCGTGTACAACATCGTGCCATTTACATAACCATCTTGTGCTCTGAATCACTAGTCACTGATAGTTCTCTATATATTATAGCTATTTACTTACAGTCTCTCTCTTTTTCATTATGTTATTTCTTCAGATCATGTATCTTATTCTCTAGCATATTTATATTTCCTAACTGGTTATGATATTGTTGAGATGTATTGTACTTACTCCTATCCTGACTGGACCCGTTGATAAATTTTACAGATAGCTTGGAGATTGCCTGCTAGCCTAGAGGAGACACATTAGAGGTTGTTTAGATAGTTATTTCAATTATCTGGAGTTGTATTTATTTTATGGATTACTGTATCTGGGTTTGGATATTTGAGATGTATTTCTGGATTTGTGTATCTTAGACACTTAGATTTCTCTCTGTTGTACCTCTTTTGGATTTCATGTTTTATCGATCCTTATCATGCTCTACCTTAGATGTGATTGAGTCTGTACCTGCTATGTCACCCCCATTCGGGGAGTATAAATTGCTTAGCCTTATACTGTTAGATGCATGAGACCCAGGACAGCGTTCTACCACCGAAACTGCGGTATAGGCTGGACGTACCCACTTCTCATGCCCTAACTCTAGGGTGCGGGTCGTGACACGCTCGGCGGGGTGCCGGGATTTGCGGAGAGGCACAGTGGTAGATCGGCGAATAGTGGCCGGGAGACGGCCACCCTTGGTGGCCCTGCGTGCGGCGGTGCTCACGTCGAAGGCCGGCGGGAAGGATGCAGCGGCGGCGGACTCAGGTTAGGGTTCGCTTCCCGTCTCACCTTTTCTGTGGTGGTTTAGTCGGTGATGTTGTTGGAAATTGGTCGGGTTGGTGTTCCTGGGAGCAGAGGCGAACGAAAAGAAGTGGTGGTGGTTGCGGCCAGGGAAGGTGGTTTATGGTGGGGATGACGGTGGTGGTCGTGGAGGCTGAGTTAGAGTTAGGCTAGGTATAGGATTTGATTTATCGTGTCGGGGTTGTCGACACCGTGATGGGAAAAATGTAGATGTAAATATGGAATAAGAGTGGGACACGTACACGGACACGATGCACGAGTTATTGTGGATGGAAAATATGGAGGAGTACCTCTCCTATATATAGGAGGTGGGAATACCCAGTTAGATAATCACTTGGATTAATTTAAACCCAATCAAATCCAAATTCAAATTAAAATCTAATTTAAAACTAGATAATCTAAACTCAATTTATGTATCAATTCTATCCTTTAACTATTTAAATTAAATCCATAAAATTAAATCGAGATTTAAAATGGCCACAATAAATTTCAAATATATTTTCCAAAAATACCAATAATAATAATTTCAAAAATAATAATATTTTTAATTATCTTTTGAATAATAAAATATTAATATAATAATTTTAAAAATGAAATTATATATATGAATAAAATTATGTACCTCATGTTAAGAATATTTGCATAAAATAGTTTTCTAAATTGTCACTATTAAATAAGATAGCCTTTTATAATTCAATAAAAATAATAATAAGATTTGGCCATCCCGATACGATATTTTTCATAATTTAAAAATATATAAACACCAATAATTATTAAAAAAATAAAATAAATATTTTCCAAAAATATCTACGCTCGCACATATTCGTACTAGTCGAGCATTCACGAATAAACGTAATTTGCGCGCACTGTACAATACGACTACGCGGCGTACAAAAATTAAAATAGTACAAAAAAATATATAGTAGAAATTTAGGTGTTTTACAATATTGTCTTTCAATGTTCTACCATCACCGCCTTACCGCGACCCGTGCACTTGATGCACGTCGCTTCAATTGTTCAATGTTCTACCTTAGTATTTGACACATACTTGGACCTTTCGTCGCCGAGTTACGCTCGTTAACTCGATAACATCCTACGCATACAATGATATATTTTATTAGACGTGAAAGAATAGGGAGAGAGGGTCAAGAACCCGCCCATCTTAAGTCGATACGTCTTGCCGTTTCGCCGAGTTGAAGCAGCTCGCTTCCATAACTTGGTCGCATAGCTAACTCTCGGACTTAGCCGTTCCTTTGAACTACTCGGTTGATTTGGCCTATCACGCCCATTCCATGATCCGTAATCCAGCATAAAGGCATAGCCTGCATACCAGATCAACTAACATTAGCACTTGCTCAAACGGGACTTATCCTTTGCATCGATTCGATCCATAGATTCCAATCGACTAAAAGCTTACCTTTGGCCATCGTAACTCCTGTATCGACTCGTATCGATACTTCATCGGGTCAACGCAACTCTTTGAGTCAACGATTCATTATAATGCACCGTGCAGAGTGGGACATTACAACAGCTACCAGGAGGCGTTCAATCGTAGATGGCAAAATCGCATTGTTGGGAGTGCTCAAATCTGCTTCGTTCATCGCCTTAAGTGCATCAAAGCAGAGATCCAAGCATGAAATATGTCTCGACCAGTTAGAGATCTAATAGCTATCGAACGAGAACTGGCGGCAGTTCAAGGTCTCCTTCAAATTAATCCCACCGACCCAGCACTTGCAGCCAAGGAGGCGGATATCCAAGATGAGATTCGACATCTTCGGTTCCAGGAGGAAGTTCATTTCCAACAGAGTGCCAAATGTGGATGGCTCAAGGACGACGATCGGTGCTTAATGTTCTTCTACTCCTACATTAAATCTCGGCAACATCGAAATGCTATTCATTCTTTATTGGACGATGAGGGGAGATCCATTACGAAGGAAAATAAAATCCAAGAGGAGGCGATAATATTCTACAAAATGTTGTATAATCAAACAGATTATAGCAGCGTCTTCCTATAAATTATAAGTAAGAGAATAGTAACCGAAGCGGGGAATGCAGAGCTAAGGAGAATGGTCACACTGGAGGAAATTGAATCCATCATCAAAAATAATTTCCCCAACAAGGCGCCTGGGACTGATGGGTTCAACGCTGCGTTCTACAAGAAGCACTGGGAATACCTAAAATATGATATTCTTAAGGTTCTGTCAGATTTCTTCTAAAAGGGTCGTCTACTCAAGGAAATGAATCACGCCTTCCTGCCATTGATCCCCAAGAGGAGGGGGCATCACACCTGAGTGATTTTCTACCCATCGCCTGCTATAATTATATCTACAAGATAATTATGCTAGTGGTATGTGGAAGAATGCAGAACATTCTCAGAGAACTGATTTCAGCCAATCAGACTGCCTTCATTAAAGGTCGCTCCATAGCTGAGAACTACCTCCTCGCCCATGAATTTGTACGAAAATTTTACAAAGTAGGTGAAAGGAAAGGTTGCATAAAGCTTGATCTACGTAAAGCATACGACATGTTGAATAGAGAATTCGTATGTGGAATTCTACATAGTATAGGTTTCGATGAATGGTGGGTTGCCTGCATCAAGGAATGTATCACTACCCCTTCATTTTCTATCGTCATAAAGGGGCAACCCCATGGCTACTATGGCAGCAACAGGGGTTTGAGATAAGGTGACCCACTCCCCCATATCTCTTCACAATAGTGATGGAGTATTACACGTGCTTGATGTATATTTGTAACCCCGCTTTTCTATTTTTGAAATTTTAAATGTTTTCCATAATACAAATTGATTAGTTACATTCTTATTTACTAAATTTATAGTTTCCTTTGGAGGAAAATTTGAATTTGTGGCATGAGTGAGAATTCACAAATTGGTTATAACCAACTTGATGTGGACCCCACTTTGCCCAACAAACTTGTAACAACCTAACTAACCACTCTAACAAAATTTTGGGAGTTCTTATAATAACTTAAAAAGGGAGGGACCTTGTTGTTAAAAGTTATTTAAGTGGAAGGGGTTCTCTGTAAAATTCTTTTATCCTCTAGCTTCTATTTAATCGTTTGTAGGAGAGAGAGCTCAATTCTCCCAAATTTCCAGAGCTCTCTACTTTTCCCCCCAAATTCATTTCCCTAACCCTAATTTATCGATCTTCTATCGACGATGACGATGGTGATGGCGACCACGGCGGTGACCCCTCTCTCCACCGACGGCTGAGGCTTCTTCGTCTGATCCTGTAGAAGGCACCCACGGCAGCGATCGACGGTCATTTCACGATGGACTCCTCTGTACGTTCGAATCCTCCGACGACTGAAGTTTCGTTCTTTCCTTTCTAGTGATAGAGATAGAAAGGCGATAGAGATGACTTTGCTCCGATCGTCGGCAAGTGTACCGACTTGTTCTCGAGAATTGTCCAAATTCCAGTATGTAACCTTTGATTTTTGCAAGAATCACTTCGTAAGTGAGGAATGGACTCTTCGATCCTCCTATTGATCAATTTTTCTTTCGACCGAATGAATTTGTGTAGAAGCTCTGTTCAATTTATTCAAGTGGAGCGGAAGATCGGGACTCACTCTAGGTTATTCCTATCTCAATTTTGACAATAAGTTTTCATCCTTGTAAACTTATTTGTGAAGAATATTTGGTGGATCTCAGGAGTGATGTTTATCTCTAAATTTTGATTTATTCTTCAGATCGAGGGATCATTGGTGTTCTTGATTGAGTGAGGATTTGATCTAAATTTGTTTCGGTAAGAGTTGTTATATTCTTTTGATCCTTGATTCCTTTACTACTAAGGCTTGGAAGAATTTTTGATAGATGTTTGTACTCCTCCTGTTCTGTAGTCGGTGAACTGTTCGATCATATGTTGCAGAGAAGCTCGAGTGCAATATCAAGCACGGAACGTTTACATCTGACACGACGTCGACTCCCTGTTTAGTACAGTTCGTCTTAAGGTAACTTTTATTGTGAGACTCGTCTCACAGTATCGGTATTTATATACGGATACGTATTTTGTAGTGTATTTCGTATTTTTTTGGTTTTCGTAATGCTTTAAAAAAATTCCTAACTTATAAATTTTCTCCTTGGCCGGCATACCGCCAGTATACCGGAGTATACCGACGGCATACCGTCCAGACAGATTTTCCACAATTTAGATATTTTTGATTTTAGATATTTTTATGAATAGTATTTCCGATATTTTTATGAATAGTATTTTGGATATTTTGATGAATAGTATTTAGATATTTTCATGAATAGTGTAGATGCACCTTATTACCCATTGGATATTTGGTTTTGTTTGGATGGTTAGGATTGACTTAGATCTTCACATGGATCACCATCCGACGGCTAAGATTAATTCTCCCTTCTATATATACCATTTCACTTTCTCTCTCCTCTCTCTTTTCATTCCTTTCACTCTCTCTTCATTTTTTCTTCCCTTCTCTCCCCCTTGGAGCATGCCAAGAGCTTGGCCTTGAGGCCTTGTGTGTGGTGTCTAACCCCCTATGAGGAGGAGTAGAAGATTAGGCTTGGAGCTGAACCTAGGCAAGTACATCTTGCCAAAATCTTGAACAAAAATGTTTTTGTTGTCATTTATTTTCCTTGGTAGTAAATACTTAGAATTGTTCTAAACACATTTTGTTAAATATGTTTTCCTTATGATTCTCGTATATATACATGTTTCCAAATTTGTTTAAGCAAGGTTTTGATTTTCTGTTAAAATCCAATATGGACTTAGTAGAAAACTTGGTATCAAGAGTGATACTAGTGTTACCATCACGTATCTTGGTCACATATACATATATGAGGTCCTCACATAGTTTGTATATCGTAGATTTTGAGTTTGGTAGCAATCGAAACTCGTTTCGGTGTTCCGAGAACCTCTGTTTGGGAGTATTTTAAGGTATTGATCAATCAAATCTTTGAATTTGTAAAAACTAATACTTCCATGTTGTAGGAAATTCAATTCTATGTAATTTTGACTTTTGAAAATCCGAATTTCGATTTAAAACAAAGTTTTTATGGCCGAAACAAGTTTTGAGTTCAAAAATCAACTTTCTGTGACGGTTCGAAAAATCCGTCGGAAATCCGCGGAAATCCGTCGGAAAATCCGAACTTGCACCACAAAACTTGCTGTGACACTTCGGAAAATCCGCCAGAAATCCGCAATAATCTGTTGGATAATCCGGTTAGGCTATTTTTGTCTGTTTTTGCCCGTTTCTGCACGTTTTTGTCCGTTTTTGATATTTTCTTCGATTGTAATGATTTCTTAACATGAATAGATGATCTTGCATAGTTAGAAAATGATTGTACACCCTATATACACTTGACACTAGTACATGTTCAATCATTTTCTATGAAATGTACTTAGCTTAAATTATTGTTTCCCACATGCCATGATATGTCTTTTGATAGATTTTTTCTTACAAGCTATGATAATTGTTACATGTCTTCCTTGCTTATATGATAGTGATCCGTCGTGGTGCACTCTTGTACATGTCTTTCTTTGCTTACATGATAGTGGCCTGTCATGGCGCACTCTTAATTCCAGTACATGTCTTGCTCCTTGATAGTGGCTCGTCGTAGCGCACTCCTGGCTTCTTATCTATTATAGTTTCTTGTTGTGGCTTGTTATGGTGCACATTCTCGTTATTGTCCAGTCTTGCATGTCTCATGTCTAGGATGGATTCTGCGGAATGCCACACCCGGAATCCAACAAAAAAATGTTAAGGACTAAACAACTAGCTTGATTACTTAGATCATTGAGAATTTTTCAGTTACCTGTTGCCCCTTTGGTCTTGGCATTATATATATATACATGGGATTTGGAGCTATCTGTCATGATGAGCACACTTCCAGCGCACCGTCGAGTGTTGTACTACTATAGGATACATTTGTCTCCCGGGCTATGTATCCAGTATTACCATAGGGTACATTTGTC
Source organism: Iris pallida (assembly GCA_029216955.1). Taxonomy (NCBI): domain Eukaryota; kingdom Viridiplantae; phylum Streptophyta; class Magnoliopsida; order Asparagales; family Iridaceae; genus Iris; species Iris pallida. The sequence goes on along the minus strand of JANAVB010042020.1, from coordinate 2,035,236 downwards.
TCCTGGGCGATGTACTATTACTAGGATACATTTGTCTCCCGGGCGATGTATCCACTGTTACCATTGGCTTGGACCATTCAGGTAGTAGCAGGCAGGTGCTGGACTTGGAATTCTCAGACTTGCATTTGTTAGTAATTAGGATTGTGATAACCCTAGTTAGCTAATGTATAAAGCCGTACTCATTGCTTGGTCGTGACTATTATATGGAGTCCAGTCTAGTCTAGTTTGTCTAGGCAGTGTCCGGATTTGTTTATTTTTAGTACATCTTTGTTTATGCTTTACTTTTGTCGGTAAATGATTATATACTAAAGTTCTTTTCAGGAGAAGGGTTATAACCCCGGTCCTTGTTTGGTTTACGGGTTGTAACTTGGGTTCCAGAATAGTTCCTAAGTCATCTAATCATTTGTCGTTCTATACGGACTTAACATGCTCACATGCTCCAGTTACATAACATGCTCACATGCTCCAGTTACATAACATGCTCATATGTTCCAGTTCTCTTACATGTTCCAGTTATCTAACATGCTCACATGACCCGGCTACTTAACATGCTCACATGTCTAGTTTATCTTTCATATTCACATGCTTCCTTTTCCTTACATGTACACAGTTTACATTATGTCACATGTCCTTTACTTTATGCTACATGTTGCTTTACTTATTGTCTTTCCTATTCTCGGAATAAGTGCATTGGTAGCGCACGAGTCTCGATTTGCTTTTACTTAATTTTGTCTCTATCCGTTGCTATGATTTGTATGCTGGTTTTAGTTCATAGTTTGGCTTCCTTTGTGGTACTTGCTATTGGGGGTCTAACCCCACTGGTTTTGTTTGGCCAGATCTGATAGAGGAGACCGGAGGATCTTCCGTACCTTCCACTCGTTGGTGATTACCCAGAGCACCAGAGTACCTTAGTAGGTTTTCTATTTCATTCTCCCACTAGTTATGTACATTATTCTTTTGTGGCGTTTAGCCTCCGAGCACGTGTTTAGCTCGTGTTTTGGACTTGACATTTAGCCTACGGGCCAGAACATGATTTGCGTATTCTAGACTATAGTTAGAGCTTATCATGTATGACTATTACTCTTGCTAGTCTTTACTCTGTATTACTAGCTTCATGATCATTGATATATGATAGTTTGGGACGCTTTACTATTTTATATTCCAGTTGATCTTACTTCTTGTACATTGTTTACTGCCTGTGATTGAGATACCTAGGATTGCTTAACCTAGGATCGACTGTTGGCTTGTAGTAGTAACCCCCATCTATACAGCTTATACGTTATTTTGGAGTACTGGAGTACTTTGGTATACATAGCTGGCCTGGTCCGTCCCTACTTGCCAGTATTCTGGTTCTGGGGCGTGACATAAGTTTTAGTGGTGGCCCATACAGGTCTGATTTATCAGATATGTGGGGGTTACTGATATTTAGATATCTCAGTCACAATTCTCCTTTATTGATATCCTTTGTGTTATTCTATATCTCTGATCCTCTGACCTGATATCTGCCTTGATCGTTGATCTTTCATGTTCCCTCGATTTAATCCTTGTGTCCTTTAACTTTCAAGGACACTGTTCTTAATCCTGTCGATCATCTTGTTTCAGTTTTGCCGATAACAGTTAGCAATCTTCTGTTAGGCCAGTTATGGAGGATCAGTCTAAGCATTCAGGGACAGAGTTCCGAGATGACCCGAGGGCGGAGGTGTCAGTTTAGCCTGATCAGCCAGCAGGGTCATTCCTGCCAGAGTCCAGCTTCACCGGCTACCCCGACAGACCAGCAGAATATGGCTCAGGTACCGATTCAGCAGTAGCAGGTCAGAACAACAGTTCCGAGACGTGGGCAGGCATAGTTTGGTATGTTAGAGCAGGTTTTGGCCGAGGGCGATTATGTCGTAGGTATTGTCCTATTCTACTTCCACTCTTATTTATCTCTTGGGTTACGCATATTAGGCGAGTTTCTCGTCCCCAACTCTTCTGTCTTCGTAGTCGAGGCATGTGATAACTTCATTGGTATCAACTACGAAGATACGTCCTAGGTTGAGTCATGTCTTGGATTAAGTCATTGGTACAGGCTTATTTTGAGAATTGACTTTTATCTAAGTTGTGGAGTCAGCGTAGGCCTGCTCCCACTCAACTGACTCAGGAGACATATTTATTCATATGCCTCCATCCCTTCTTGATTGTGATTTTGTTATTGCTTACGCATTTACTTATATTACTGTTGTCTTTATCTTACCACATGCCATGCTTTGTTTTGATTGATATGATTTTCCAGCCCTTTGGTTTGGTTTTCATGCTTGACTAGATTTAGGAAATTCCGAGGACGGAATTTATTTTTAAGTTGTGGAGAGTTGTGAGAACCGTCTCACAGTATCGGTATTTATATACGGATACGTATTTTGTAGTGTATTTTATATTTTTTTGGTTTTCGTAATGCTTTAAAAAAATTTCCTAACTTATAGATTTTCTCCTTGGCCGGCATACCGCCAGTATACCGGAGTATAACGACGGCATACCGTCCCGACAGATTTTCCACAATTTAGATATTTTCGATTTTAGATATTTTTATGAATAGTATTTCCGATATTTTTATGGATAGTGTTTTGGATATTTTGATGAATAGTATTTAGATATTTTCGTGAATAGTGTAGATACACCTTTGTAGCCTCCCTTCCCGGAATTTTGAAAATTTTTTATTTATTTTAATTAAAATAGTAATTTTAGATTTTTTTTTAAAATAATTATTTAGTTATTATTACGGTAGATGATTTTTAATCATGATCAAATTTGGAGTACAAGGTGACTAGGAATCATGGCACGGATAGTGCAGTGGCGTGCTTTGACTAGTGTATTAGCCCTGGTAGGGAAGACCGAGCCATAGTGACGTCCTAACTAGGAAAATCAGGCCAAGTTGTGACATGACCATTATAAATAATTAAATTATTATTTATTAATATTATTAAACTTATCAATTGACCTGGTTGCACCAAATCAGCCCGGACTGGACTTGAACTGAGCACAAGGCCATGTAAGCTTGTAGTGAGACCAATATGGCCGTATTGACATATTTTGATAAGTGCAAATATTTTATAAATATTTTTGGGTCTAGCAGATAAATCCCTCAAAACTGATTATATGAATTATTGTATTAATATTTAATGGTGCTCGGATTATTGCTAGGTTTTGTATTTAGAATCCTCTGAATATCTATCTAGGGATATACATGTATAATATTTGTTATCCTATACGTGTGTACAAATATTTATTTATTTATTTTAGGACTCGGCAAATACCTTCTAAATACATTAATGGTTTAATTACAGTGTTACTAGGATTATTATTATTATTAATGTTAATATGGTGGTTATTAGATAAATAGATTATTTATTATTAATGATTATTATTATTTTATCAAAATATACACATATAATATGTGGGTGTATGTATAAATGAATATATTATAGGGGTGAATACATGTATATATAAAAATATATTATGGGTGTATCTACATGTAAAATATGTGCGTGCGTGTATATATATAAATATAAATATTATGTAAGTGTATATATATATAAATAACTTATGTGTGTATATATAAATACAAGTATATAGGTGTATGTATATAAATATATATATGTATATATATATATATACAAGAATTGATATATTTGTATACATAAATATATATACATTAGTTATATAGAAATAGAAAGAAAAAGAAATCCAAGCCAGGCCTCACAGGCTCGGCCTGGCCCAGCCGAGCCCATTAAGGCTGAGTCCATCCCGAGTTCACCATTTTCCTTGGCCCAATTAAGCCAAATAACAGCAGCAGTAGCAACTGAGCTCACGACCTATACAAGAACCAGCCAACTCTCTGTATAATCGCCCAAGTCCCACACACCTTCAGCCCGAACCCAGTTCTGCTTATAAACCCGATCCCTACCTAGCCCAGCCCACAGGTTGAACAGAATAAACCCCCCACGGTTCTGAGTATAACACGCGTATATATATATATATATATATATATATATATATATATATATATATATATATATATATATATATATATATATATATATATATATATATATATATATATATATATATATATATGCCGAGAGCGCGAGAGAACAGAGAATTAGTCGAAACCCTAGATGATACTCGACAGCGCCACCACCCAACCTGACAGCACCGCCCCAGGGTCGCGCACGCCTATACGATGCCGGCGACCAGCCAGACCGCCGCCGCGCGTGGCCACGGCCGCGCGGTTGCGCGCGCGTGATTGAAACGACAGCAGCATGTCGTGCATGGAACACCCAACTTCGTAGGAAGTTTCTCCCTCCTCGGTCGAGACGAAACTTGCGCCAACAGGACCGTATCATTTTTCTGGTCCTGCATGCCAAGTTTGGTCCATTCTGAGATCGTTGACAAAATCACCGTTTTGTGGGCCCCACGGTCCCACTCAACGGGCGATTTTGTGCACGGCCCGTCGGAATCCAACTTTGGACGTACGGTTGGGTTCGTATCGAAAAACTGGATCCGCAGACATATAGTTTGACGACTTTAGAGACCGTTGACTCTGGCACACTTTTCGGTGTAAAGCGGGTCCAACGGCGGACACCGTTTTTGCCCGAAATTACCGTTTTGTCCCTTGTCTAGAATTGGACTTAAGGACAGACAATCCTAGCTAATTTGACTATTCTGAGAACGTTGGTACTATTTATTTCAGCATTCAGAGACTTCTACATGTGTTGATTGATTGTGGCTCATTGAGTAGTATGGTATTTTGGTTTCTCCAGCTAAGGACCTCAGGCAAGTGCACTTTCTGATTGCTTTTCGATTCATAGTAGTCTTTTCATTTCATGTCTATACATATATCTTGCTGCTTGTTGACACGCTCGTCACACGGAGTAGTCGGGAGGGGAAATATTTTAGTAGGCATGTGGACTACCCAGAAAATATCCCAAGATGTCTATTCGTGAACAATAGCATCTGCACACGGCACGTGTAGATGCCGAATTTACCCCCTAGCCGTTTACATGTCGAAAAGGATATTTCACACCACCTAGGTAGATGTCTTTTATTAGTTTTTCCTTGTTTATTTCTCTCTCGTGCTATGTCATCAGTTTTCTTACAGCTTTCATATCTCATATGCTATTTTCATGTCTTGTTAATTCTATTGTGTTTTGCATTGCCGTCGGTTTGTGTACTTGTTCCAATCCTGACTGGATAACCAACATTTTTCAGGTTTAGCCGCGATCATTCTTAGCACTGGAAGACTTGGGTATGCTGAAGACGACCTAGAAATAGAAAATAGTTGTATCATTTTTATTAATTGTAAAGTCTTATATTTTCTTTAATTCTAAATATTATAAATGTTGTAATAAATCTAGAAATGTGAATGAGCAGCAAATGATATTTTGAGCATTTATTTCTTGCGGGCTTGACAGCGTTCTACCGCCGACTCTGCGGCGTAGGCTGGCTTGGACACGTCTCGTATCCGAAAAGCGGATGCGGGTCGTGACAAGTTTTTGTGGTGGCCCATGCAGGTCAGTCTTCGCAAAAGACTGCGAACTCGTGGTGGTACGTATCTTAGTTGTACTACTGCGAGCCTGCGCCCAGGAAATGCTCATTCACAACTAGGATTAAAATGAATTAAGATAATGACTAGGACTAGGAGTCCCTTGTTTAAATTGACCGGTTGGGTAGCTAAGGTTGTTAAATAGGCTATACAATTTAGAAGTATTAAATTCAGATAGCTTGCTAGATCCCTATAGAAACACTATTATTTTTGATATGACAATATTACCCCATACAGATATACTATTCACTTGGTAAGTTAGGCTTACATATAATTAAGGCGTTGATCTTGATAACCTGATTCATTTCTCTTTTACTCTATTTAGATATAAATTTTATATCATGATTTAGAATTGTCTATTTTAAATTCTCTTTTGCTGTAGGAATTTAGTTTATAATTTCTGATTCTGCAACTCGGGTGCGAATCTCGAGGTAGGTTGCTTTGAGATTTTCCCTCAACCATAGAAATGCATATGAGATTAATACTAGAATGTTTGTATCTCTTTTGTCTTTGGTTATTTCCTCTATATTAACTATTTTATTTTAAGTGTTGTGACTGATAGGACAATTACCTACGCTTTTATTTTAGTCACCTGTTTAAATCTCTAGAGGCTCATGAATTTTTACGGTTATAGTTAGAGAAATATTAGCTAACTCATAAAGTTTAGACAGCAGCGCACTATCGTCAATTAGCTGAGAGTGGAGATATGGGTTCACTGCAGCCAGCAGCGCACTGGCGAGGCACAACCCATAGAAATGAAACCATTTTTGAGGATCATAGGTTATAGAACATTGCTAAAACTATGTGGTAGTTGACCAAGACTTTAAGGATAGTAAGATTGTAGGAAGACTGTATAAGCAAGAACACCAGGTAAGGATTTGACTTTCTCAAAAATTGAACTATTGTGCCTCCTTTCCAAAAATCTCGCGTATTTATAATTTGACTCTCTTGACCAATGCTGCTATTACAGCCTAGTTTTTGCAAGCTTACTCTTTTATCGAGCTTGATTCGAGACATATGTTTATTGGGGACGCCCGCTAACATATCGTCTAATCAGAATCAGTGTATTACGGTCTGATCAACCATGATGCATTTGGTTCGCTTTTTTTAATTTAATTATCCTACGTGGATTGAGATATAAATGTCTCTAGGATCTCATCCACGACTGCCTTGACAATTCCTCTTGAAATAGGCATTCGCCTTTGAATCATGTAATTGTGTTCAGTGACACATCTATTGAACTCTTTATTGTTTTTGTCTTTCACGGATTGGAAAGACGAAAACTCGTAATTGATAGATAGACACAGAGTATTCCCATGGCTATGATAGTTGTATATGCAAGTGTAGCTACCCTCGGCCAGTCCTGTGACAGGAACCTTGCCACCATATCCTACCCTCTAAGGTGGATAGAAGTCCTCGGAGTTACAAAATGACAAGAAAGAGGATACCACTATTTTAAAATTTGAGGAGATTAAGGGAATACTAGAGTTTGAATTTTAGGAAATAGTTATGAATTTGAATTTCGAGGACGAAATTATTTTTAAGGTGGATAGATTTGTAGCCTCCCTTCCCGGAATTTTGAAATTTTTTTATTTATTTTAATTAAAATAGTAATTTTAGATTTTTTTTAAAATAATTATTTAGTTATTATTACGGTAGATGATTTTTAATCGTGATCAAATTTGGAGTACAAGGTGACTAGGAATCATGGCACGGATAGTGCAGTGGCGTGCTTTGACTAGTGTATTAGCCCTGGTAGGGAAGACCGAGCCATAGTGACGTCCTAACTAGGAAAATCAGGCCAAGTTGTGACATGACCATTATAAATAATTAAATTATTATTTATTAATATTATTAAACTTATCAATTGACCTGGTTGCACCAAATCAGCCCGGACTGGACTTGAACTGAGCACAAGGCCATGTAAGCTTGTAGTGAGACCAATATGGCCGTATTGACATATTTTGATAAGTGCAAATATTTTATAAATATTTTTGGGTCTAGCAGATAAATCCCTCAAAACTGATTATATGAATTATTGTATTAATATTTAATGGGGCTCGGATTATTGCTAGGTTTTGTATTTAGAATCCTCTGAATATCTATCTAGGGATATACATGTATAATATTTGTTATCCTATACGTGTGTACAAATACTTTCTTATTTATTTTAGGACTCGGCAAATACCATCTAAATACATTAATGGTTTAATTACAGTGTTACTAGGATTATTATTATTATTAATGTTAATATGGTGGTTATTAGATAAATAGATTATTTATTATTAATGATTATTATTATTTTATCAAAATATACACATATATAATATGTGGGTGTATGTATAAATGAATATATTATAGGGGTGAATACGTGTATATATAAAAATATATTATGGGTGTATCTACATGTAAAATATGTGCCTGCGTGCATATATATAAATATAAATATTATGTAAGTGTATATATATATAAATAACTTATGTGTGTATATATAAATACAAGTATATAGGTGTATGTATATAAATATATATATGTATATATATATATACAAGTATTGATATATTTGTATACATAAATATATATACATTAGTTATATAGAAAAAGAAATCCAAGCCATGCCTCACAGGCTCGGCCTGGCCCAGCCGAGCCCATCAAGACTGAGCCCATCCCGAGTTCACCATTTTCCTTGGCCCAACTAAGCCAAATAACAGCAGCAGTAGCAACTGAGCTCACGGCCTATACAAGAACCAGCCAACTCTCTGTATAATCGCCCAAGTCCCACACACCTTCAGCCCGAACCCAGCTCTGCTTATAAACCCGATCCCCACCTAGCCCAGCCCACAGGTTGAACAGAATAAACCCCCCCCCACGGTTCTGAGTATAACACGCGTATATATATATATATATATATATATATATATATATATATATATATATATATATATATATATATATATATGCCGAGAGCGCGAGAGAACAGAGAATTAGTCGAAACCCTAGATGATACTCGACAGTGCCACCACCCAACCTGACAGCACCGCCCCAGGGTCGCGCACGCCTACACGACGTCGACGACCAGCCAGACCGCCGCCGTGCGTGGCCACGGCCGCGCGGTTGCGCGCGCGTGATTGAAACGACAGCAGCATGTCGTGCATGGAACACCCAACTTCGTGCGAAGTTTTTTCCCTCCTCGGTCGACGAAACATCGAACCGTTTGCTCAGGTACGACCACAACCTATACGTCTACCAATCCCTTCAACTAGATTAATTTATTTTGCGTCATGTACGTCGAAAAACGAGCCCGAAGTCGAGCAAAAACCTGTCCAAAAACAGGATAGTTTCGCAGTCCAGGAACCTACATTGACGGACCGATTTCGATCAATCCAGTAACTTTTTAGAAATTCCACCTGAACATGAATATTGACAACATATACGAGATGGAAACCCTATTTATAGATTTATTTTTCATCAATTATATTGCTGTTAATTTAACTTCAAAGTTCGAGAAAAATCTGTTTTCAAAATCACAAAATCGCTCCACACGACGTGCGTCACGCCAATCGGGACGACGTGGTCACGAACCGAAAGCATCAAAAGCTGCGTAACAGCTTCGTGGTCGTGTGGGCTTTGACGGAATTCAAATTGGTCGCGTGTGCGCGACGAATTTGATGCGTATCCGTCGAAACTCATCATATCGTGCACGTTGCAAATTCTCCAATTACTTTGTGCACGTTCGTCAGATCTAGACGAAACTTGCGCCAACAGGACCGTATCATTTTTTTGGTCCTGTATGCCAAGTTTAGTCCGATTCTGAGACCGTTGACAAAATTACCGTTTTGCGGGCCCCACGGTCCCACTCAACGGGCGATTTTATGCACGGCCTGCCGAAATCCAACTTTGGACGTACGATTGGGTTCGTATCGAAAAATTGGATCCGCAGACATGTAGTTTGATGACTTTAGAGACCGTTGACTCTGGCACGCTTTTCGGTACAAAGCGGGTCCAACGGTGGACACCGTTTTTGCCCGAAATTACCGTTTTGTCCCTTGTCCAGAATTGGACTTAAGGACAGGCAATCGTAGCTAATTTGACTATTCTGAGAACGTTGGTACTATTTATTTCAGCATTCGGAGACTTCTACACGTGTTGATTGATTGTGGCTCATTGAGTGGTATGGTATTTTGGTTTCTCCAGCTAAGGACCTCAGGCAAGTGCACTTTTTGATTGCTTTTCGATTCATAGTAGTCTTTTCATTTTATGTCTATATATATATCTTGCTGCTTGTTGATACGCTCGTCACACGGAGTAGTCGGGAGGGGAAATATCTTAGTAGGCATGTGGACTACCCAGAAAATATCCCAAGATGTCTATTCGTGAACAATAGCATCTGCACACGGTACGTGTAGATGCCGAATTTACCCCCACGTTCACATATCGAAAATGATAATTCACACCACCTAGATAGATGTCTTTTATTAATTTTTCCTTGTTTATTTCTCTCTCGTGCTATGTCATCAGTTTTCTTACAGCTTTCATATCTCATATGCTATTTTCATGTCTTGTTAATTCTATTGTGTTTTGCATTGCCGTCGGTTTGTGTACTTGTTCCAATCCTGACTGGATAACCAATATTTTTCAGGTTTAGCCGCGATCATTCTTAGCACTGGGAGACTTGGGTATGCTAAAGACGACCTAGAAATAGAAAATAGTTGTATCATTTACATTAATTGTAAAGTCTTATATTTTCTTTAATTCTAAATGTTGTAAATGTTGTAATAAATCTAGAAATGTGAATGAGCAGCAAATGATATTTTGAGCATTTATTTCTTGCGGGCTTGACAGCGTTCTACCGCCGACTCTGCGGCGTAGGCTGGCTTGGACACGTCTCGTATCCGAAAAGCGGGTGCGGGTCGTGACAACCTTATTACCCATTGGATATTTGGTTTTGTTTGGATGGTTAGGATTGACTTAGATCTTCACATGGATCACCATTCGACGGCTAAGATTAATTCTTCCTTCTATATATACCATTTCACTTTCTCTCTCCTCTCTCTTTTCATTCCTTTCACTCTCTCTTCATTTTTTCTTCCCTTCTCTCCCCCTTGGAGCTTGCCAAGAGCTTGGCCTTGAGGCCTTGTGTGTGGTGTCTAACCCCCTAGGAGGAGGAGTAGAAGATTAGGCTTGGAGCTGAACCTAGGCAAGTACATCTTGCCAAAATCTTGAACAAAAATGTTTTTGTTTTTATTTTACTTTCCTTGGTAGTAAATACTTAGAATTGTTCTAAACTCATTTTGTTAAATATGTTTTCCTTATGATTCTCGTATATATACATGTTTCCAAATTTGTTTAAGCAAGGTTTTGATTGTCTGTTAAAATCCAATATGGACTTAGTAGAAAACTTGGTATCAAGAGTGATACTAGTTTTACCATCATGTATCTTGGTCACATATACACATATGAGGCCCTCACATAGTTTGTATATCATGGATTTTGAGTTTGGTGGCAATCGGAACTCGTTTCGGTGTTCCGAGAACCTCTGTTTGGGAGTATTTTGAGGTATTGATCAATCAAATATTTGAATTTGTAAAAACTAATACTTCCTTGTTGTAGGAAATTCAATTCTATGCAATTTTGACTTTTGAAAATCCGAATTTCCATTTAAAACGAAGTTTTTATGGCCGAAACAAGTTTTGAGTTCAAAAATCAACTTTCTGTGACGGTTCGGAAAATCCGTCGGAAATCCGCGGAAATTCGTCGAAAAATCCGAACTTGCACCACAAAACTTGCTGTGACACTTCGAAAAATCTGCCGGAAATCCGCAATAATCCGCCGGATAATCCGGTTAGGCTATTTTTGTCTGTTTTTGCCCGTTTCTGCCCGGTTTTGTCCGTTTTTGATATTTTCTTCGATTGTAATGATTTCTTAACATGATTAGATGATCTTGCATAGTTAGAAAATGATTGTACACCCTATATACACTTGACACTAGCATATGTTCAATCATTTTCTATGAAATGTACTTAGCTTAAATTATTGTTTCCCACATGCCATGATATGTCTTTTGATAGATTCTTTCTTACAAGCTATGATAATTGTTACATGTCTTCCTTGCTTACATGATAGTGATCCGTCGTGGTGCACTCTTGTACATGTCTTTCTTTGCTTACATGATAGTGGCCTGTCATGGCGCACTCTTGATTCCAGTACATGTCTTGCTCCTTGATAGTGGCTCGTCGTAGCGCACTCCTGGCTTCTTATCTATTATAGTTTCTTGTTGTGGCTTGTTATGGTGCACATTCTCGTTATTGTCCAGTCTTGCATGTCTCATGTCTAGGATGGATTCTGCGGAATGCCACACCCGGAATCCAACAAAAAAATGTTAAGGACTAAACAACTAGCTTGATTACTTAGATCATTGAGAATTTTCCAGTTACATGTTGCCCCTTTGGTCTTGGCATTATATATATATACATGGGATTTGGAGCTATCTGTCATGATGAGCACACTTCCAGCGCACCGTCGAGTGTTGCACTACTATAGGATACATTTGTTTCCCGGGCGATGTATCCACTATTACCATAGGGTACATTTGTCTCCTGGACGATGTACTATTACTAGGATACATTTGTCTTCCGGGCGATGTATCCACTATTACCATTGGCTTGGACCATTCAGGTAGTAGCAGGCAGGTGCTGGACTTGGAATTCTCAGACTTGCATTTGTTAGTAATTAGGATTGTGATAAACCTAGTTAGCTAATGTATAAAGCCGTACTCATTGCTTGGCCGTGACTATTATATGGAGTCCAGTCTAGTCTAGTTTGTCTAGGCAGTGTCCGAATTTGTTTATTTTCAGTACATCTTTGTTTATGCTTTACTTTTGTCGGTAAATGATTATATACTAAAGTTCTTTTCAGGAGAAGGGTTATAACCCCGGTCCTTGTTTGGTTTACGGGTTGTAACTTGGGTTCCAGAATAGTTCCTAAGTCATCTAATCATTTGTTGTTCTATACGGACTTAACATGCTCACATGCTCCAGTTACATAACATGCTCACATGCTCCAGTTACATAACATGCTCATATGTTCCAGTTATCTAACATGCTCACATGACCCAGCTACTTAACATGCTCACATGTCTAGTTTATCTTTCATGTTCACATGCTTCCTTTTCCTTACATGTACACAGTTTACATTACGTCACATGTCCTTTACTTTATGCTACATGTTGCTTTACTTATTGTCTTTCCTATTCTCGGAATAAGTGCATTGGTAGCGCACGAGTCTCGATTTGCTTTTACTTAATTTTGTCTCTATCCGTTGCTATGATTTGCATGCTGGTTTTAGTTCATAGTTTGGCTTCCTTTGTGGTACTTGCTATTGGGGGTCTGACCCCACTGGTTTTGTTTGGCCAGATCTGATAGAGGAGCCCGGAGGATCTTTCGTACCTTCCACTCGTTGGTGATTACCCAGAGCACCAGAGTACCTTAGTGGGTTTTCTATTTCATTCTCCCACTAGTTATGTACATTATTCTTTTGTGGCGTTTAGCCTCCGAGCACGTGTTTAGCTCGTGTTTTGGACTTGACATTTAGCCTACGGGACAGAACATGATTTGCGTATTCTAGACTATAGCTAGAGCTTATCATGTATGACTATTACTCTTGCTAGTCTTTACTCTGTATTACTAGCTTCATGATCATTGATATATGATAGTTTGGGATGCTTTACTATTTTATATTCAAGTTGATCTTACTTCTTGTACATTGTTTACTACCTGTGATTGAGATACCTAGGATTGCTTAACCTAGGATCGACTGTTGGCTTGTAGTAGTAACCCCCATCTATACAGCTTATACGTTATTTCGGAGTACTGGAGTACTTTGGTATACGTAGCTGGCCTGGTCCGTCCCTACTTGCCAGTATTCTGGTTCTGGGGCGTGACATAGGTTTTAGTGGTGGCCCATGCAGGTCTGATTTATCAGATATGTGGGGGTTACTGATGTTTAGATATCTCAGTCACAATTCTCCTTTATTGATGTCCTTTGTGTTATTCTATATCTCTGATCCTTTGACCTGATATCTGCCTTGATCGTTGATCTTTCATGTTCCCTCGATTTAATCCTTGGGTCCTTTAACTTTCAAGGACACTGTTCTTAATCCTGTCGATCATCTTGTTTCAGTTTTGCCGATAACAGTTAGCAATCTTCTGTTAGGCCAGTTATGGAGGATCAGTCTCAGCATTCAGGGACAGAGTTCCGAGATGACCCGAGGACGGAGGTGTCAGTTTAGCCTGATCAGCCAGCAGGGTCATTCCTGCCAGAGTCCAGCTTCACCGGCTACCCCGACAAACCAGCAGTATATGGCTCAGGTACCGATTCAGCAGTAGCAGGTCAGAACAGCAGTTCCGAGACGTGGGCAGACATAGTTTGGTATGTTAGAGCAGGTTTTGGCCGAGGGCGATTATGTCGTAGGTATTGTCCTATTGTCACGACCCGCACCCACTGTGAGGGTACGAGGACGTAACAACGCCCAGCCTACGCCGCAGTGTCGGCGGTAGAATGCTGTCCTAGGTCATCATACAACTAACAATATCTATCTAAACAGTTTATACTCCCCGAATGGGGGTGACATAGCAGTAATAAACTCAATCTTAACTAAGGAAGAGATAGCACGATATGAAATAGAACTCAAGGAAACAAGAGATGAAAAGTAGTCTAAGATAATCCCAGCAAATATCCAAAAGTACGTGGTCTCAGATACAGAATAAAAGAATATACAACTCTGAACTCCAAATATAGCCTAGTTAAAACATGTCTCAAGACTGCATAAAGTAAAATAAGCCTGACTAATCTAATCTAGGCAATCGGGGTGATATCCTCAGCTAGAGCTGGGTCCTCCTGAGGGTCCAGCTCGCAGGTGTCATCTAAGGCTGCCCCGTAGTAAGTATCCAGACAGGCCTCCTCCTCGTCCTTTGTAATATTTTCAACAGGTCCAGTCAGGACAGGAGCGAGCACAATACATCTCATGCAGTTCATATCATGTCAGGAGATATAAAGCAAGCAATAGAGTAAGATACATGAAACGCTGTAAGAAGATGTACTTAAAAACATGAAAGATATTTGATAACTGGAAATATATACATGATAAGTAAGAACTGTAAGTGACTAGTGATTTAGAGTATGAGATGGCATGTAATTGGCTTAGGTTGTACATGATAAAACATGGAAGTAACAGAGTGAACATGATGGATAAATCACATGACCATTTATACTCACCCCTACCCACAATCAATACACAAGGATCTGTTCAAGTTACGTTACGGACATGATGTTTTGGTTATACAAGAAACACATGAGAAAACATGAGCGTTCATGAAAGAACATGAGAGTACATGATCGTACATGAAAGAACATGAGAGAACATGAGTGTACATGAATAACGCAGAAGCAAGGAATACATGATGTACATGAAACACATGTCATAAAGTATCTGATGCGCCCGCTAAGGGGGTAACATCCCGAAAAGAGATCCATATAGTACCAATCCGTGATGATTACGTGACAGCATCAAGTAAAAGTAATCTAGAGCGAGAATATAAGTCGTGACAAGTATGAAACGATCAGAGAATGTACTCGCCTGGTATCTGTGTGTCCGATATGAAAGTACTGTCCGAGGAGTGGTGTCTGGCTCCTAATCAGAACAGCACAAGTCACAATAAGTCTAAAATGGTAAAATGAAGTCCTACTATGCATTCTACATGATTCTAGGTCAATCTAGGCCAAAGTTAACTCTTGGTCAACTCTGGTCAACCCTAGAAGTCAAACTAGGGCAACCAAGTCTAATTTAGGTCAAACTAGTCTACACTAGACTACATTAGCCTAATACTAGGTCACTCAACCAACACTAGCTAGTACACCCACTACTAGGCTATCTAGACTAACTACAAGTTATGTGTCATCCAACACCATATGTAAAATACACTAGCTAGGTGCCCATATACCTATATAGGTATAGGCACAACACATATCATGGCTATATATATAGGCTATATATATATACATACATTATGTACAAAGAGAGAGGGAAGCATGTGAGTGTGTGTGTGAGAACAAGCACGTAATGTGTGTGTCATAAACATGAGTGTGTGGGTGTATAGAGTGATATGGTGTGAAAGAATTCTGAAATCAAAAGTGTGTGACCAAGTGTAGTGTTTAGGTGAGAGGGTGATGCTATGGCTGTTAGCCTCTCAGGAAAGAAAAGAACCTAATACACATTACACCACATATAGAGAATAGGAAAGTGAAATGTGCTCATGTGTTCTAGTGTGTAGGTAAACCTGTGTACAGGAATACCAGTGAAGTGATACATTGATATAAATTGTGTGTATAAATCCTGAAATCAGTGAGTAGGGAAATCTGAGAATAAATGACTTAGCCTACATTAGAACCAAACTCAGTGGCTAACATGTGTGTGAACCTGTGTGTGTGATTGAGAGGTACCAAGGTGTATGCTAAACAGAATTTAACAGTGTAGTGTATAGGAATATGTGAACTTGTGTTCAGTGTTCAGGTTAAACTAACAGTGAAAAGAAATGATAGGCAACAAGTAAAAATTGCATTTAATCTACTTAAGGAAAGGAAAACAAATCACAGTAAATGGAAGGGAATTCAGTTCATGAAAATTCAGGAATAGGAAATCAATTTTCAGGTTTCAACCACTGGAGGAATCTCAGATTTATTCTATATGGGAAACACCAAATCAAAGTTCAAGAGAAATGCCAAGAAAAATCAGTGTACTATAGTACACTGTTTTCCAGATTTAGCCTTAAGGCAAAAACCCAAACTCAGATTTTTGATGATTACATTCTCAGGTATCATCTTAACACAATTAAGAAAAACATTTGAAATCAATGTGGACAGTTATAAAGGGGACTTCCTGGGTTAAGAATCAACATATAACTCAATCATTTTATCAGTTCATAACTGGAACTGAAAATCTCTGATTTATTAGTCAGTTCAAATAAGGAAGGAAAGTAAACTCAAGGCGATATTTAAGAATTAGTTGACAGTCACAATTAGATTCAATCCAAGTTCATAATTCAACAATGAAGTCTGAAACAGTTATTGAAAATCACATAAAACAGTCCAACTCTAACAGTGACAGTAACATGTCCTTGTGTTAACATTAAATCTGGAAAATATCATAAACCAATGTTCAGTGCAAAATATTCATCCCAAACCCATATCTCAACAATCCTCAAGTTCATATCATGACAGGTACTCCTAATCACTCGAAACCTTGCATTCAAATAAACACCACATGAACCCTTATATCCTAACATGGTTTTTAATGTACAGAGAAAAACCATAACATAAAATATCATTTAAACATATTCGAGAATCAAAACTGGAAATATCAGTGAGGGTTTCTGATACACACAGTATCAGTACACATGGGAATTTCCTATTAGGCAATCTAAATCAAACTTAAACAATATAAAGTAGGTTGGTAAATAGTAAATAGTGTGTGTCAGTGTCATACCCTATACTTCGTGTCCAGGAACCCGACACAAACATGTCCAATCAGCTAAATACACAAAACACAAGTCTGCAAACAGACAGTGTCGTACACGTGTTCCAGAGAGTCTAGGACACGACACGACACGAATTAGATCTCGTAATCACACATGTGGGTTCGCCTAGGGTAGGGATAGGGGCCTAGCACCCTGAATCGAACCCACATGTCGCCGTGTCCGACTTATCCAGCCATATCCGAGGCTGAAATCACACTGTGTGCGCATAGTGCAAATCCAGTGCACACACGAATATGCGTCGGATACGACACGAGGACTCGTGCAACTTGGGGAGCCTCGTGTCAGTGTCTGCCCCATCGTGTGTGTCAAATATCTCGTGTCCAAGTGTCGTGTCCAAGGAGGAATTGCCCCCGAGTAGCAGGGGACTGCTGTACGTGCGGGAACGTGTGTGTCGCGTGTCCAAAACGACCCGACACGACACAATCATCACCTCAGTCAACCAAAATCCAATAAACAATATCAAAACCTAATTTTCTATTTAAAAACTTTCCAAAAACCAGATCGAAATCCCCTCTTGGGCATTTCGACAAACACCCAGGCCACACCCTTGATACGTGTCCAAATGGACACGAAACTCATGAAACCTGACACGACACCAATGCATACACTTAGGGGACCCCTAGGGCTTTCTAATGATGAAGACAAAACGAATTTTCATGGAGAAATGAAAAAGTTACCTATTGTTGAACTTTTAAGAAAAATCCCCAATCAATAGCTCTTACCTTGATGTCCCAAACCACTCAAATCACATCAAACTAGGGGTGTAAACGGGTCGGACGGACACGGACAGTCCACTGTCCGTGTTCGATCCGAAAATAAAAATGAGTTCGGACAGACACGGACAATCCACTGTTCGAATTCGGGTCGGACGGACACGGACAACCACGGTTCGTTAATTCAATCGGACGGTCCGCGGACAAATTAAATATATTATCAAAAGCTATTATTTTATCAAGATTACTTGATAGTTGCTAAAAAAATCAAGTTGAAAGAAAATATAATAGAAGGTTATAGAATACAACAACCAATGGTAAAAGGTTAATGAAAATCGAGACCGGACAACAACAAATTGATGCAAAACCAAAATGATATGACATAATTGATGCAAAACCAAAAGGAGTTTCCACTATCAGACGGTCCGCGGACAAATTCAGACCGGACATGGATATGACCGTGTCCGTGTCCGATTTTTAAACGGACCAAAAAATATGTCCAAGTTTTGTTCGTTAATCAATCGGATGGCCCGCGGTCGAACCATTTATCGAGCCGGACACGTACGGACAACGGACTACTTTGTCCATTTTACACCCCTACATCAAACTGAGATAAAACTTCAATGACAGCAAGAATAGAGGTATTAGAACCTATTGGAAGAGATTTAGAATGAAAAGGAAGAGAAATGGAGTTCTAGGGATTAATTAAAATAGGAAGCAAACCTTTCCTTCTAGACTTGAGCTTTCCTAAGAAAGAGGCAACCCTAACTAAGAGAGTATTTATAGGGTGGTGTTCCCAATGATGATATGGTGGCTGGCCACTTAGTCTAGGGCTTAGGGTTTTGGAATTTGTCTTGGGCTTTGGGCCCAACCACAAGGCTATGAGCTAAATGATTTAATAAAGGTTCTAAATCACAAACCATGACTTATGACTTTCTAATTCTTATTGCTAACTAGAGTCTAATGACCAAACCAAGGATTAACTTAGGTTAGACTAGAGTCATATAACCTAACCAAGTCCATACTAACTAGGGTTAGCTTCTAGGTTGGTCTACAAGGGTCAAAACTAGTCAAAGTCAACCCAGTCCAAACAAATCCAAAATAATTCCTAAAAATTCTCATAAATTGAAATAAATTCTATTAAATCTAAATAATAATTAATAATTCCAAATAATTCTTAAAATTACAAAAATGACTAAAATATCCCTCAGTCTGGAAATGAACACTAGCAAGACACCAAATCATAAGTCATGAATTTAAATAGTTAAAAAAAATAATTAAAAATCACTAAAAATCATAACATGAAATAAATACCATTAAATAATAATTATAATTACAAAATTTCAAAATTACCCTCTTCTGAAAAATTGGGTGTTAAAATCCTACCCACCTTACAAAAATTTCGTCCTCGAAATTAAAATGGTAGTAGTCCTTCTAGGTCAAACACCCCACAATCTGAGTCTCAAACATACCGTCAGATAATCATATGCGTCTGTCCAAAACCATGATTCTCAGAATCTCTGTCATGCCAGTGAGCAAGGCTACGATAATCACAGAGTCCTCAACTATGGTACATACCTCTAGAACTATGGCATTTAAAATTTTCGCATTGCCGCGCGCTTGGCAGCGAAAACCTTAAATTCCCACACCCGAGAAATACATCCATAATCTGACTATATGTTCTCACTATGCCTGCTAGCATGACCCTAGAGGATTCTAAAATCTTATAATCGAGGCGACCTAGCCCATACAATTTATCTCAGAAGAAAAAAATAAATTATAATGAAATGCCAGATCAAACTTATCAACAGTGAGGAGACATATAGGAATAGATAGAACTGAATTTCAAGATAGGTATAATAAGATAAGGTGGAAATAGAATCGAGAAGATCAGAACCTGCAAGCACCTCTCCTACTGCCTGAGCATCCTCAAGTGTCATGGCGTAAGCTCGTCCTTACTGGCCTCCTCTGGCCTGCTGCTGGTGCTGTACGAACCTCTGTTGCTGAGTCTGCAATGTTGGTCCTCTCTGTTGTCCTGCCGGAGCCCTAGCTCCTGCTCCCTGAGCTGTCCGTCCCGCAGACTTGGGACACTCTCTTAACTGATGATCTGATGATCCGCAGAGTAGGCACTTGCCTAGCCTCAGCCGGCATTCACCCCAATCGTGCCCTGGTTTCTTACAGAAGGGGCAAAAGATAACATGCTGCTGTCTCTGCTGCTGCTGCTGCTGCTGTTGTCCCTGCTGGAATGGCTGCGGCTGGAACTGCCTTGGCTGCAGGTGCTGAAGGTGAGGCCTCTTGGCCTGGCCTCCGCTGCTGCTGCCCCCAACTGGGTCTCGCCCCCTCTTGAGCCTAAGCTCAAGATCATCCTCTGCCAACAAGGCTCCTGTCAAGATCTCCTCAAACGTGGCATCCCGGTTGCCCTTGGTCAAAGACTTGACCTCCTTGACTAGACCCTTCCTGAACCTCTGGGCCTTTGCCGTCTCACACAAACCCTCCACAAACCTGCCGAGGCGGCCGAACTCCCCGGCGTACTCCTCCACTGAGAGACTCCCCTGGACCAGGCTCTCGAACTGCGTCTCTAAGGCTCTGAGTGCTGAATCTGGGAAGAACTTCTTTTTGAAGAAGCCCTTGAACTGCTCCCAAGTCTGCCCAGGTACCCCTACCCTGGGGTCGGACTGATACCAGGTGCGAGCAAGATCTCGCATCCGGCTAGCTGCGGCCTCGATCTGAAGATCTGCTAGAATCCTGGCCAAGCGGAAGATCTCCTCTATATGCTCGATCCACTCATCGGCATATAGGATCCCCTCTGTCCCCAGAAAGTCTCTGGGGCTCATCTTCTGAAACTGCTCGATCCCCGGTGTCTTCGGCTGCTGCACCACTGGTCGAGCTACGGCTGTCGTGACGGCCAACTCCATGCCTCTAACCTGTTGAGCCTGCTGTCGGTCCATGAACTACTGGAAATACGCAAACATCTGAGCTGCGTCCACGTGTCCTGGAGGCGGCTGCTGGAAGGGATCCTCTGGAATGACCGGGTCCTACCTCCGAGCCGGTGGAAACATACCCCCTGCTGCTACTGCCGAGGTCTCAATACGAGCAGCGGTGGCAGGAGCTGCAGTCCCCTGGCCTCGCTGTGGTGGCTGGAAGGTAGCAGTCCCCTCCATAGCATTCCCATGGATGGTACGCTGTGATCTAGTCTCTACCATCCTGAAGATAGACAAACAAGAATATCAATTTCTGAGAAAGAAGCGATATAACAAAGGCGGACAATTATAATTCAAAGGATCAGCTGACAAAAAGATTTAGATGGCAATAAAAGAAATTTTTCTAAAGTGATTGAGTACCTTAAAATTAATGTCCTATATCCTAATGCAGGCTGTAGTGATACTCTAATTCGAATACCACTACACTTCTAGTCGAGACCTGCATGGGCCACCACTAAAAACGTGTCACGACCCGCACCCACTGTGAGGGTACGAGGACGTAACAACGTCCAGCCTACGCCGCAGTGTCGACGGTAGAACGTTGTCATAGGTCATCATACAACTAACAATATCTATCTAAACGGTTTATACTCCCCGAATGGGGGTGACATAGCAGTAATAAACTCAATCACAACTAAGGAAGAGAAAGCACGATATGAAATAGAACTCAAGGAAACAATAGATGAAAAGTAGTCTAAGATAATCCCAGCAAATATCCAGAAGTACATGGTCTCAGATACAGAATAAAAGAATATACAACTCTGAACTCCAAATATAGCCTAGCTAAAACATGTCTCAAGACTGCATAAAGTAAAATAAGCCTGACTAATCTAATCTAGGCAATCGGGGTGATATCCTCAGCTAGAGCTGGGTCCTCCTGAGGGTCCAGCTCACAGGTGTCATCTAAGGCTGCCCCGTAGTAAGTATCCAGACAGGCCTCCTCCTCGTCCTCTGTAATATTTTCAACAGGTCCAGTCAGGACAGGAGCGAGCACAATACATCTCATGCAGTTCATATCATGTCAGGAGATATAAAGCAAGCAATAGAGTAAGATACATGAAACACTGTAAGAAGATGTACATAAAAACAGAAAAGATATTTGATAACTGGAAATATATACATGATAAGTAAGAACTGTAAGTGACTAGTGATTTAGAGTATGAGATGGCATGTAATTGGCTTAGGTTGTACATGATAAAACATGGAAGTAACAGAGTGAACATGATAGGTAAATCACATGACCATTTATACTCACCCCTACCCACAATCAATACACAAGGATCTGTTCAAGTTACGTTACGGACATGATATTTTGGTTATATAAGAAACACATGAGGAAACATGAGCGTTCATGAAAGAACATGAGAGTACATGATCGTACATGAAAGAACATGAGAGAACATGAGTGTACATGAATAACGCAGAAGCAAGGAATACATGATGTACATGAAACACATGTCATAAAGTATCCGATGCGCCCGCTAAGGGGGTAACATCCCGAGAAGAGATCCATATAGTACCAATCCGTGATGATTACGTGACAGCATCAAGTAAAAGTAATCTAGAGCGAGAATATAAGTCGTGACAAGTATGAAACGATCAGAGAATGTACTCGCCTGGTATCTGAGTGTCCGATATGAAAGTACTGTCCGAGGAGTGGTGTCTGGCTCCTAATCAGAACAGCACAAGTCACAACAAGTCTAAAATGGTAAAATGAAGTCCTACTATGCATTTTACATGATTCTAGGTCAATCTAGGCCAAAGTTGGTCAACTCTGGTCAACCCTAGAAGTCAAACTAGGGCAGCCAAGTCTAATTTAGGTCAAACTAGTCTACACTAGACTACATTAGCCTAATACTAGGTCACTCAACCAACACTAGCTAGTACACCCACTACTAGGCTATCTAGACTAACTACAAGTTATGTGTCATCCAACACCATATGTAAAATACACTAGCTAGGTGCCCATATACCTATACATAGGTATAGGCACAACACATATCATGGCTATATATATATAGGCTATATATATATATACATACATTATGTATAAAGAGAGAGGGAAGCATGTGAGTATGTGTGTGAGAACAAGCATGTAATGTGTGTGTCATAAACATGAGTGTGTGGGTGTTGTCACGCCCCAGAACCAGAATACTGGAAAGCGGGGGCGAACATAGCCAGCTACGTATATTGAAATGAAGTCCATCTCGCTATACGGTCACGGCTGTCTAAAATATGAGGGTTTACTACAAGCCAACGGTCTCTTATGGTCAAGCCTATTGTCTCAATCACAAGCAAGTAATATAATCACAAGGTGTTAGATCACCAAATATACAATAAAAGGTGTCCCAAATATTACATATCAGCTGATCATGAAGCTAGTCATAC
Source organism: Iris pallida (assembly GCA_029216955.1). Lineage (NCBI taxonomy): Eukaryota > Viridiplantae > Streptophyta > Magnoliopsida > Asparagales > Iridaceae > Iris > Iris pallida. Next base: position 2,011,985 of record JANAVB010042020.1, on the reverse strand, counting down.
AAAATGCAAGGACTAGCAAGAGTTAAGTCAAACATGATCAACCCTAGGATTTGTTAATCATGTTTACAGTCCGTAGGCAGACAGTAAGTAAAGTGTATCGAGCTAACAGGTGCTCGTCGGCTAAACGCCTCAAAAGAATAACTTTACAATTGAGTGAGCGAAACAAAATAGAAAACCTACTCGTAGCTCGGGTTCCTTCTAGTCGCCACCATCGGACTGGAGGTTCGGTAGATCCTCGGGTGCTGCTCCGAAATCTGGCCACACAAAACCAGCTGGGTCAAACCCCAGAAAGAGCAAGTGCCACAAGGGAGGCCACGAAATAAGAACAAAAGCCAGCATATCAGAACATAATAAATGAAATAAAAGTACAAGTAATAAAGAGCACGTCAGGACAATAAACGACTAGGGACGTGGAACCATTCTGAAACCAGGTTACAACCCGTAAACCAAACAAGGACCGGGGTTGTAACCCTTCGCCTGAATAGCTCCTTGCCTCTACCCAATTATTGTTAGAGATAAGTAAAACAATCATGTACAAGAGTAGCCAGGTACAGGGACTAGACAAGACTTAGACAAGGCTGGACTCCATCCATTCACAAGCGGCCATGAAATTACTACGGCTTACTACTTAACTAACTAGGGTTATCACAAGCCTTAATTACTAACAAGATGCAAGTGAGAAATTTCCAGTCCCAAGCCCTGCAGACCATCCAGTTATCCTCCCGCGGGTTGAGAGTATGGTTGGGTACATCGCTCCGGAGACGATATACCCTTATGTGACTTAGAGGGTGCAACACATGACAGTGCGCTGGAAATGTGCTCTACTCGTCGGCAAGCTACAAGTCCAATTAAGAGCGCCCAGATAACGAGATTGCCTGTGACTGGAAATTCTCCATGAACTATAGTTTGATCTAGTTATTAGCCTAATCCATGTCCAGTGCAAATCCCTGACCGTAGGAAACCAGGGAGTCACGTCCTAGACATGATGCAAGACAAGACAAGTAGATTGTACAAGCAAGCAAGCAGGAACACCCACGGTGTCAAGTTGATTATACGAGTCAAGTTAGCCGCCGCAACAGCATCAAGATAAATTATGTCAGGGTACTTGTCAGGAGTGCACCACGACGGGCCACTATCATGTCAGGTTGGTCATATCAGGAGTGCACCACTACGGGTCACTGTCGTGTTATGCTAGTTCCTTGCCATACCATGCCAGGTACAATAGTCATTCCAAACATATTAAGTAAAATCAAGTTTATGACAAAAGGCGTAAGGATATAAAATGGGCATAAAATATCTAATAAAATATTAACATACAGGGCTATAGAAGAGCCAAGCTTAAGGAAAATAAAACCAAATCTCCATGGTTGGACAGGTTGCGTAAGAGAATGGACTGCGCAGGGGTGAACTGCGCTGAAGGGAGAGGGCTGCACAGGGGGAGGTTGGCACAGTAGATGGATGGCGCAGGGATGAAGTGCGCAGGAGTAAACTGCACATGAGTGGATTGTGCAGAAGTAAATTGCGCCGAAGTGGATTGCACAGAAATGGACTGCGCAGAAGTGGATTGCACAGAAATGGACTGCGCAGGAGTGGATAGCGCATAGATCAAGCGCGCAAGGGGAAAGGGAACGCTGGGCTAAGGAGCGCCAGCGCAGTTCAGCTCAGCACAATGCGCTGGCCGAGGGGATGCGCAGTTTACCAAAGGGTGAGCTGTACAATCGGCTTTGCGCTAAAGAGCGCAGGCCGAGAGGTCTGCTCCTCCAACCCGAGAAGAACTCCAAGAACTCCAAAACTTCAATTCTTCATATCTTTGTCAAATCAAAGCCAAATCTAGATTTTCAAAGTTCTAACTTGAGTAAAATTGAATTCTCTTCCACATGGAAGCATCAAAACCCACAAAAATCCAACCAAAATAGATCAAAACCATGTAAATCCGAAAATAGTTAAAACCTAGATCTAGAACAATGGAGACACCAAATCATAAAATGTCAAGCACTAATGTTGATCACCATGGTCTAATCTAGCTAATGAACAAATAATATGTGGTTCTCATGTGGTGGCAAGGTGCACTTGCCTTTGGTGTTTGGTGTTGTGTAGAGGAAGGAAGAAGAAGGAGATGGAGAAGTAAATGAAAAATAAAGAGGAGAGAGAAAAGTTAGGTAAGATTTAATGGAGGTGGGTGTGTTGTGTTAAGGGTGGAGCATAGGCTAAGGTGTTCCATGCATATTAAACCAAACCAAACCAAATTAAACCAATTCTCCTCCACAAAATAAACCAAGCCAAGTAAAATCCAATTACGAGAACCAAAATCTGCAAGTCAAGCCAATTACAAGTACATGCCAAAATCCGAGAAAATAAAATACAGGTCCAAGATACATGCAGGCTTGATCAAAAATATGTATTCAGAATATGGGTGTTACAGGTGTATAGAGTGATATGGTGTGAAAGAATTCTGAAATCAAAACTGTGTGACCAAGTGTAGTGTTTAGGTGAGAGGGTGATGCTATGGCTGTTAGCCTCTCAGGAAAGAAAAGAACCTAATACACATTACACCACATATAGAGAATAGGAAAGTGAAATGTGCTCATGTGTTCTAGTGTGTAGGTAAACCTGTGTACAGGAATATCAGTGAAGTGATACATTGATATAAATTGTGTGTATAAATCCTGAAATCAGTGAGAAGGGAAATCTGAGAATAAATGACTTAGCCTACATTAGAACCAAACTCAGTGGCTAACATGTGTGTGAACCTGTGTGTGTGATTGAGAGGTACCAAGGTGTATGCTAAACAGAATTTGACAGTGTAGTGTATAGGAATATGTGAACTTGTGTTCAGTGTTCAGGTTAAACTAACAGTGAAAAGAAATGATAGGCAACAAGTAAAAATAGCATTTAATCTAGTTAAGGGAAGGAAAACAAATCACAGTAAAATAGAAGGGAATTCAGTTCATGAAAAGTCAAGAATAGGAAATCAATTTTCAGGTTTCAACCACTGGAGGAATCTCAGATTTATTCTATATGGGAAACACCAAATCAAAGTTCATGAGAAATGCCAAGGAAAATCAGTGTACTATAGTACACTGTTTTCCAGATTTAGCCTTAAGGCAAAAACCCAAACTCAGATTTTTGATGACTACATTCTCAGGTATCATCTTAACACAATTTAGAAAAACATTTGAAATCAATGTGGACAGTTATAAAGGGGACTTCCTGGGTTAAGAATCAACATATAACTCAATCATTTTATCAGTTCATAACTGGAACTGGAAATCTCTGATTTATTAGTCAGTTCAAATAAGGAAGGAAAGTAAACTCAAGGCGATATTTAAGAATTAGTTGACAGTCATAATTAGATTCAATCCAAGTTCATAATTCAACAATGAAGTCTTAAACAGTTATTGGAAATCACATAAAACAGTCCAACTCTAACAGTGACAGTAACATGTCCTTGTGTTAACATTAAATCTGGAAAATATCATAAACCAATGTTCAGTGCAAATTATTCATCCCAAACCCATATCTCAATAATCCTCAAGTTCATATCATGACAGGTACTCCTAATCACTCGAAACCTTGCATTCAAATAAACACCACATGAACCCTTATATCCTAACATGGTCTTTAATGTACAAAAAAAAACCATAACATAAAATATCATTTAAACATATTCGAGAATCAAAACTGGAAATATCAGTGAGGGTTTCTGATACACACAGTATCAGTACACATGGGAATTTCCCATTTGGCAATCGAAATCAAACTTAAACAATATAAAGTAGGTTGGTAAATAGTAAATAGGGTGTGTCAGTGTCATACCCTACACTTCGTGTCTAGGAACCCGACACAAACATGTCCAATCAGCTAAATACACAAAACACAAGTCTGCAAACAGACAGTGTCGTGCACGTGTTCCAGAGAGTCTAGGACACGATACGACACGAATTAGATCTCGTAATCACACATGTGGGTTCGCCTAGGGTAGGGCTAGGGGCCTAGCACCCTGAATCGAACCCACATGTCGCCGTGTCCGACTTATCAAGCCGTATCCGAGCCTAAAATCGCACTGTGTGCGCATAGTGCAAATCCAGTGCACACACGAATACGCGTCGGATACGACACGAGGACTCGTGCAACTTGGGGAGCCTCGTGTCAGTGTCTGCCCCATCGTGTGTGTCGAATATCTCGTGTCCAAGTGTCGTGTCCAAGGAGGATTTGCCCCCGAGTAGCAGGGGACTGCTGTGCGTGCGGGAACGTATATGTCGCGTGTCCAAAATGACCCGACACGACACAGTCATCACCTCAGTCAACCAGAATCCAATAAACAATATCAAAACCTAATTTTCTATTTAAAAACTTTCCAAAAACCAGATCGAAATCCCCTCTTGGGTATTTCGACAAACACCCAGGCTACACCCTTGATACGTGTCCAAATGGACACGAAACTCATAAAACGTGACACGACACCAATGTATACACTTAGGGGACCCCTAGGGCTTCCTAATGATGAAGACAAAATGAAATTTCATGGAGAAATAAGAAAGTTACCTATTGTTGAACTTTCAAGAAAAATCCCCAATCAATAGCTCTTGTCTTGATGTCCCAAACCACTCAAATCACATCAAACTGAGATGAAACTTTAATGACAGCAAGAATAGAGGTATTAGAACCTATTGGAAGAGATTTAGAATAAAAAGGAAGAGAAATGGAGTTCTAGGGATTAATTAAAATAGGAAGCAAACCTTTCCTTCTAGACTTGAGCTTTCCTAAGAAAGAGGCAACCCTAACTAAGAGAGTATTTATAGGGTGGTGTTCCCAATGATGATATGGTGGCTGGTTACTTAGTCTAGGGCTTAGGGTTTTGGAATTTGTCTTGGGCTTTGGGCCCAACCACAAGGCTATGAGCTAAATGATTTAATAAAGGTTCTAAATCACAAACCATGACTTATGACTTTCTAATTCTTATTGCTAACTAGAGTCTAATGACCAAACCAAGGATTAACTTAGTTTAGACTAGAGTCATATAACCTAACCAAGTCCATACTAACTAGGGTTAGCTTCTAGGTTGGTCTACAAAGGTCAAAACTAGTCAAAGTCAACCCAGTCCAAACAAATCCAAAATAATTCCTAAAAATTCTCATAAATTGAAATAAATTCTATTAAATCTAAATAATAATTAATAATCCCAAATAATTCTTAAAATTACAAAATGACTAAAATATCCTTTAGTCTAGAAATGAACACTAGCAAGACACCAAATCATAAGTCATAAATTTAAATACTTAAAAAAATAATTAAAAATCACTAAAAATCATAACATAAAATAAATACCATTAAATAATAATTATAATTACAAAATTTTAAAATTACCCTCTTCTGGAAAACTGGGTGTTACACCTATTCTGCTTCCACTCTTATTTATCTCTTGAGTTACGCATATTAGGCGAGTTTCTCGTCCCCAACTCTTCTGTCTTCGTAGTCGAGGCATGTGATAACTTCATTGGTATCAACTACGAAGATACGTCCTAGGTAGAGTCATGTCTTGGATTAAGTCATTGGTACAGGCTTATTTTGAGAATTGACTTTTATCTAAGTTGTGGAGTCAGCGTAGGCCTGCTCCCACTCAACTGACTCAGGAGACATATTTATTCATATGCCTCCATCCCTTCTTGATTGTGGTTTTGTTATTGCTTACGCATTTACTTATATTACTGTTGTCTTTATCTTACCACATGCCATGCTTTGTTTTGATTGATATGATTTTCCAGCCCTTTGGTTTGGTTTTCATGCTTGACTAGATTTAGGAAATTCCGAGGACGGAATTTATTTTTAAGTTGTGGAGAGTTGTGAGACTCGTCTCACAGTATCGGTATTTATATACGGATACGTATTTTGTAGTGTATTTTATAATTTTTTGGTTTTCGTAATGCTTTAAAAAAATTTCCTAACTTATAGATTTTCTCCTTGGCCGGCATACCGCCAGTATACCGGAGTATACCGACGGCATACCGTCTAGACAGATTTTCCACAATTTAGATATTTTCGATTTTAGATATTTTCATGAATAGTGTTTTCGATATTTTTATGGATAGTGTTTTGGATATTTTGATGAATAGTATTTAGATATTTTCGTAAATAGTTTAGATGCACCTTATTACCCATTGGATATTTGGTTTTGTTTGGATGGTTAGGATTGACTTAGATCTTCACATGGATCACCATCCGACGGCTAAGATTAATTCTCCCTTCTATATATACCATTTCACTTTTTCTCTCCTCTCTCTTTTCATTCCTTTCACTCTCACTTCATTTTTTCTTCCCTTCTCTCCCCCTTGGAGCTTGCCAAGAGCTTGGCCTTGAGGCCTTGTGTGTGGTGTCTAACCCCCTAGGAGGAGGAGTAGAAGATTAGGCTTGGAGCTGAACCTACGCAAGTACATCTTGCCAAAATCTTGAACAAAAATGTTTTTGTTGTCATTTTATTTTCTTTGGTAGTAAATACTTAGAATTGTTCTAAACTCATTTTGTTGAATATGTTTTCCTTATGATTCTCGTATATATACATGTTTCCAAATTTGTTTAAGCAAGGTTTTGATTTTCTGTTAAAATCTAATATGGACTTAGTAGAAAACTTGGTATCAAGAGTGATACTAGTTTTACCATCATGTATCTTGGTCATATATACATATATGAGGCCCTCACATAGTTTGTATATCATGGATTTTGAGTTTGGTGGCAATCGGAACTCGTTTCGGTGTTCCGAGAACCTCTGTTTGGGAGTATTTTGAGGTATTGATCAATCAAATCTTTGAATTTGTAAAAACTAATACTTCCATGTTGTAAAAAATTCAATTCTATACAATTTTGACTTTTGAAAATCCGAATTTCCATTTAAAACGATGTTTTGATGGCCGAAACAAGTTTTGAGTTCAAAAATCAACTTTCTGTGACGGTTCGGAAAATCCGTCGGAAATCCGCGGAAATTCGTCGGAAAATCCGAACTTGCACCACAAAACTTGCTGTGACACTTCGGAAAATCTGCCGGAAATCCGCAATAATCCGTCGGATAATCCGGTTAGGCTATTTTTGTCTGTTTTTGCCCGTTTCTGTCCGTTTTTGTCCGTTTTTGATATTTTCTTCGATTGTAATGATTTCTTAACATGATTAGATGATCTTGCATAGTTAGAAAATGATTGTACACCCCATATACACTTGACACTAGCACATGTTCAATCATTTTCTATGAAATGTACTTAGCTTAAATTATTATTTCCCACATGCCATGATATGTCTTTTGATAGATTCTTTCTTACAAGCTATGATAATTATTACATGTGTTCCTTGCTTACATGATAGTGACCGTCGTGGTGCACTCTTGTACATGTCTTTCTTTGCTTACATGATAGTGGCCTGTCATGGCGCACTCTTGATTCCAGTACATGTCTTGCTCCTTGATAGTGGCTCGTCGTAGCGCACTCCTGGCTTCTTGTCTATTATAGTTTTTTGTTGTGGCTTGTTATGGTGCACATTCTCGTTATTGTCCAGTCTTGCATGTCTCATGTCTAGGATGGATTCTGCGGAATGCCACACCCGGAATCCAACAAGAAAATGTTAAGGACTAAACAACTAGCTTGATTACTTAGATCATTGAGAATTTCCCAGTTACCTGTTGCTCCTTTGGTCTTGGCATTATATATATATACATGGGATTTGGAGCTATCTGTCATGATGAGCACACTTCCAGCACACCGTTGAGTGTTGCACTACTATAGGATACATTTGTCTCCCGGAAAATGTATCCACTATTACCAAATGGTACATTTGTCTCCAGGGCGATGTACTATTACTAGGATACATTTGTCTCCCGGGCGATGTATCCACTATTACCATTGGCTTGGACCATTCAGGTAGTAGCAGGCAGGTGCTGGACTTGGAATTCTCAGACTTGCATTTGTTAGTAATTAGGATTATTATAACCCTAGTTAGCTAATATATAAAGCCGTACTCATTGCTTGGCCGTGACTATTGTATGGAGTCCAGTCTAGTCTAGTTTGTCTAGGCAGTGTCCGGATTTGTTTATTTTCAGTACATCTTTGTTTATGCTTTACTTTTGTCGATAAATAATTATATACTAAAGTTCTTTTCAGGAGAAGGGTTACAACCCCGGTCCTTGTTTGGTTTACGGGTTGTAACTTGGGTTCCAGAATAGTTTCTAAGTCATCTAATCATTTGTCATTCTATATAGACTTAACATGCTCACATGCTCCAGTTACATAACATGCTCACATGTTCCAGTTCTCTTACATGTTCCAGTTATCTAACATGCTCACATGACCCGGCTACTTAACATGCTCACATGTCTAGTTTATCTTTCACGTTCACATGCTTCCTTTTCCTTACATGTACACAGTTTATATTATGTCACATGTCCTTTTCTTTATTCTACATGTTGCTTTACTTATTGTCTTTTCTATTCTCGGAATAAGTGCATTGGTAGCGCACGAGTCTCGATTTGCTTTTACTTAATTTTGTCTCTATTCGTTGCTATGATTTGTATGCTGGTTTTAGTTCATAGTTTGGCTTCCTTTGTGGTACTTGCTATTGGGGGTCTGACCCCACTGGTTTTGTTTGGCCAGATCTGATAGAGGAGCCCGGAGGATCTTTCGTACCTTCCACTCGTTGGTGATTACCCAGAGCACCAGAGTACCTTAGTGGGTTTTCTATTTCATTCTCCCACTAGTTATGTACATTATTCTTTTGTGGCGTTTAGCCTCCGAGCACGTGTTTAGCTCGTGTTTTGGACTTGACATTTAGCCTACGGGCCAGATCATGATTTGCCTTTTCTAGACTATAACTAGAGCATATTGTCACGACCCGCACCCGCTATAAGGGCACGTGCACGTGACAACGCCCAGCCCTCACCGTAAAAACGGCGTAGAACGCTGTAGGTTTTTCTACTCTAAACAGTTTATATATATATCAAAAACCTGTCGAGAATATGGTCAACTCCGAACGGAGGACAAACAATGAATATATATGAGTGCTCAATTACAACTCTTAGATAACAAAATAAAGACTGAAAGAGAAAGACAACAAGACGATAATAAAATAATAACCTGTCAAGTCCAACACAAGAATATATACAAGTCCAAGTCTCTAATACAATCCATAGTAATAACAGTCTCAAAAGTAGCTGGAGACAATATCCAGTACAAAAGACCTACTCTAACTAAGCAATAGGTAAGGTCTCGCCAGGCAGAGCTAAGCCCTGCTGGACCAAAGTCTCCAGGTCTAGGCCCACTACGTCATCCGGACCGTAGTAGGTACAGTAATCCCCCTCGTCAGCATCTGTAATATTTTCAACATATCCTGTCAGGATGGAACGAGTAAAATCTACTAACAACAGTTCACAAGATATGACAAAAGCTATAAGACTGTAAATAGAGAGTATATACAAGAAAATCATGGAATGTACATGTGAGTGTCATGGCAAGGTAAGCTGTAAAACTAAAGCTAGAACAAGGCAAGTAAACTGATCATGGCATGTACAAGAATCAAGAATCATATATCTAGGTGTGTGTGTACTAGCTACAACATGTGGCCGGATTGGGTCTGCACAAGGTTATGATCTAGCCAATCGTACGTGTGGTGTAGGATTGGCTTTCACAAGATTCACAATATATACAAGGCGGGTATGACCACACATCTACACTAATACTCCCCGTCTCCGACTGGTAGAGTGGATCCAAATAAGACACGTTACGACACGAGATTCTACGAGAAGGGAGCAAGTCTCCTCGAGAATCAGTGTCCATATACTGCACAAGAACTACAAGGGGGCTTGCACAAGATATACCAAGATAACGAGGAATAATATCTCATGTCGGGATCCATGAATACCAATTCGTGTGACTAATGTGTCGAGAACAAGCATATCCACACTAATTACATGAATCATAACAATCATTATAAATTAGAAAAGTGTCAGAGAATATACTCGCCTGTAATATGGTATGATATGTCTACTGGAGCAAATACAACGTCTCGAGGACCTATAGAGAACAAGACGTATCAATACTATGCTTAGGAATTAAAGTCAAGACAATTTAAACCCTATTAAGTCATTCTAGGTTAAGACACGTCAAACTAGACTGTACGAGGTCAATCTAAGTCATTTTAGGTCTAGCTAGGTCATACTGGATCAATGCAAGTCAAATGGAATTAATCTAGGTCGATTTGAGTCGACAGTTGACTTACAGTTGACTTTTGATCAACTGGTCAACTATGGTCAACTCTGGTCAACCCTAGGTCAACTCTAGGTCATTGGTGACTAACAGTTGACTTTTGGTCAACTGCACAAGTCTAATGGAATTTGGGACTAAATTGGGTAAAGTGTTGACCTATAGTTGACTTTTGGTCTAAAAAGTCAACCGGGGTCAAGACTAGGTATAGGCGACTATTTCTAATCATTACCAACCTCTACAACCCATATCCAAGTCCTTCTTGGACTTGGAAACTCAAATCTTGGCCGTAGGCCAATATCCTATTTTACCTTTTCTAAGGTAAATTTCTAGCCTAGGTGGAAACCTAGTTAGCCTACCTACGCTTGTTATTTTCACCCGTGCTCCCTAGGGTAGTAAGATACTAACCTATACATACGTTACCTACCAAAATACCTAAGTAAAGTGGACGTTTAGTCCATCTTACGGCCCATTGCCGATATCTTGAATATTTCAAGATACGCACTGATACGGCGCGATACCGGCACCCTACGACCCCGATTTCCACTCGGGAGCCTGCTCGCAAAATCTAATTCATATATTCTAACTCCACGCCAAGTTTCGTCGCGTTCCGATACTCCGAGCTCCGTTTCACCCTCTAACTCGATTTCCTCCAAAACTCCCTTCTAGCTCCTATTCAAATTCTTCTTCTTAACTCTTCCTCTAACTTCTTCTTCTAATTTCCTTCTCTTTCTTCCCTTTCTAATTCCTAATCTCCTTTTTCTTATCCCTTCCTATTCTAATTTTTCTTCCTACTCTTTCCTATTCTTCTAATCCTTCTCATTTTCTAACTTCTCTTAACTTCTTCCATTTCTTCCTATCTTTTCCTCAATCTTCTTCTCCTATTCTATTCTCATTCTAACCATCTTCTTACATATATATATATATATATATATATATATATATATATATATATATATATATACATATATATATACCATATATGGGGGTAAATTGGGGCTAGATAGGGGGGTATACATAGGCTAAAGGGGCTGGAATGGGGGGGTTTAACTAGCAGCACTGCTGCCAGTGCTACTGCTGCCACTGCAGCTTCTTGCTGCTGTTACAGCAGCTGGAGCTGCTGCTCCTGCTGTTTTCTTCTTCTTCTTCTCTAGTTTCTTCCTCCCCTTTATCTCCTACTCTCTCTCTCTCTCTCTCTCTCTCTCTCTCTATATATATATATATATATATATATATATATATATATATATATATATATACTCTTATATCCCTCTATCTACCTCACTATATATATATATATATATATATATATATATATATATATATATATATATTTTTATATATATATATATATATATATATATATATATATATATATATATATCTATATACCCAAAAAAAAAAAAAAAAAAAAATATATATATCTATATACCCAAATACACACACACATCTATATATATATATACATACACACCTATATCCATATACATATAAATACATACACATATCTATATCTATATATAAATATCTATATACATATATCTATCTATGTATATATATACCTATACACATATATACATATATATATATACTCTTATATCCCTCTATCTACCTCACTATATATATATATATATATATATATATATATATATATATATATATATATATATATATATATATATATACCCAAATACACACACACATCTATATATATACATACACACCTATATCCATATACATATAAATACATACACATATCTATATCTATATATAAATACAAACACACACACACACACACCCTCACACAACACAACACACACACACCCTCACATACCACCACCACCACTCTCATCACTCTCTTGACACCACCACCACTTCCATCTCCCCCCCCCCCACCCCCCCACACACACACAAATACTTATAATTATATATATACATATATGTATATATATTCATATATACATATATATATATATATACCATTCATTATACACAAAACCCCTAATAATTCCTTAACCTAGATTTTTTAGGGAAATCTTCAAAATTTATGGGCAAATGGTGGAGAATCTTCTCCTCTCCATTATTGGTGAAGGAATTAAATGCAAAAGTGTAATAAATGTGGGATTAGAAGCATACCTAGATAGGTTTTGCTTGAGGAAGAAAGCTTGAAGAAAAGAATAGATTTTTGAAAGAGAGAGAGAGAGTTTTCTTAATGGAGAAGAAAAAGGGGGGGCTCTATTCATGGCGGGCCAAAAATGGGAGGGGTTATTGGGTTTTGGGTAGGATCCAATAGCCCCTCCAAACCCAATAGACTTAATTTGGGTTCGGTTTGTTTCGGTTTGGTTCGGTTTGTTTCTAATGAACTAATTAAGTCTCTAAAATGACTAATTAAGCCATGAAAGTTGGGTTTATAATTTCTAACCTAATTATGATGGTATGTGGGCCAAGCCCAGCTAGTATGTGGGTCCCACTAGGGTCCAGGCTACCCGGGTCTCCAATTTGAGTCCGAATTGGATAAAATCCAAACCGACCCAAATAAATCCCAAAAAATCACATAAAATAAATAAAAATTTCTAAAAATTATAAAACTTGAAAAATGACAAAAATACCCCTAATTCAAAAACTGGGGGTGACAAATCTACCCTCCTTAAAAAATTTCGTCCTCGAAATTCAAACGGTCTTACTCTTCTCTAGGTCAAGCACCCAACAATCAAGGTCTACTAAATTTTATCCTAAGTTATATAACATGTAACCCAGGAAATCAGAACACATGCATGGTTTTAAATCTCTACAGTATCGTGTTATTGTAGTCTTCATTGGGGTTTTTTATTTAATCTAGCGTGATCATCACATATGCAAACTAAAGGTACTAAGAAAGCAATCATCAATCAATGGACAGAAAGAACAGGTAAAAGAAAGAGCAATACCCTACCTCCTAGTCCAATGCGTGCAGGATCCTCAACTGTCATCGAAAAAGCCCTGTCCTGGCGGGGTATATCCCGCTGCTGGTGGAGGGCGTGATGCGGTGCCATAGGTGGCCTACCCTGTGCTCCCTGAGCTGCACGGCGATGGTTCGTAGGACAATCTCTCAACTGATGTCCAGCCACCCCGCAATAGAGGCACAAGCCCAGCCTCTTCCGACAGACCTCCCAGATGTGACCGGACTTCTTGCAGAAGTTGCAAGGAGCCCCATGTTGTGCCTGCCTCTGCTGAGGGCGCTGCACCTGCTGCTGAACCGGTGCTCTGGCCTTTACCTGCGGCTAGTAATGCTGGAAAGAACGATGCTGAAGCTGAGGGCGCTTAGCAGCCCCCGCGCTGCTAGAAGCTCCCGAGAAAAGATCACGCTCCCTCTTGGGCTTCAAGCCCCACTCCCACTCTACCTTGCGGGCCTCCATGTAGATCTGGGTATAAGTCTCATAGAAGGAAGGAATGAGGATCTTGATATCCCAAGTCAGCCCCTCCCTGAAACGGCTCGCCCTGATCTCCGGGTCTCGAACCATGTACTCTGCGTATCGGCTCAGACGGCCGAACTCCGCTGCGTACTCCTCCACAGAAAGACTGCCCTGCTGCAGATCCTAGAACTGTCGTACCAGGTCAATCTTGTCCGTGGGGGAAAAGAACTTCTCCTTGAAGAGGAGCTTGAACTCTGCCCAAGTACGACCCTCTCCAACTAGGGCTGGCTCATTTCTGAACCAGGTGCGCGCAATGTCTAGCAACTGCAAACCTACCGCCTCGACCTTCAGGTCGTCTGCCAGGCGGGAGGCCCTCATCTGCCGCTCGATATCCTCGAGCCAATCATCTGCATAGACCACACCCTCGGTCCCTCTAAAGTCACGGGGCCCGAGCTTCTTGAAGTCCTGGATATCTCCGTACCTAGTACGCGTCCCCGGATGAGGAGCCCTCTACTTCACGGCTGCAAGGGCCAACTGATGGGCATCCTCCATGCCCTGACGCATCGTGTCTGTCTGCCTCTGCTGAGCCTCGGCCTGGGCTCTCTAAGTCTCCAGCATCTGCTGGAGGAAGGTAAGCATCTGCCCCATATCTGTAGGCAGAGGAGGTGGAGGTAGAAGTACATCTGCAACTGGCGGAGGAATCCGCTGCACAGGAGGAGGAAGAGCGCCCCCGACAGCTCCCGGCACTACGGGAAGAGCACCTGCAACCCCAGGTACTGTCATCGAGGTAGTTGGAGGAGTACCCCCGAGAATCCCAACTGACGTCCCGACTGCAGGGGAAGTGACCGGAGCCTGTCCGCCAGAGGTGGCAGACCTCTCCGTCTCCCCGTGCTCCTCGCCAGGAGAGTGAGTCATAACTATCCTGGAGACAGATTGAAAGGAAGATATCAATATGGCACAAGAAAGATTATATCAAAGGAGGACAGCTAGAATGCATTAAATCAATATCAAAGACGGTAAGCAAGATAAGCAAGAAAAGATCCTACTGTGATTGAGTACTCTTAGCCTATAGCCTATCCTAGATACGTACCGTAGGCTCGTAATAGCACTCTATGTCGAGCGCCACTACGATATCGCACTAATTGCGACTCTCGACCTGCATGAGCCACCACTAAAACGTATCACGACCCGCACCCGCTAAAGGGCACGTGCACGTGATAACGCCCAGCCCTTACCATAAAAATGGCATGGAACGCTGTAGGTTTTTCTACTCTAAACAGTTTATATATATGTCAAAAACCTGTCGAGAATATGGTCAACTCCGAACGGAGGACAAGCAATGAATATATATGAGTGCTCAATCACAACTCTTAGATAACAAAGTAAAGACTGAAAGAGAAAGACAACAAGACGATAATAAAATAATAACCTGTCAAGTCCAACACAAGAATATATACAAGTCCAAGTCTCTAATACAATCCATAGTAGTAACAGTCTCAAAAGTAGCTGGAGACAATGTCCAGTACAAAAGACCTACTCTAACAAAGCAATAGGTAAGGTCTCGCCAGGCGGAGCTAAGCCCTGCTGGACCAAAGTCTCCAGGTTTAGGCCCACTACGTCATCCAGACCGTAGTAGGTACAGTAATCCCCCTCGTCAGCATCTGTTATATTTTAAACATATCCTGTCAGGATGGAATGAGTACAATCTACTAACAACAGTTCACAAGATATGACAAAAGCTATAAGACTGTAAATAGAGAGTATATACAAAAAAATCATGAAATGTACATGTGAGTATCATGGCAAGGTAAGCTGTAAAACTAGAGCTAGAACAAGACAAGTAAACTGATCATGGCATGTACAAGAATCAAGAATCATATATCTAGGTGTGTGTGTACTAGCTACAACACGTGGCCGGATTGGGTCTGCACAAGGTTATGATCTAGCCAATCATACGTGTGGTGTAGGATTGGCATTCACAAGGTTCACAATATATACAATACGGGTATGACCACACATCTACACTAGTACTCCCCGTCCCCGACTGGTAGATTGGATCCAAGCAAGACACGTTACGACACGGGATTCTACGAGAAGGAAGCAAGTCTCCTCAAGAATCGGTGTCCATATACTGCACAAGAACTACAAGGGGGCTTGCACAAGATATACCAAGATAACGAGGAATAATATCTCATGTCGGGATCCATGAATACCAATCCGTGTGACCAATGTGTCGAGAACAAGCATATTCACACTAATTACATAAATCATAACAATCATTATAAATTAGAAAAGTGTCAGAGAATGTACTCGCCTGTAATATGGTATGATATGTCTACTGGAGCAAATACAACGTCTGGAGGACCTATAGAGAATAAGACGTATCAATACTATTCTTAGGAATTAAAGTCAAGACAATTTAAACCCTATTAAGTCATTCTAGGTTAAGATACGTCAAACTAGAATATACGAGGTCAATCTAAGTCATTTTAGGTCTAGCTAGGTCATACTGGATCAATGCAAGTCAAACGGAATTAATCTAGGTTGATTTGAGTCGACAGTTGTCTTACAGTTGACTTTTGGTCAACTGGTCAACTGTGGTCAACTGTGGTCAACTCTGGTCAACCCTAGGTCAACTCTAGGTCATTGGTGACTAACAGTTGACTTTTGGTCAACTGCACAAGTCTAATGGAATTTGGGACTAAATTGGGTAAAGTGTTGACCCATAGTTGACTTTTGGTCTAAAAAGTCAACCGGGGTCAACCGGGGTCAAGACTAGGTATAGGCGACTATTTCTAATCATTACCAACCTCTACAACCCATATCCAAGTCCATCTTGGACTTTGAAACTCATATCTTGGCCGTAGGCCAATATCCTATTTTACCTTTTCTAAGATAAATTTCTAGCCAATGTGGAAACCTAGTTAGCCTACCTACGCTTGTTATTTTGACCCATGCTCCCTAGGATAGTAAGATACTAACCTATACATACGTTATCTACCAAAATACCTAAGTAAAGTGGACGTTTAGTCCATCTTACGGCCCATTGCCGATATCTTGAATATTTTAAGATACGCACTGATACGACGCGATACCGGCGCCCTACGACCCCGATTTCTACTCGGGAGCCTACCCGTAAAATCTAATTCATATATTCTATCTCCACGCCAAGTTTCGTCGCGTTCCGATACTCCGAGCTCCGTTTCACCCTCTAACTCGATTTTCTCCAAAACTCCCTTCTAGCTCCTATTCAAATTCTTCTTCTTAACTCTTCCTCTAACTTCTTCTTCTAATTTCCTTCTCTTTCTTCCCTTTCTAATTCCTAATCTCCTTTCTCTTATCCCTTCCTATTCTAATTTTTCTTCCTACTCTTTCCTATTCTTCTAATCCTTCTCCTTTTCTAACTTCTCTCAACTTCTTCCATTTCTTCCTATCTTTTCCTTAATCTTCTTCTCATATTCTCTTCTCATTCTAACCATCTTCTTACATATATATACATATATATATATATTATATATGGGGGTAAATTGGGGCTAGATAGGGGGTATACATAGGCTAAAGGGACTGGAATGGGGGGGGTTTAACTGGCAGCACTGCTGCCAGTGCTACTGCTGCCACTGCAGCTTCTTGCTGCTGTTACAGTAGCTGGAGCTGCTGCTCCTGCTGTTTTCTTCTTCTTCTTCTCTAGTTTCTTCCTCCCCTTCATCTCCTACTATATATATATATATATATTTTTCTTCCTCCCCTTCATCTCCTACTCTATATATATATATATATATATATATATATATATATATATATATATATATATATATATATATATATATATATATATATATATACATATATATATATATACTCTTATATCCCTCTATCTACCTCACTATATATATATATCTATATACCCAAACACACACACACATCTATATATATATACATACACACTCATATCCATATACATATAAATACATACACATATCTATATCTATATATAAATACAAACACACACACATACCCTCACACAACACAACACACACCCTCACATACCACCACCACCACTCTCATCACTCTCTTGACACCACCACCACTTCCATTCCCCCCCCCCCCCCCACACACAAATACTTATAATTATATATATACATATATGTAAAATATATACCATTCATTATACACAAAACCCCTAATAATTCCTTAACCTAGATTTTCTAGGGAAATCCTACAAATTTATGGGCAAATGGTGGAGAATCTTCTCCTCTCCATTATTGGTGAAGGAATTAAATGCAAAAGTGTAATAAATGTGGGATTAGAAGCATACCTAGATAGGTTTTGCTTGAGGAAGAAAGCTTGAAGGAAAGAATGGATTTTTGAAAGAGAGAGAGAGTTTACTTAATAGAGAAGAAAAGGGGGGGGGGCTCTATTCATGGCCGGCCAAAAAGGGGAGGGGTTATTGGGTTTTGAAAAGGATCCAATAGCCCCTCCAAATCCAATAGACTTAATTTGGGTTCGGTTTGTTTCGGTTTGGTTCGGTTTGTTTCTAATGAACTAATTAAGTCTCTAAAATGACTAATTAAGCCATGGAAGTTGGGTTTATGATTTCTAACCTAATTATGATGGTATGTCGGCCAAGCCCAGCTAGTATGTGGGTCCCACTAGGGCCCAGGCTACCCGGGTCTCCAATTTGAGTCCGAATTAGATAAAATCCAAACCGACCCAAATAAATCCCAAAAAATTACATAAAATAAATAAAAATTCCTAAAAATAATAAAACTTGAAAAATGAAGAAAATACTCCTAATTCAAAAACTGGGGGTGACACTTATTATGTATGACTATTACTCTTGCTAGTCTTTACTCTGTATTACTAGCTTCATAATCATTGATATATGATAGTTTGGGACGTTTTACTATTTTATATTCCAGTTGATCTTACTTCTTGTACATTGTTTACTGCCTGTGATTGAGATACCTAGGATTGCTTAACCTAGGATCGACTGTTGGCTTGTAGTAGTAACCCCCATCTATACAGCTTATACGTTATTTCGGAGTACTGGAGTACTTTGGTATACGTAGCTGGCCTGGTCCGTCCCTACTTGCCAGTATTCTGATTCTGGGGAGTGACATAGGTTTTAGTGGTGGCCCATGCAGGTCTGATTTATCAGATATGTGGGGGTTACTGATATTTAGATATCTCAGTCACAATTCTCCTTTATTGATATCCTTTGTGTTATTCTATATCTCTGATCCTTTGACCTGATATCTGCCTTAATCGTTGATCTTTCATGTTCCCTCGATTTAATCCTTGTGTCCTTTAACTTTCAAGGACACTGTTCTTAATCCTGTCGATCATCTTGTTTCAATTTTGCCGATAACAGTTAGCAATCTTCTGTTAGGCCAGTTATGGAGGATCAGTCTCAGCATTCAGGGACAGAGTTCCGAGATAACCCGAGGGCGGAGGTGTCAGTTTAGCCTAATCAGCCAGCAGGGTCATTCCTGCTAGAGTCCAGCTTCACCGGCTACCCCGACAGACTAGCAGTATATGGCTCAGGTACCGATTCAGCAGTAGCAGGTCAGAACAGCAGTTCCAAGACGTGGACAGGCATAGTTTGGTATGTTAGAGCAGGTTTTGGCCGAGGACGATTATGTCGTAGGTATTGTCCTATTCTGCTTCCACTCTTATTTATCTCTTGGGTTACGCATATTAGGCGAGTTTCTCGTCCCCAACTCTTCTGTCTTCGTAGTCGAGGCATGTGATAACTTCATTGGTATCAACTACGAAAATACGTCCTAGGTAGAGTCATGTCTTAGATTAAGTCATTGGTACCGGCTTATTTTGAGAATTGACTTTTATCTAATTTGTGGAGTCAGCGAAGGCCTGCTCCTACTCAACTGACTCAGGAGACATATTTATTCATATGCCTCCATCCCTTCTTGATTGTGGTTTTGTTATTGCTTACACATTTACTTATATTACTGTTGTCTTTATCTTACCACATGCCATGCTTTGTTTTGATTGATATGAATTTTCAGCCCTTTGGTTTGGTTTTCATGCTTGACTAGATTTAGGAAATTTCGAGGACGGAATTTATTTTTAAGTTGTGGAGAGTTGTGAGACTCGTCTCACAGTATCGGTATTTATATACGGATACATATTTTGTAGTGTATTTCGTATTTTTTTGGTTTTCGTAATGCTTTAAAAAAATTTCCTAACTTATAGATGTTCTCCTTGGCCGGCATACCGCCAGTATATCGGAGTATACTCTTGTACTTCCTGTCTTGTTTTACTTGTACTTAGGGAGGGAAAATACAATAGCTATGTGACCAAACCCAGAGATTAGAAATTCATGTGGATAGCTTAGGCCTCGCATCATCCACGCGGGCCCTAAGTTGTACCCTGTTCATGTGCTTCCTGTGCTTACCCCCAACCGGTCACATATGCTTGTTGTATTTCAAATATTGTGTACTGATCATGTCTTATACTTCAGGATTCATGGTTTACATTCCTGTACTTTATTTCTTGTACTTCTTGTATTTCACATTCATGTACATTCATATTCTTTCTTGTACTTTACATGTTCTCTTGTACTATTCATATCATGATGTTCATGTTCATTACCTGGAACTATACTTTATTCCGCTCCTGATTGGATATATTGCAGGTGAGATGGAGGCCATGTGCGACACGTACTACTGGCGTGAGCCTACTGATATAGTGGAGCCAGCTGGAGTTGCTCAGGATGTAGAGGCCGCGGAGGGCTAGTACCTTACCATTAGCTGTTACTTTTACTTATATTTTGAGACTCAGACTTATCATTACTTTACATTGCTGGATAACTGTAATAAGTGATTTGACATGTACTTTGTTTCTGGGATCGGTCTATAGATGCTATGATTTATACTTATTCATTCTTACTTGTTAGTTTTCCTAGCTTGGTACAGCTTACTACGTTGAGTCTTCCAATATAGGCTGGGCGTGTCTGACTCGTATCCGAATATTCAGAAGCGGGTCGTGACATGGTTTAGTGGTGGCCCATACAGGTCTATCCTAATAGTACTTAGGCTCTAGAGTACTATTGGGGGACTTGATAAACTAGGGAAACTTGATCACAGCATAGAAAAAATCGAGAAAATACGAGAATATCTGGTACGTTGACATTCTATAAAAACTTATTACTTGTAGGTTTAGCAATCAACGAGGTTTTCTTTCTATTTCAGGATGGTTACCACCAGGAAGACCACAGATCAGCCCGGAGCTACAGGAGTTTTAGATCAGACCATGGTCGACGCACCAGAGGACCAGCTTCCACCCCCTCCTTCTGTGTTTCCTCTACTGTCTCCGACGATAATGTTCGACGGCGCTCAGGTGATGGCTATGTTCCAGCAGTTGCAGAACCATCAGGCTGCATAGTCCCGAACTACGGTCCTGGATGCACTTAGAGCCCGAGAGCCGACTCCGCCAGCACCAGCAGCACCGACAGCACCAGCAGTGTCACGCCCCACTCCCGTAGGAGCGATCGTCCTCGCTAAAGCATGATGCCGCACGAGCCTAGAATTACGCTCGTGCAAGGCGGGTTCCATAACAGCCGATTACAGCGACTGCGACGGGGTCGTCGCACAGAGGTCCCATACAGAGACATTAAATATGGTAGCAAAAATTTAGAACAAAACACAAGTTATTCAAAATATGCCTTTTTTATATTGAATCAAGGATTACGATGGGGCACAAGGCCAGGATTACAAGTCGCTCAAGCTCACTCTTCTTACTTTACAAGTCACTCAGCTCTCTCTCATCTCTCAAATACAAGTCTTGAGCCAGCGGATGCTTCGAAAGGCGATGCCCATGCATTATGTCCCATATAAGTCTTGAATCCATGCGGCCGTACGTTTCAAATCGCCAAGGAATCCCGTGCCTCGACGCATCCAAGCGAGCTCCGCGCCACGAGCTTCTACCTGTGCCTGCACATGAAAACTATGTGGGTGTCAGTACTCAACTGTACTGGTGGAATGAGCTCCTCGCCCACCCATACAAAACCAACACGTTTGATTTATTTTGTGCAACATAGCCCCTTCTTATCAATTGTCTTTCTACTCTTGCCTTAGGATCAGTTTTAGGACAGATGTCTTGGCCTATTTTGTGTCTCTAGACCATCCCGTGCTTGCATAAACATTAACCTATCAAGTCGTGCTTGCCTTTCAGCCCAAAATCAAAGATACAACTACTCAGTGAGACTATATTTCCATGTGACCGTGCTACAAACTCAGCATGTCGTGCCTCGTAACTCAGATGTGACTTAACCATATCGTCATCCCACGGCCCTTGCTACTTTGATCACCAACTGACCCAATCGAGACTTGTGAACTTAGTGTCACTCAACCAACTTTGCCTTGTGACGGTTTCCTGACTTAAACTCCAATGACTCAAACCAAATTATGCAACTTATATGCCGACAACTTAAGATTTGACGCCATATCTCTTACCGAAGCATGGTGTCTACTTGTATCCAAATTTTAGGCCTAAATATTATCTTTTGATCGTGTACCTATTGAAGTTAACTCAATCCAAAGGCGCACCAGCGGTTGCCGCCATGCGGACCCATCTATATAAAAGATCACTAGCATCACAAGCTATCCTGAATGTATAGTTTTGTTAATCAGGGTCATTTTAACGCAAGTAGCTAGCTCTGTTGCAAGTCCCCGCTTAACCTGTGCTGAAACCTTATGCACGACTATATCCTGTTTCCTCCTATGCCGAGTCGGTCCCGTGGCCCCGGGTTGCCGCTCGAGGAACCATCACCTTTGTCGACAAGTTGTCCATGACCATGCAAGACTCGACTCAAACTGACGTCTCACACAGTCATCCTTCTTTTAATGTTACCATCTCTTTCAAAACCAAGTTCAAGACTTCTTTCCTTGAGATCCCTCGACGACCCATGGTTGCGAGCATTCTTTCCATGTTACTATATCATTTCATTCAACTCATGAATGCCTATTTGATAGTCTTTTCTCCAACACTCACATGAATCAATTGTGGTTCTTGCCTTAAACACTAAGTCCATGATATCGTGTCTTAAACCAACTTGAACTCTACGCAACACTACTGTCCGAGTCATACTTTATACGACGGGCCTTGGGATCGTGGGCCTTGGTGAGCGAGCTTTACTGGGGCCAGAGATGGTTGTTGATGCAGCCGAGAAGGTAAACCTCATCAGGGACAGACTTCGCGTGGTGCAGGACAGACATCGGCACTGGGCCGATAGCCACCGGAGGCCATTGGAGTTTGAGGTACAGATTAGAGTAGGATTAGATTTAGGTTTATTTGTTTGTAATTTTTGATCATGTTTGTTTATTATATTAATTGAGACCTTGCTAGTGATTAGGTCGGAGACCAGGTTTTCTTGAGGATATCTCCGACTCGTGGTAAGATACGTTTTGGTGGAGGCGAAAAGCTTAGCCCGTGCTTCATCGGCCCTTTTGTTATCAGCGGGAGAGTCGGTAACGTTGCGTACATGCTAGACTTGCCGTCTGTGCTAGTGGGGGTCCACAATGTATTCCATGTATCACAATTGAGACGGTACGTGGCTGACCCTAGCCATGTGCTCGATCATTCAGAGATAGAGGTTGGGCCTTCTCTCAGCTATCCAGAGCAGCCAGTAGAGATTCTGGATCGACGGGAGAAGGTTCTGAGGAACCAGGTGATACCCTTGGTACGCGTCGTATGGAGGCATCATTCTCCAGGAGAGTCTACCTGGGAGCGGGAGGATGAGATGCGCGAGCGCTACCCTTATCTTTTTGGACCGTGAGGTATGCTTTTCTATCCTTCTCATCAGTTGTATTTCGCCTTTCAATTTCGAGGACGAAATTCTTTAAGGAGGGTAGATTTATCACTACCACATTTCTAATGTGAGGGTATTTTTGACATTTTTGGGGTAATTTAAATTTATTAGAATTTAATTGAATTTATGGAAATTTTTAGGAATTATTTTGGAATTATTTGATAGAAGGTTGACTAGGTTGACTTTGACTAGTTTTGACCCTTGTAGACCAACCTAGAGGCTAACCTAGGTCCTGACCATTGATTAGGACAAGAAAACCTAGCTTGACCTAAGTTAGTGGTAATTAGTTCATTAGAATTAAATTGAGGAAATTAGGAATTTAATTGGTTGAGAAATGGCTTGTGATTTCACAAGTCATTGTTATGACTTAGCCTTATAGGACTAGCCAACCTAGTGCAAACCTAGCCCTAGTCTACACTTGGCCGGCTACTTAGCCTAACCTAGGGATTCCCCCACTATATAATCTCTCCTAAAATCTAGGGCTAGCCTCTTCTTTAGGAATTTATTTCAAGAGAAGAAAGAGGTGAGTCTCCATGTTTAAAAACCCATAAAAAATCTATTTTTGATCTTTTTTCTCCCAAACAAGTTGCATTAGATCCTAATATTACTGTTCTTGCTGCTATTTGAGTTTTATTTTAGTTTGAGGTTGTTTTGATTGGATTGGGATATCAAGAGAGGAGCTCACAAAGGGGATTTTTCTTGAAAGTTCATCCATAGGTAACTTTCTCATTTCTCCATGAAACTTTGATTTTTTTTCATGATTAGGAAGCCCTAGGGGTCCCCTAAGTGTCTGCAATGGTGTCGTATCGGGTTTCGAAAGTTTCGTGTCCATTTGGACACGTATCAAGGGTGGTCCCAAGGTGTTTGTCGAAATGCCACAAAGGACATTTCGTTTGGTTTTGTGGAAACTTTTTGAATAGAAATTAGGGTTTTGTTCTTGCCTGTGGTTTTCTAGTGTTTGTGTTTGGTTTTCGTGTCGTGTCAGGCCTAGGGAGACACGCGGACACGCGGTGCACACCCGCGCGCGCACGCTACAGTATTTCCCTGCTACTCGGGGGCTGTAGCGGACATGACACTGCTTGCCCTGACACGAAACTTTATGGGAGCTAAGGGGCACCCCCTGTCACCATGCTCCCCAAATTTTATGGGACTTCGTGCACTGGTTGGTGAGAAATCGACCGCGCACGGGGATTTCCTGACACTGCACACAATTTTGTTTTTCCTCTGATACGGCCCTCGTATCCGACACAGACACGACTTGGACACGGGCTAGCTAGCCCATTGGGTAGCCCTATAGGTGGTCTACCTAGGTTGGTGTGCACGAGCCATAGGATGGACTGTGACGTGTGCATGACACGCGTGCACACGTGCACGACGCAGTGCGCTGAAACAGTGCCTGTGTGCACTGTTTCGTGTCCTGAGCTATTTGGACACATTTGTGTCCTTTTGTTTGGACACAAACACCCTGTATGACACCTATACATTGTATGTTTCCATTACCAACCTTTTATTTATTATTTTAATATGTTTTCAATGGGTTTTGTCAAGTTAGCAATTTCTGAAATTATGTTCAGTATCCAGTTTTTGTTCCAGTTTTCGAACATGGAATTTGCCACCTATTTTAATCCACTTAATGCTGATTAATTGTTGGTTTAAAACCCTACAGTAGTTCTCCTACTGGTAGTCTAGCTATGTGTCAAGTTTGAGTGATTTTTGTTGAGTAATGAATTATATATGGAGACTTGAGGGTTGGGTAAAAAAAATAAAATTGTATTGAGACTAACTAAGAATAGGATTTGAAATATGAGATTACTCCTGTGGTTTAAACCTAAGATTGATGTGAAGTTAGGTGTTAACTGATTTGTTATGGCTGAAACTGAATTACCCTGACTTTAGTTGCATTGTTGTTTCTTTTCAAAAACCTGGAAAAGAATGCCTTCACTGAATTTATGAAAACCTGAGATGTGGACTTGTAGACTGAATCTGAGAATTCAGATTTATGAATGTTAAATTAGTTTCAGTTAGTGAAAATCTGAGAATTTATACTTGACACACACATCCTCACATTTTCCCTCATCACTCACATTCACACACACATTACATGCTTGTTCACACACACACATTTGATTTCAGATTTCCTTCACACCCTATCACTCTAACACGCACACACATCTCTCACACACTGTTTTAGCACACACCCTCACTCTCTACACACACACAGGTTTATGTATGTAAACACACACACTCACAATCCCATATGCAAACACTCACACACATTGCTACTCTCATGCCTACACACACACACATGCCTTCCCTCTCTCTATATGCACATGTATATATATATATATTATATATGAATATCTATATATGTATGTGTGTGTAATGTATATGTATGTATATCTAAATATATATAATGTATTATGTATATATGTGGATACATATATATAGGAATCATATATATAAAAAAAAAATATAGGAATCATATATATGATAATATGTGTGGTGTACCTATAGGTAGCCATATGTATATATATATATATATATATATATATATATATATATATATATATATATATTTACTATGTAATTTCCA
Source organism: Iris pallida (assembly GCA_029216955.1). Taxonomy (NCBI): domain Eukaryota; kingdom Viridiplantae; phylum Streptophyta; class Magnoliopsida; order Asparagales; family Iridaceae; genus Iris; species Iris pallida. The sequence goes on along the minus strand of JANAVB010042020.1, from coordinate 1,985,936 downwards.
TGTGTAGGCCTAGATGCAATATAGGTTGTGTGATGTTGGTTTTGACTTGTGTTTATAGGTTGTAAGGACTTGGTATGCTAGCATAGGCTAGTTTAGCCTTGTTTAGACTAGTATGGACTAGTTAGGCCTAGAATAGACTATTGAGACTTGGTTGACCTAGTTTGACTTCTAGGGATGATCAGAGTTGACCAAAGTTGACCAAGAGTTGACTTTGGCCTAGATTGACCTAGAATCATGTAGAATGCATAGTAGGACTTCATTATACCATTTTGGACTTGTTGTGACTTGTGCTGTTCTGATTAGGAGCCAGACACTACTCCTCGGACAGTACTTTCATAGTGGACACTTAGATACCAGGCGAGTACATTCTCTGATCATTTCATATCCTGCTTAGAATTATTTCCTGCAGTAGATTACTTTACTTGTACTGTCACGTTGGTCACACGGATTGGTACTATATGGATCCCTTCTTGAGATGTTATCCTTAGGGAGCATCGGGTACTACATGTTCTGTGCGTTTCACTTACATGCGTATCACTATGCTTCATTGGTTCACTGATTACTTGTGACATATACTCTTATGATCACAGAGTCTTCCTTGAATCCTTATCCCATACATTGGGTTTCCTAGAATCCTCATTTATGGGACATCTATGTACCACCCTTCGGAGGCCTTGCATGGAATCATAACATAACCTGGTTGGTTCCTTGTGTATTGATTGGGGGTACGGGGGAGTAGAAGTGGATATGTGAATAATACACCAGTAGTATCTTATCAGAATCATTCCGTAGTGTCTTATCAGAATCGTCCCATGCCATTTACATGTCCATGTTGTACTCTGACTCACTAGTCACATGTTAGCTCTCTATTTATAGTAGATATTTCTTCTACAACTTTCTCTCTCTGTTTACATACTGTACTTCTTTCAGTACTTGTATCTTACTTTACTGCATGTTTATATTTTTTAACCTGCTATGAACTGTTGAGATGTACTGTGCTCGCTCCTGTCCTGACTGGACCTGTTGAAAATATTACAGAGGATGAGGAGGAGGCCTGCCTGGATACTTACTGCGGGGCAACCTTAGATGACACTTGCGAGCTGACCCTCAGGAGGACCCAGCTCTAGCTGAGGACATCACCCCGATTGCCTAGACTAGATTAGCTAGGCTTATTTTACTTTATGCAGTCTTGAGACATGTTTAGCTAGACTTTATTCTGAGATTCTGAGTTGTATATATTCTTTCATTCTGTATCTGAGACCATGTACTTCTGGATATTTGTTGGAATTATCTTAGACTACTTTTTCATCTATTTGTTTCCTTAAGTTCTATTTCATATCGTGCTATCTCTTCCTTAGTTGTGATTGAGTTTATTACTGCTATGTCACCCCCGTTCGGGGAGTATAAACTGCTTAGATATATATTGCTAGATGTATGTTGACCTAGGACAGCGTTCTACCGCCGACACTGCCGCGTAGGCTGGACGTACCCACGTCTCGTGCCCTTACTCTAGGATGCGGTCGTGACACTATTCAACTCATGAACGCCTATTTGATAGTCCTTATCTTACTTATCTTTGCAACAACTTGACGAGCAAAGACTGCGTCAAACCTTGCATCATGGGAACGTGCCGTGCATGCATTCGACTTCGAACAACCAAGTCATTTGGGTGCCTAGACTTATGTCACAATCCGTTCAACGCAACTTAACTTATGGGCAAACCAAGGCTATGCCAAGCCTTGGGCGATGGGACCGTGCATACTTTATGAAACATTCATGCGGGCGACGCCTATGACTTAGGCTACGTTCATAACTTTGCCTACTCAACCAACTTTCCTTCTCCCAAGCCACGGGACGAAGGATCGAGTGTCATTTTCAAAGCACGTCGTGCACCAACTCTAAGCCGACCGTTGGACCTTTCCATATTCTAACTCAATTTGACCCGTCGGGATTATTCCCTTAGTTATGTGGATTCGTCTATTTTATTATCAAGCCTACTTATGCAAGTTGAAAACATACGAATTATTATGTGAAGGCTAAGATGAGGTAAGTTTACCAAAACTACCCCACCTGAGCGAGGAGTCGCCTCGCCCAAGCGATATCTTCGAGCAGCCGTTGCAAGGCTAAGTCCGAACGTCATCGGCGTTCTGATTCCTCCGATTGACTGAACGGGACGGGGTACTACAAGCAGCATCGAGGCCATGGACCGCTAGAGATTACCAGAACCTCTACCTAATGGACTTTTGGGACACCGAGGGGATAGTATATGCAGACGAGTGGTCGGAGAACGCCGAGATATTGCTGATGATGGCTAGGATTCCAGATGACCTGAAGGTCGAGGTGGCGAGCATGCGTCTATTCGACATCGCTAAAGCCTGGTGGAGAGAGGAGCCCCAGTTAGCAGTACCCTAAGTTCTCTGGGCCGACTTTAAAACTTTGTTCCAAGAGAAGTTCTTTCCAGATGTGGAGCGAGACGAGCTTCGAAACCAGTTCAAAGCGCTGCAGCAGGGGAGCATTGTAGGAGCGTAAAAAGTACTTCATAAGACAAGTCAAAGAAGTTGAGGACTTTATGTGAAGTTAGACTCTATGCAAGACTCATTAAAAAAAACTCTATTGAGCGAGATTCAAAATTCTACGCTAGCACTTTTACACGAGAGTCATTCTCAGCTTTTACGCGAGGGACAGGCTGTCAGACCATGCATTTAATGTGCGTGATACCGAGAAGATTTTGTCATCAAACGCAATACTTGTCGTTTAGTGTGCAGATGGGCTACTTTACGCTCAAGAGATTGCTTCTTTTACGCATGAAAGTTATTCGAGTTTTTACGCTCAAAGCTTTCGTGCGCGTAGAGTTTATTTGAGCTAATTTTACGCTCAAGGCTACTTTTCAGCCACTTTACGCGGGAAGTCTATTTTGGGTTATTTTACGCCCAGTCTGCTACTTTACGCAGGAACTCTATTTTGGGTCATTTTTACGCCCAATCTTTTCTGGCTACATGAGAACATAGTTTGCTTACGTGGATTTCATGCCACACTTATCGAGGAACGTGTCACCCTCATTTTCCGTATTTCCCGTATTTCGTATTTATACTCGTATCTAGATTTTGTCATGTATTTTTATTTTTCTCAACTTGTAGAATTTATGTATTTCTCGTATTTTGGGTTTTGGCATGGCTCAATTTTAATTAGGTTGGTTTGGTTTGGTTTAATGTATATTGGAACACCTTAGCCTATGCTCCACCCTCAACACACCACATCCCACCCTCATTAAAACTCTACCAACTTCTTGATTTTGGCATGTATTTTTATTTTTCTCAACTTGTAGAATTTCTGTATTTCTCGTATTTTGGGTTTTGGCATGGCTCAGTTTTAATTAGGTTGGTTTGGTTTGGTTTAATGTATATTAGAACACCTTAGCCTATGCTCCACCCTCAACACACCACATCCCACCCTCATTAAAACTCCACCAACTTCTTCTGTCTCCTCATAAACCTCCATTAATTTTCTTCTTCTCCTTCCTCTACACAATACTCTTCTCCTTCCTCTACACAACACCAACCCATAGGCAAGTGCACCTTGCCACCACATGAGAACCCTATTTTATTTGTCCATTTGCTAGAGTAGGACATGGTGATCAACATTAGAACTTGGCATTTTGTGATTTGGAGTCTCCATTGTTCTAGATCTACGTTTTCCCTATTTTCGGTTTTGCATGGTTTTGATCTATTTAAGTTAGATTTTTATGGGTTTTGATATTTCCATGTGGAAGAGAATTCAATTTCACCCTAGATGGAACTTTGGAAATCCGGATTTAGAGTTCGGATGGCCAAGTTGTGATGTTTTAAAGTTTTGGGAACCATTGGAGCCTCTTCTCAGCCATGGAGAAGAAGCTCCCTTGCGTGCGTGCTTTTGCGCGTACGCAGCTCCCTGCGGGCGTGCTCTTGCGCGTATACAGCTCCCTGTGGGCGTGCTCTTGCGCGTACGCAGCTCCCTGCAGGCGTGCTCTTGTGCGTACGCAGCTCCCTGCGGGCGTGCTCTTGCACGTACGCAGCTCCCCTGCGGGCGTGCTTTTGTGCGTATGCAGCTCCCATGCGTGCATGCTTTTGTGCGTACGCAGCTCCCCTGCGGGCGTGCTCTTGTGCGTACGCTACTCCCCTGCGGGCGTGCTTTTGCGCGTACGCAGCTCCCCTGCGGGCGTGCTTTTGCGCGTACGCAGCTCCCCTGCGTGCGTGCTCTTGTGCGTACGCTTCTCCCCTGCGGGCGTGCTTTTGCGCGTACGCTGCTCCCCTGCGTACGTGCTCTTGTGCGTACGCAGCTCCCCTGCGTGCGTGCCCTTGTGCGTACGCTGCTCCCCGGCGTGCGTGCTCTTGTGCATACGCAGCTCCCCTGCGTGCGTGCCCTTGTGTGTACGCAGCTCCCCTGCGTGCGTGCTCTTGTGCGTACGCTGCTCCCCTGACCCCCTTGCTTAACCCATTGGCTCTTGGAGTGTTGGTTTTATTTCTCGACTAGGTTTCTCTTTTGTGGATTGGGTTTTCCTGAAGATCTGTTCAACACTGCACTACTATCTTGACCCGACACGGCCTAACACGGTTTTCAAGTAATTGTTTATGACTAGTACGGTTCTCGAGATTTTCTGTGGATTATGATCCTGATATTCTCTGATCTCCTTGCTAGTGACCCAGTGGGGTGCACACCTAACTTGTGACTTGTAATTAATCCTTGTGACTTGATAACTTGATAGTGGCCCGTACCGACGCACTCCTGACTTGTAGCATGACTTGATAACTTAGTGCTATTGCGACGGCTAACTTAACTTGACCTGTCTTGACACCGTGGGTAGTTCTTTCTTGCTTGCTTGTTAAATCCACTTGTCTTGTCTTGCATCATGTCTAGGACGGGACTCCTGAGTACCACGGTCAGGGGTACCCACCAAAATAGATTAAGGTTAATAACTAGAATAACACAGTAGTCATGAAGAGATGACACAGCTACAGGCAATCCCGTTACCTGGGCGCTCTTGGGATCTGTAGCCTGCCGTCGAGTAGGGCACATTTCCAGCACACTTTCATGTGTTGCACCTTCTAAGTCACTTAAGGGTACATGCGTTTCCTGGACGATGTACCCACAAGAATTCAACCCCTAATTTTCGACCTGGGTAACCTGGATGGTCTGCAGGGCTTGTGGCTGTGGAATAATCTCACTGCATCTTGTTAGTAATTAGGCCTGTGATAACCCTAGTTAGTTAAGGTAGTAAGCCGTAGTATCTGCTTGGCCGTGATTGATTGAATGAAGTATAACCAGTCTAGCCATGTCTTGACCCAGTACAAGATTGCTTCCTGTCTTGATTTCTTACATTATTATCTTGCCGATAAATGGTGGAAAACCAAGTTCTATTCAGATGAAGGGTTACAACCCCGGTCCTTGTTTGGTTTACGGGTTGTAACCTGGCTATCGGAATAGTTCCATGGTTATCTCGTCGTATATCATCCTGACATGTTTTTGTAAATTCTATTTTTAATATTAGATTTTCTTGTGCTAAATGCTGGCTTTTGTTCTTATTTCGTGGCCCCCTTGTGGCACTTGCTCTTTCTGTGGTTGACCCAGCTGGTTTTGTGTGGCCAAATTTCGGAGCAGCTCCCGAGGATCTACCAAGCTTCCAGCCCAATGGTGACAACTAGACGAAACCCGGGCCTAGAGCAGGTTTTCCTTTTGTCTTGCCCACTTTATTGTAAAACTATTCTTTTGAGGCATTTAGCCGACGAGCACCTGTTAGCTCGATGCACTTTTACTTACTGTCTGCCGACGGACTGTAAACATGATTAACAAATCCTAGGGTTGATCATGTACGACTAAACTCTTGCAAGTCCTAACATTTTGTAACGACTAGCTTCATGATCAGCTGAATATGTAATATTTGGGACGCCTTATTATTGTATATTTAATGATCATACATCTTGCGACCTTACTTGCTTGTTTGTGATTGAGACATTAGGCTTGTTCATGACCATAAGAGACTGTTGGCTTGTAGTAAACCCTCATATATCTAGACAGCCGTGACCGTATATCGAGGTGGTTTCCATTTCAATATACGTAGCTGGCTATGTCTGCCCCCGCTCTCCAGTATTCTGGTTCTGGGGCGTGACATGGTTTAAGTGGTGGCCCATGCAGGTCTTGTAAATCAAGATATGTGAGGGTTTACCAGATAGATGTCTCAATCAGTACTCGTCCTTGATCTCTGTTCGTATCCTCTGAATCCCTGGATTCTTGCCCTGATCCTGTGCTTATATCATTGATCTGTCCTGGTCCTTTCCATATTGTTCCCTGTGTCGTCTTCTTCAGCGGCACTGTACCTGGTCCTACCGATCAACGAGGTGGAGCACTTCCCGTGGGTCAGCAGCAACTCGGAGATCAAGCCCAGCATTCCGGGGTAGCCTCCAGAGTTGTGCCTACTGGAGGAGAGTCACTAGTTCGGCCCTTCCAGCCCGCAGAGCCAGATGATGGTACCTTAGTAGGCCTCATCAGAACCTTGATAGCTTCGCAGGATCGTCAAAGCGACGCCCTGCACCAGACAGTTCAAGATGCTTTGACCCGAGGCGGACATCCAGGGAACCAGGCGGCAAACAGCTTCAAGCGATTGAACCCTCCTTTCTTCGACGGCAGCGAGGATGCGATTGCCGCGGATGCATGGCTTCAGGATACCGAGGTAATTCTGGAAGCAGCTAGGACACCCGAGAATGAGAAGGTGGCGGTGGTACGCCTGCAGTTGTTGGACTTGGCTCGCAGTTGGTGGGCGGCGTAAGCCATGGGATTAGTGGCACCCTTTGCTTGGGCAGTATTTAGAGAGAGATTCCAGACGAAGTATTTCGATGCTGTGGCTCGGTACGACCTGCAGACCAGATTTACCAACTTCAAGCAAGGAGGCAGAACAGTTGACAATTATGCATCGGAGTTTTCTAGACTCAGTAGGTTTGCCCCCACCTTGGTGGCGACCGAGTTTGATAGGGCCCAGCGGTTCCAGCAGGGACTGCATTTGGAGACCTTATTGGCGGTTGAGCAGTTCGAGCACCAGACGTTCGATGCAGTCTTGAGAGCAGCTAGGAGGCATGAGTACACCTCCCAGAGGATCGTGGATAGGACCGGTGGTAGGAAGCGGTCCCACAGTCAGATGCACCAATCATCAGCTCCAGCCCCGGCAGCTAGGGGATTGACCATTAGAACTCCGAGGCGGGCGGCCTCAGTAACGTCGGTTCAGCATTCGACCCCGACATACCCGCAGCAGCAGAAGCAGAAGCAGACTTCCGCGATGGGATGTTCTCATTGCGGGAAGCCAGGGCATGTGGTGGCAGACTATCGCAGGGCGCAGGGATTGTGCCTGGCTTGTGGAGCAGCAGATCATAGGATAGGGGCTTGCCCGAATAGGGGTGGTTTATCAGCCTCCAACCCTTCTAGCTCTTCGGTGAGAGGACCGGCCCCAGCACCAGTTCAGCAGCAGCACTATCAGTCTTTGAGGCCCTTGCCGCCTCAGTCTCAGGCATTCCAGCAACAACACCCCCAGCAGTATGCACAAGCCCAAGCTCAGATCCAGAGTAGGCAGAGAGGTTTCCAGCAGAGGGGACCAGCAGCCAGAGGACAAGGTCAGGCCATGATGATGGCTATGGAAGAAAAAGTTACACCAGGTGAGGTTGTGGCAGGTACTATTCTCGTCAACTCCTCTCCAGCGTCTGTATTATTTGATTCTGGTGCATCACATTCATTTATGTCTGCACGATTCGTGACATGGATAGGATTGGAGCCCAAGTCATTATCAGTGAGGCTCAATATACTTACTGGTAATGGCCTTGTGGGAGTAGATCGAGTATTTTTCTCGTGTCAGATCGTAGTTAGCGGTAGGGAGTTCCCCGCTAGATTCATAGAGTTTCCTATGGCAGACTATGATGCAGTCCTAGGCATGGATTGGTTGAGGAACCAGTATGCTAGGATAGACTGCCATATTGGCAGAGTTGTCTTTAGTATCCCCAGCGAGCCAGAGTTTTCGTTTTCCAGAGGCGCAGTGGAGCCATCTTCTCCAGCATTGCGGATGGCAGTAGCAGCAGTGCAGTTACCCCGGATAGTTGAAGAGTTTCCAGATGTCTTTCCAGAGGAGCTTCCAGGGATGCCGCCGGAGCGGGAGATTGAGTTCACTATAGACTTGATTCCCGGGACAGCACCAGTATCAGAGCGAGTCTACAGGATGGCGCCTTCAGAGTTGGAAATTTTATACAAAATGATTGAAGAACTGAGGACCAAGGGATTCATTCGTGCAAGTGGATCGCCTTGGGGAGCCCCGATGCTTCTTGTGAAAAAGAAGGATGGTACGTCCAGGCTATGTGTTGATTATCGTACCTTGAATTCGGTGACAATCAAGAACAAATACCCTCTTCCGAGGATAGATGACTTGTTTGATCAGCTCAGAGGGGCTTCAGTGTTTTCGAAGATCGACTTGCGGTCGGGATACCACCAGATCAGAGTCAGAGAGCAGGACATCCCGAAGACAGCATTTAGATCGAGGTATGGACATTGGGAGTTCCTTGTTATGCCCTTTGGAGCGACCAATGTGCCGGCCGTATTCGTGGACCTCATGAATCGCATTTTCATGCCTTACTTGGATCAGTTTGTGATCGTGTTCCTAGATCACATCCTGGTCTACAGCAAGAGTGAAGCAGAGCATGAGCAGCATCTCAGAGTCATCCTCCAGACGCTTAGGGAGCATCAGTTGTATGCCAAGTTCAGTAAATGAGAGTTCTGGCTTGATCGTATATCATACTTGGGTCACATCATTACCCAAGGAGGAGTGGAAGTAGATCCCCAGAAGATTGTGGCTATCGAGTCATGGCCGGTACCCAGCTCAGTGGCAGAGGTTGGCAGCTTCCTTGGATTGGCCGGCTACTACCGGTGGTTCGTTTCAGATTTTGCAAGGATTTCAGCGCCGATGACCCAGTTGACCCGCAAGGATGTGCCGTTTGTTTGGACAGCAGAGTGTCAGGAATCATTTGAGAAGTTGAAGCAAGGTTTGATAACGGCTCCCATTCTCACCCTTCCAGATGGGACTGGAGGATTCACAGTTTATTGCGACGCATCAGGCAGAGGATTGGGGTGTGTCTTGATACAGCGTGGGAAGGTAATATCTTATGCGTCACGTCAACTACGTGATCATGAGAAGAATTACCCGACCCACGACTTAGAATTGGCGGCGGTAGTGTTTGCTTTGAAGTTGTGGAGACACTACTTGTACGGAGATAGAGTGGAGATCTTTACTGATCATAAGAGTCTGAAGTATGTTTTCACCCAGAAGGACCTTAATATGCGGTAGAGGAAATGGCTCGAGCTACTGGTGGACTATAATGTGGATTTGCAGTATAATTCCGGGAAGGCCAACGTTGTAGCAGATGCATTGAGCAGGAGAGCCAGAGTTTATTTCCTGACGGCGTAACCAGAATTATTGGCAGATCTTCAGAAGATGGGAATTGAAGTGGTTCTTCCAACCAGCGTGGCATTGATGGCCAGCCTACAGGTTCAGTCCAGCATAGTTAAGAGAATCCGGGTGGCACAGTCAACAGATTCCAAGATCCAGCGACTCAGAGCAGAGTGTGAAGCAGGAAGAAGGCCAGAGTTATGTATCCATGAAGACGGTACACTTCGGCACGGCACTCGTCTTTGTGTACCCAGTGGATATATCAGACAGGAAGTCATGGCAGAAGCCCACAGTTCACAATATTCTATTCATCTGGGTGGTACGAAGATGTACCGTGATATTCGTCAGCATTTCTGGTGGAATGGCATGAAGAGGGAGATAGCCCAGTTTGTCTCTCGGTGTTTGGTTTGCCAACAGGTTAAAGCTGAACATCAGAGGCCCGCTGGACTTCTTCAACCCTTACCGATCCCGGAATGGAAATGGGAACATATAACCATGAATTTCGTGACCGGATTGCCCAGATCTCCGGCCGGCAGAGATGCTATTTGGGTAATTGTGGACAGGCTTACCAAGGTGGCACACTTTCTCCCATTCAGAGTTGGACAGTCGACGGCGCAGTTAGCAGAGATGTATCTCAGGCAGATCATCAGGCTTCACGGTGTGCTAGTCAGCATCACCTCGGACAGGGATTCAAGATTCACATCACACTTTTGCCGCAGCTTGCAGAAGAGTTTAGGGACTCGCCTTCAATTTAGCTCAGCTTATCACCCGCAGACGGATGGTCAATCAGAGCGCACAATCCAGACTCTTGAAGATATGTTGAGATCCTGTACCCTTGACTTCGGTGGTTCATGGGAGAATCATCTGCACCTGGTGGAATTTTCGTACAACAACAGTTATCAGGCCAGTATCCAGATGGCACCCTTTGAGGCTCTTTATGGCAGGAAGTGCAGATCCCCGCTAGCATGGGACGATGTCGGGGAGAGGCAGATGCTCGGACCCGAATTAATTTCCCAGACGGATGAAGTGGTCAGGAAGGTCAGAGATCACCTCCGAGTTGCCCAGGACCGCCAGCGCCATTGGGCCGATGCTCATCAGCGTCCCTTAGAATTTGCTGTCGGCGACCATGTATTCCTTAGGATCTCGCCTAACCGCGGCGTCATTCGCTTTGGCGTGCGGGGAAAGCTTAGTCCTAGTGTAACGCCCCAATCCCAAAATACGTAGGATTAGAACGTAATCATGCCAGCTGTATACATACGAAGTATATGGACCCTCGTATATATACATAAGCTGTAAAATGCAGTAACCAAGGTACTAAATCTCATCCACAAAGATAAATATGACATAAAAGCAACTTTGAATTTTGTTGTGTATACAATCGTTGGGCGGAGACAAAGTCCACTACCAACCAAATTAAATATGGAAAAATATACAAGGAAAGAATTTAGCAAGCGAGAGCAATGGCGAGTCCAAGAGCAATCACCACGAAGGAAGGAATGGCCTTAGCTAGAGCACCTGCAAGAAATCACGAACACACACCTGGCGAGATAACCAGGTCCTCAGAGGGACGTAACAAGATACATCAACATGCCATATAATACTGAATATAAAATATGCCACAATCAAAGAAAGTGACAAGACACAATAAGGTAATCTAACCAACTAAAGTGAACATACAGTTAAGAACAAACCTTTCGTCGCATGAGCCCTGGCTGTAATGGGATCTAGTATAGTCCCCACTTGGGCACCAGTGACCGAGAGCATGACGTTGAAAAAAGACAGTGGCCAACCTGAGAGGCTCATACCCGTATCTCCAGCGAAGATTCCGGGTTATAAGGGAAGTGCAATAGAAGCCCATACGACAAGAAAATATTCTCCCCACCCAATGTACCTGTCAAGTCGCATCCACGACCATGTATCTCTACTAACTGCTAAGTCTCCTAACACGTCTCTATTAGCAGTTAGCCCTAACGCATGCACATGGGGGATCAGCCCACACACAAGAACCTCTACATGCTACTCATCTCACACATCCTCGTAGTACAACGGTGTCAAGGTATATGTAATACACTACAACGGTAGTCTCTTAACTCTAAGTCCATATGCAATCAAGGGATAATAACAAAGTATATCTAATATCACTGAGCAGGCAGTAAATCAAGAACTGTAAACAAATGAACAGTGATATGTAATAAAATACAAACTAAAAATAAACAGTATAATGGCAAGGTATCTTGCCTGCGGTGCGAGAAAGGCAATTCCAAGAGTAGCAAGTGTCAGCACAAAAACTCACAAATCACAGATGACTCCAGACACTAAAACAAACATCAAAAATGATCTCGGTGAAGAAGATATACCTAGGAAACGCCTGTCCAAAAGTCAAATTCTGGAACAGGGATAAAATCGTAATTTTGGGTCAAAACGATGTCCGCCGTTGGACCCGTTTTGCACCGAAATGCGTGCCAGAACCTACGGTCTCTAAAGTCGTCAAACTACATGTCTACAGATTTGTTTTGACGAGACGAACCCAATGGTATGTCCAATTTTGGATTCCGGTGGACTGTGCACAAAATCGTCCGTTGAGTGGGATTGTGGGCCTGCCAAAATAGCGTCCCGATCAACGGTCTCAGAATCGGACCAAACTTGGCTCACAGGACCAGAAAAATATTTCGAGTCCAATGACACAAGTTTCATTGCGATATGATGAGTGTGCACAAAGTTGTGAATTAATTTGCAAAGGGTCGATACGGGGTATCCCGACGGATACGCACTGATTTCGTCGCGCACATGCAACGAAATTGGGTTCCGTCTGATCCCACACGTCGACAACATCCATACGCGCCTTTCGATGTGTATAGTGCGCGACCAGGTCGCCCGGTTTGTCGGGACAGACGCCGTATCGGGGTGTTTCTCTACTTTTTGAAAACAGAATTTACAATTTTTCGGAAAACTTTAACAACGTGTAACTTTCTACATACTAGATGAAAAGTGAATCGAAAAGGTTCGTTACAATCTCGGTTAGGTTGTCTTTGACGGATTCAATTAGTTTTTACGAAAGTTTAATGGACAGGGAGAAAAGTGGCCGACAAGTTGGTGTTTTAAAACAGTTTTTAATATTCAGAAAAGTGGATTTTTCTCCAACTTCGTCTCGATTTTTCGAGCAAGATGGATGGCCATGTCAAAATCCACCTGGGGGATCTCGAAGAGGGTCATGGGGGCTTTCTACACAAATTTACGGATCTAAAAACGGACAAGAATTGGAAGAGAAATTACTTGGAGAAGTCGGGTACCTTAAAGTGGGAATCTGTTGTTGTTGTCGATGGTTCCTTTGTCTTCTTCGCGAGCACGGCTTCGCCATGGTGCACCCGAGCTTCGCCGTAGAGTGGGGAGGAGAAAGGAGGAGAAAGAGGAGGAAGAAATTGATTAGGATTTTGGGTTTATTTTTGAGCCATTTGTATATATATATACACGCATATATATGGAGAGAGGGGTCGGCAGTTATGTTGCAGCTACTGCTGCTATGCATATACAAAGGGGATCGGCCCTTTATGCTCTGCTACAATGCAAAGGGAGGGGCGCACAGCTATATAGCTGCTGCTTATTTTAGGTTGGGGTGGTCGGTCCCACCCCATTGGGCCGACCACTTTTGCTTTTTTTTTTTTTTTAATCTATTTCTTAATAACTCTTATCCACAACTTCTATATAAATATATGTTATATTATATATCCATGCTTGCAGCTTCATTCTGCTGTAGGTAGTTGGCGTTGGTGGTGGGGGTCGGCCCCACCACTCGCTTTTCTTTTATTTTTATTTTTTTTAAAGAAAAATCTTTTATATATATATATTTATATATATATATCTAAATCTATTATGTATATATCTAAATCTACATAAAAATTTTCACCAATTTAAATAACAATTTAATATTATCTATCCACATAATTAATGTATTTAAATCCATCTATATATATACATATACAAATTTACTTTACAATAGATTTAATAATAATAACCCTATAAGTAAAGTGAATATATCTTTTATTAAAAATAACTTTTAAATGAAAATAATAAAATAATAAATTTGTTCAAGGGTGGTTTGGATGAACCCATCCCACACTTCCAAATTCGGGTCCAGAATAATTTGTACAGTGTTGCAAAATATTATTTAATAACAGAATACCAATAATAGTACAAATATTTAAATAATTAAAAATTTGCACATAAAATTCTAAAATAATTTAGAAAATATTTCTACGTACATAAAATATGTCTACATGGCCACTTTGGTCTCCCACGTGCCTACATGGCCTTGGGTTTGGTCCGGGCCCAGTTCGGACTGAATTGGCTAAACCGGGTCATACAAAAAAAAAACAATAATAAAACCATCAATTGTATAAATTTATTTTTTTAAGTCTAATAAAATAAATAAATAAATAAATAAATAAATAAATAAAAATTAGGGGCTTTACATCCTACCCAACTTACAAGAATTTTGTCCTCGAAATTTAGGATTAATAGGGTAGATAGGGTTGAGGGATAGGAAGAGTTCGCCAATACCAAAATACAACTAAATTTTGGGGGAGGCGATAAAACGGCGTTCAATACCACCATGCCGTAGAAAACTGTAGAGTCGATATATACAAAAATATATCATGGTTATGGGATTGAATAAGGATCGCTAGTGATGGAAACAAACTTTTGAATATCCAATTTAGAAGAACAGTAAGGAAATGAGTAAACCAACTAACATAAATTAGACATTTGGGAGATGTGGTTCTTATAGAGAAACTGGAGACTAATCGCCTCGATTGAGAGTTTGATTTAAGTGAATGATTAGAATCATTCACGAGTGCTTAAGAACATTTGGAAGGCACGATAATAATTCTAGGTTTGAGGAATGAGGAGTAGTTAAAGGCGAGGATATAGCCACATGAGTCGGTCGGTGGCTATCTACATTTATGTATAATTAACCGATAGGGCAACCAAAGATAATACCTTGAGTCTATCTTAGCAAGTACAGTGCCTTGTCTTTCCAAAATAAGTAAAAGACAAGAACAACCAAGGTTTCAAAGACGGTGTTATATGTTGAGTACGAATTGCGGAGTTCATAGGCGGCGAAAATAATTCAAAAGAGAATTGCCAAGGCTGTCGCAGATGAGACTCTAAGGCAAGTTTACTATGTCTCCATCCACGTAGAATAATATGTGATAAGCAAACCAAAGTGCAATAGGTTGATCAGACCATCATGCACCGGTTCTGATTAGACAATATGTTAGTGGGTGCACCCAATAAAATATGTCATGATCAAGCTTGATAACGAAATAAGCTTGCAAAAACTAAAGCTAATGTAGCAGCATGAGATTGTCAAAATATAAGTAATGGAGGTAATGATGAAAGAAATTAAATAGTCCAAGATCTTTTAAAATCGAGTCTCGCCCGAAGTGTGGGCTTATACAGTTGTCCTAGTGTTTCTTCATTTATGGCTTGGTGAACTAGATAAGTAGGGTCCTCTGAATTATAGTCTAAGTGAACTTACCAATGTGGTTCATGAGGAAAAAAGTTTGTTAGGTGGTGTGGTATTCTACCCAACTTACAAGAATTAAACTAATAGTATCATAGGACAATGGGTCAAGCAATCAAGATAGAGTACAATTTAAGCATTTAAGGAACTAAGTAGAACAAAATTCACCTATCGGGTTAAGGGATTGAGTCAAGGTTGGATCTCTATCCGTGGTAAAAATATCGGTATCATGGTAAAGGTTATAGTTTGGCCATTTTGACCATAAGGTCATATCAAGAAAATAGTGTACAAGGAGACATGTTCTAGTGGGACATGATATATCTACATGAAGGTGGACTTGTCTAGGTCTTACATATAAAATTTGTTGGAAGAAAAAGTCTAGTGTTGTGCTCCAAATATCTAAGTCACGGTAAGGGACGCCAAAAGATCTAAAATAAAAAGTGGGAGTTTACGAGGTGATAATAAATGCACAAAATAAAGAAGATCAAGTTGAAGCATAAAATAAAATTAATTAAAGAATTCATAAAAATAATAATTTAGGGGCTCAGTTCTAGTGAGAAGATAGTATCCTAAATGAATACAGTTAAGGAACAATTAAATCATTATTCAAATTTGCAAATGTGTTAGAAGGTCCAATTAAAAGATCTAGAATTAAAGGAAGGTCGAGTAAGCCGAGGTGGAAATACGATCACATAGCTGGGTAGATGACTAACAACACTCGTGTATATACTACTATCATGGTCATGAGTGACATGGCAATTAGTGTGGAGTACATCTATCTAATTAGAGCTATCTTGATGGCCTACCATTTAAAATTTAACTCCAGTTTCCTCCAAAAGTTTCAAAAATAAACTTTCAAAAATAAACCACCAAAATTTGTATTCACTCCAAGCAGTTCAAATTCATCATAAAAATTTAAATCACTCTCATAAATCTCAAAGCAAAATTTTATCACGTTACTACTAACCCTTTCCAAAATTAAGGTTTAAACTCAACTATTTAACTCATGAGTTCATAATTTACGAATCCATAAAATTTCACAATCAATCAAAATTTTAACACTCTAAAATTTTCAAATAACTCATAATAAAACTCTTAGCATATTAAAAGCAATCTCAAAAATTAAGTTCAATACTTTCATCAATTTTAACTTCTATTCATGCTAAGTTATTCCAACAAAATCACAACTTCTAAATGGCAAATTCCTTTAATCAATCAAAATAACTTTCCATCACATCCTTCGAAATTCTTCCAAAAATTTTAATATTAGCAATCCCACATTAAACTTTTGATTCAAATAATCTTATCAGTCAATTTCTTTTTTTTTTACCAAAAATCTAAATAGATTTTTTTTTAAATCCTCATTCATAGGACAATTTAAAATTAAAAAAAATTCTCAAAAATTGTTTTCATAACTTTCAAATATTTAAACCAAAATTTATTGTCATTACTTCCACATAAAATTTAAAATTTACTAAACACGAAAATCGCTAGTTGTACAACTCAAAATTAAATAATTCCTACGACCATTTTTTTTTATAAACTAAGATTATTTTTAAACCAAATTTGTAACTGTTCAAAGGTGTATAACTATAATACAATAATCATAAACATCAAAACTCGAAAATCAAATAAATTTTATATTTGTTCAAAGATGTATATCTATCACCCAAAACTCATAAATATCACAAATCGAAAGGCAATCAATTTTATACAGGTGCAAGGATGTATAACTATAATCCAATAAATCATAAATATCATATCTTGAAAATCAATCAATTTTTTAAACCAAGTATGAAATTCTATAAATCCTCTGGTGTTTACTATTTAGAAATCTCAAGGTTAAAACTTTCCGTGGCAATATCCTACTTTACAAATTACTAATCATTAATCACACAAAAAAATATTTTTAACTCAATTAGAGTCTTGAATGTATTCCAATTGCCAATATAACCATTCTAGCCATGTGTTTGACCTATGAGCATATACTAGTGTAGTCATCTTCCAAGTTGACACTAAGCACGAAAACAAGAATCAACGGTAGAAAGGAATCAAGCAAGATGCAATTCAAGGAAGTCGAACGAGAGTTCGGAATTTGAAGCCAAGGGAAGGGGTCAAGCTGTATGGATGAGATTCATATAATTCTAATCCTATGTTGCAGGTTCACATCGGTACAGTAACGTAACCGAAGTGACAAACTCGACCTGCATGGGCCACCACAAAAATATGTAACGCCCCAGTCCCAAAATACGTAGGATTAGAACGTAATCATGCCAGCTGTATACATACGAAGTATATGGACCCTCCTATATATACATAAGCTGTAAAATACAGTAACCAAGGTACTAAATCTCATCCACAAAGATAAATATGACATAAAAGCAACTTTGAATTTTGTTGTGTATACAATCGTTGGGCGGAGACAAAGTCCACTACCAACCAAATTAAATATGGAAAAATATACAAGGAAAAAATTTAGCAAGCGAGAGCAATGGCGAGTCCAAGAGCAATCACCACGAAGGAAGGAATGGCCTTAGCTAGAGCACCTGCAAGAAATCACGAACACACACCTGGCGAGATAACCAGGTCCTCAGAGGGACGTAACAAGATACATCAACATGCCATATAATACTGAATATAAAATATGCCACAATCAAAGAAAGTGACAAGACACAATAAGGTAATCTAACCAACTAAAGTGAACATGCAGTTAAGAACAAACCTTTCGTCGCATGAGCCCTGGCTGTAATGGGATCTAGTATAGTCCCCACTTGGGCACCAGTGACCGAGCGCATGACGTTGAAAAACGATAGTGGCCAACCTGAGAGGCTCATACCCGTATCTCCAGCGGAGATTCCGGGTTATAAGGGAAGTACAATAGAAGCCTATACGACAAGGAAATGTTCTCCCCACCCAATGTACCTGTCAAGTCGCATCCACGACCATGTATCTCTACTAACTGCTAAGTCTCCTAACACGCCTCTATTAGCAGTTAGCCCTAACGCATGCACATGGTGGATCAGCCCACACACAAGAACCTCTACATGCTACTCATCTCACACATCCTCGTGGTACAACGGTGTCAAGGTATATGCAATACACTACAACGGTAGTCTCTTAACTCTAAGTCCATATGCAATCAAGGGATAATAACAAAGTATATCTAATATCACTGAGCAGGCAGTAAATCAAGAACTGTAAACAAATGAACAGTGATATGTAATAAAATGCAAACTAAAAATAAACAGTATAATGGCAAGGTATCTTGCCTGCGGTGCGAGAAAGGCAATTCTAAGAGTAGCAAGTGTCAGCACCAAAACTCACAAATCACAGATGACTCCAGACACTGAAACAAACATCAAAAATGATCTCGGTGAATAAGATATACCTAAGAAACGACTGTCCAAAAGTCAAATTCTGGAACAGGGACAAAATTGTAATTTCGGGTCAAAACGATGTCCGCCGTTGGACCCGCTTTGCACCAAAATGCGTGCCAGAAACTACGGTCTCTAAAGTCGTCAAACTACATGTCTACAGATTTTTTTTGACGAGACGAACCCAACGGTATGTCCAATTTTGGATTCCGGTGGGCTGTGCACAAAATCGCCCGTTGAGTGGGATTGTGGGCCCGCCAAAATAGCGTCCCGATCAACGGTCTCAGAATCGGACCAAACTTGGCTCACAGGACCAGAAAAATATTTCGAGTCCAATGACACAAGTTTCATTGCGATATGATGAGTGTGCACAAAGTTGTGAATTAATTTGCAAAGGGTCGATACGGGGTATCCCGACGGATACGCACTGATTTCGTCGCGCACATGCAACGAAATCGGGTTCCGTCTGATCCCACACGTCGATAACATCCATACGCGCCTTTCGATGCGTATAGTGCGCGACCACGTCGTCCGGTTTGTCGGGACAGACGCCGTATCGGGGTGTTTCTCTACTTTTTGAAAACAGAATTTACAGTTTTTCAGAAAACTTTAACAACGTGTAACTTTCTACATACTAGATGAAAAGTGAATCGAAAAGGTTCGTTACAATCTCGGTTAGGTTGTCTTTGACAGACTTCAATTAGTTTTTTACGAAAGTTTAATGGACAGGGAGAAAAGTGGCCGACAAGTTGGTGTTTTGAAACAGTTTTTAATATTCAGAAAAGTGGATTTTTCTCCAACTTCGTCTCGATTTTTCGAGCAAGATGGATGGCCATGTCAAAATCCACCTGGGGGATCTCGAAGAGGGTCATGGGGGCTTTCTACACAAATTTACGGATCTAAAAACGGACAAGAATTGGAAGGGAAATTACTTGGAGAAGTCGGATACCTTAAAGTGGGAATCTGTTGTTGTTGTCGATGGTTCTTTTGTCTTCTTCGCGAGCACGGCTTCGCCATGGTGCGTCCGAGCTTCGCCGTAGAGTGGGGAGGAGGAAGGAGGAGAGAGAGGAGGAAGAAATTGATTAGAGTTTTGGGTTTATTTTTGAGCCATTTGTATATATATATACACGCATATATATGGAGAGAGGGGTCGGCAGTTATGTTGCAGCTACTGCTGCTATGCATATACAAAGGGGGTCGGCCCTTTATGCTCTGCTACAATACAAAGGGAGGGGCGCACAGCTATATAGCTGCTACTTATTTTAGGTTGGGGTGGTCGGTCCCACCCCATTGGGCCGACCACTCCTTAGGTTTGCTTCTTTTTTTTTAATCTATTTCTTAATAACTCTTATCCACAACTTCTATATAAATATATGTTATATTATATATCCATGCTTGCAGCTTCATGCTGCTGTAGGTAGTTGGCGTTGGTGGTGGGGGTCGGCCCCACCACTCGTTTTTCTTTTATTTTTTTTAATTTTTTTTAAAGAAAAATCTTTTATATATATATATTTATATATATATATCTAAATCTATTATGTATATATTTAAATCTACATAAAAATCTTCACCAATTTAAATAACAATTTAATATTATCTATCCACATAATTAATGTATTTAAATCCATCTATATATATACATATACAAATTTACTTTACAATAGATTTAATAATAATAACCCTATAAGTAAAGTGAATATATCTTTTATTAAAAATAACTTTTAAATGAAAATAATAAAATAATAAATTTGTTCAAGGGTGGTTTGGATGAACCACTTCCAAATTCGGGTCCAAAACAATTTGTACAGTGTTGCAAAATATTATTTAATAACAGAATACCAATAATAGTACAAATATTTAAATAATTAAAAATTTGCACATAAAATTCTAAAATAATTTAGAAAATATTTCTACGTACATAAAATATGTCTACATGGCCACTTTGGTCTCCCACGTGCCTACATGGCCTTGGGTTTGGTCCGGGCCCAGTTCGGACTGAATTGGCTAAACCGGGTCATACAAAAAAAAAAAAAACAATAATAAAACCATCAATTGTATAAATTTATTTTTTTATGTCTAATAAAATAAATAAATAAATAAATAAATAAATAAATAAATAAAAATTAGGGGTTTTACACCTAGGTATATAGGGCCGTTCGATATTCTAGAGCGAGTAGGAGATGTATCCTATCGTCTCGCTCTTCCGCCGTCGCTAAGTGAGGTTCATGATGTATTCCATGTGTCCCAATTACGACGGTATATTCCGGACCCGAGCCACATCCTAGACCATTTGGAATTGGTTGTTGGTACCAACCTTTCGTATGAGGAGAGGCCCGTGTCTATATTGGACCGGAGGGAGAAGATACTCAAGAACAAGACTATTAAATTAGTCCGTGTTGCTTGGGGTCGTCACTCTCTGGGAGCGAGAGGACGACATCCGATCGCGATATCCCTACCTGTTTGACTCGTGAGGTATAATGTCTTTCTTATGCCTTACGTTTTCCCTTCCTTGCTTGCATTGTATGATTGTATGATTGAACTGCTTAGTGTAACTTGCCTGTGCTTAATGTAGCTTGTCGTGACAATCTCTAGCTCCTTGATTAAATTCCGAGGACGGAATTCTTTTAAGGTGGGTAGAGTCGTCACCCTCATTTCCCGTATTTCGTATTTATACTCGTATCTGGAGTTTGGCATGTATTTTTATTTTTCTCAACTTGTAGAATTTCGATATTTCTCGTATTTTGGGTTTTGGCATGGCTCGGTTTTAATTGGGTTGGTTTGGTTTGGTTTAATGTATATTGGAACACCTTAGCCTATGCTCCACCCTCAACACACCACATCCCACCCTCATTAAAACTCCACCAACTTCTTCTCTCTCCTCATAAACCTCCGTTAATTTTCTTCTTCTCCTTCCTCTACACAACACCCTTCTCCTTCCTCTACACAACACCAACCCATAGGCAAGTGCACCTTGCCACCACATGAGAACCCTATTTTATTTGTCCATTTGCTAGAGTAGGACATGGTGATCAATATTAGAACTTGGCATTGTGTGCTTTGGAGCCTCCATTGTTCTAGATCTAAGTTTTCCCTATTTTTGGTTTTGCATGGTTTTGATCTATTTAAGTTGGATTTTTATGGGTTTTGATGTTTCCATGTGGAAGAGAATTCAATTTCACCCCAGATGGAACTTTGGAAATCTGGATTTAGAGTTCGGATGGCCAAGTTGTGATGTTTTGAAGTTTTGGGAACCATTGGAGCCTCTTCTCAGCCATGGAGAAGAAGCTCCCTTGCGTACGTGCTTTTGCACGTACGCAGCTCCATGCGGGCATGCTCTTGTGCGTATGCAGCTCCCTGCGGGCGTGCTCTTGCGCGTACGCAGCTCCCTGCGGGCGTGCTCTTGCGCGTACGCAGCTCCCTGCGGGAGTGCTCTTGCGCGTACGCAGCTCCCCTGCGGGCGTGCTTTTGCGCGTACGCAGCTCCCCTGCATGCGTGCTTTTGTGCGAACGCAGCTCCCATGCGTGCGTGCTTTTGCGCGTACGCAGCTCCCCTGCGGGCGTGCTCTTGTGCGTACGCTGCTCCCCTGCGGGCGTGCTTTTGCGCGTACGCAGCTCCCCTGCGGGCGTGCTTTTGCGCGTACGCAGCTCCCCTGCGTGCGTGCTCTTGTGCGTACGATGCTCCCCTGCGGGCGTGCTCTTGCGCGTACGCTGCTCCCCTGCGTGCGTGCTCTTGTGCGTACGCAGCTCCCCTGCGTGCGTGCCCTTGTGCGTACGCTGCTCGCCTGCGTGCGTGCTCTTGTGCGTACGCAGCTCCCCTGCGTGCGTGCCCTTGTGTGTACGCAGCTCTCCTGCGTGCGTGCTCTTGTGCGTACGCTGCTCCCCTGCGTGCGTGCTCTTGTGCGTACGCTGCTCCCCTGACCCCTTGCTTAACCCATTGGCTCTTGGAGTATTGGTTTTATTTCTCGACTAGGTTTCTCTTTTGTGGATTGGGTTTTCCTGAAGATCTGTTCAACACGGCACTACTATCTTGACCCGACGCGGCCTAACACGGTTTTCAAGTAATTGTTTATGACTAGTACGGTTCTCGGGATTTTCTGTGGATTATGATCCTGATATTCTCTGATCTCCTTGCTAGTGACCCAGTGGGGTGCACACCTAACTTGTGACTTGTAATTAATCCTTGTGACTTGATAACTTGATAGTGGCCCGTAGCGGCGCACTCCTGACTTGTAGCATGACTTGATAACTTAATGCTGTTGCGACGGCTAACTTAACTTGACCTGTCTTGACACCGTGGGTAGTTCTTTCTTGCTTGCTTGTTAATTCCACTTGTCTTGTCTTGCATCATGTCTAGGACGGGACTCCTGAGTACCACGGTCAGGGGTACCCACCAAAATGGATTAAGGTTAATAACTAGAATAACACAGTAGTCATGAAGAGATGACACAGCTACAGGCAATCCCGTTACCTGGGCGCTCTTGGGATCTGTAGCCTGCCGTCGAGTAGGGCACATTTCCAGCACACTGTCATGTGTTGCACCTTCTAAGTCACTTAAGGGTACATACGTTTCCTGGACGATGTACCCACCAGAATTCAACCCCTAATTTTCGACCTAGGTAACCTGGATGGTCTACAGGGCTTGTGGCTGTGGAATAATCTCACTGCATCTTGTTAGTAATTAGGCCTGTGATAACCCTAGTTAGTTAAGGTAGTAAGCCGTAGTATCTGCTTGGCCGTGATTGATTGAATGAAGTATAACCAGTCTAGCCATGTCTTGACCCAGTACAAGATTGCTTCCTGTCTTGATTTCTTACATTATTATCTTGTCGATAAATGGTGGAAAACCAAGTTCTGTTCAGATGAAGGGTTACAACCCCGATCCTTGTTTGGTTTACGGGTTGTAACCTGGCTATCGGAATAGTTCCATGGTTATCTCATCGTATATCATCCTGACATATTTTCGTAAATTCTATTTTTAATATTAGATTTTCTTGTGCTAATTGCTGGCTTTTGTTCTTATTTCGTGGCCCCCTTGTGGCACTTGCTCTTTCTGGGGTTGACCAAGCTGGTTTTGTGTTGCCAGATTTTGGAGCAGCTCCCGAGGATCTACCAAGCTTCCAGCCCAATGGTGACAACTAGACGAAACCCGGGCCTAGAGTGGGTTTTCCTTTTGTCTTGCCCACTTCATTGTAAAACTATTCTTTTGAGGCGTTTAGCCGACGAGCACCTGTTAGCTCGATGCACTTTTACTTACTGTCTGCCTACGGGCTGTAAACATGATTAACAAATCCTAGGGTTGATCATGTACGACTAAACTCTTGCTAGTCCTAACATTTTGTAACGACTAGCTTCATGATCAGTTGAATATGTAATATTTGGGACGCCTTATTATTGTATATTTAATGATCATACATCTTGCGACCTTACTTGCTTGCTTGTGAATGAGACATTAGGCTTATTCATGACCATAAGAGACTGTTGGCTTGTAGTAAACCCTCATATATCTAGACAGCCGTGACCGTATATCGAGGTGGTTTCCATTTCAATATACGTAGCTGGCTATGTCTGCCCCCGCTCTCTAGTATTCTGGTTCTGGGGCGTGACAGAACGTGTGTACGTGCTTTCCCCATTTTGTTGAAGTAGTGGGACACATGTCGCTATGCGTAGAGATCAAAACTCTATATGGGATACATCTCATCACGCGTAGAGGTTGATTTTCATCATGGGTGGCAGTTACTTGCGTAGAGACCCAACTTTGTTGTTTTTTACGCACAGAGAGTCTAGTCTATAAATAGACTTATTTTTAATACATGATGGCGTTAAGAGAGATACAGGAGAGGAGATTTTGAGAAAACTCATACTTTCATAGTGATATTCCCAGAAGCATTTCTTCAATTTTTTCTCAAGAGCAGGGTGAAGCAAAGCAGGAAAGCATTCGACTGTGCCATCAGTGCCGTTGTTCGATACCTTTCTGGTGACTTAGTTCTTCCGATTGTTCATCTTCTTCAAGCAGTTCTCTTCATCATCATCGTATGGTCCAGGGTCAAAGTGATCGCTTTCAGATCAGACTTCCACAGCAATACTTCTCAGAAATAATTTATACTTTTGTACTTTTTCTCGTTTTCTTTCAAAAGCCAATTTTAGGCATTTTGTTAAGTGAAACAAAATAGCGACTCTGCCGGGGAAGACTTTCTCCTCTGACGAGAAAGTAATTTCTCAATATGATGATGTGTCGGTCGGATCGACAAAGAAGACTCTGGTTATTCACTTCGACCAGACTGTTTACGAAGAAATACTCCGAACTGGGGGTAGTATTCGCTGCTCCAATGTTCAAAAATTATAGAAGGCGCAAAAAGTTTGGATTCCTAAATCCAAAGCATCCTCGAATCTCCCTGCTGTCTCTGAAGGCAAAGGAATCCTTCCCACTCCTGTTGTGGAGGCTCCCGTCTTTGACGAGGCAGTCTCTACTTCAGTGATGCGCCCTCAGCGTAAAAGCAGTCTCTCGTCTGTGACGTGGTAGACTCCCAAGTTTTACGCTCTGTGCATAAAAATCAGTCTCCCGTCTGTGACGTGGTAGACACCCAAGTTTTACGCTCAGCGCGTAAAAATCAGTCTCCCGTCTGTGACGTGGTAGACACCCAAGTTTTACGCTCTACACGTAAAGGTAAATCTTCTGTCGGTGACAGAGTATATAAAATTCACAATGATGCCTTTGCATGTAAAGTAAATTTGTCTGCATGCATGCAGCATAAAAACATGAATTCTATTGTTGGTAAAACTTCAGTTTTCCACCAAAAGCCTTCTTACACTGCTTTACGTAAGGTACCAAACCTTCAGATTATGCGTAATGCTGATGGAGTCTTTTGTTCACAAAAATCTTAAGATTTACGCACGATAGTCCAGGCGCATAAAAATGTACAGTTTGGTTCTAGTAATGCAGCCAGTAATCTTCTTTATACATAAGGGACTAAACGTTTCTTTGTCCCAAATATAATAAAGAAGACTACTCCCTCTATTCCTTCTGATTTACGTGAGTTGCTCGTACAAAAGTGTAAAAACAGAAAATCTCCTGTGGCACTCCCCCAAGAAAATCACCATTGTGAGTGTCACCAGATTGTAATCAAATTTGATGTTCGACTTCTAAACGGTAAGTTTTTGACCGATTAAGCTACAATGTGCCTCAGCAACAAGTTGATAACCAAGAACATGAGTTGTCATATGCATCAGTCAATATGGCATCTCATATCAACAGAGGACGACATCCAAGACGCAATTCATCCCGGACTCCAAGCCAATAACAGTTTAACCGACTCTTTGACACTGTTGAAGGGGTATATTAGAATACTCGGTCACGAGTTCAAAGATCGTTACAATCTTCAGATTCAGAAGTTGGGGGTACCCAGTCGTTGGAGTCAGAAATTGATAGTGTTGATTCATACCTCTACACCAATCCTTCTGTATTTTCAAGGGAGGTTGAATCCTATGCTATCGAAGATGAACCGGAGACGTCACCTGCTAATACAGAACAACGTCTTTCTGTAGTTGAGCAATCACGGAAGGACATGCTTGCCATGATGCAAAGTATGCATCAAATAATAATGACTCAGCAAACTGTTCAGCCGACAGTGATTACACCGATTCAGGTAGCAGCACAAACTCAAGATAGTCAAGGGGTTGATACACCTTTGAATAATCTTAGTCAAGAGCCTGCTATCAATCAAAATTCTGCAGCTCCAGATCCTCTCATTCCAGAAGATGTACCACCTCTGGTGGGGGTTACGGTACATCCGGCCACTATCCAATCGAATGTGCTTCCTCAAACTAGTGAAGCTATTCAAGCAGTACGGAAGCTAAAAGCACAGTTTGAAGTTTTGAAGTACAAGGATCAGCTCCAGAGGTTAGGGATTAAGCAACCTTATCCTCCTCATTGGAATGATGTACCCTTTCCTCCAAAATTTAAGCCACAATCGATGGTGTTATTTGATGGAAAGGCCTCTCCTAGTCAATATATCAATTATTTTGATATTATGATCGTGCATCTGCAGAAGAATGATGCTCTTCTCACCCGAGTTTTTATCGGGTGTTTGACAGGTTCAGCTTATGACTGGTATCGCAGTCTACCCGACAATTGCATATCGTCTTTTGATGAGTTTAAAGCAATGTTTCTCTCCCATTTCTATGAAGGAGGCATGGACATGAATATGTCTTCCTTAATAGAAATCAAACAAAAGGAGAAGGAAGATACTCGGACGTTTATCGAACGTTTCCGACAGGCAACTTTGAAAATGCCTCCTGATATGCCAGATTCAGCATTGATTGATACATGTAAGATGAATCTGCGACCAACTATTGCTGTCTTTACGGGCTCTTAATTCACAGATTGGGCCTCGTTCATTATAACAGCAGTTTCAGCCGAGACCAATGGTAGGTTGGCTCATGAACACGGGATGATCTTTGCCTCAAAAGACAAAGAAAAAAAAGCCTCTTCAGGTAATAATTTCGGCAATCGTAATAGGAAAGGGAAGGAAACCCTAATGGTTAATCTTTCAAAACATAAAACAATGCCAAATAATCAGGAGTCTTCCAAACCAAAAGAAGAGTACTCTTTTGATGATAGTGATATCCCAGGGATATTCTAATGTCTTGTGAAGAGCGACAAACTCCAGATTTCAGAGCCAAAAAGACCTAATGAGGTGAATCTGACTAACAATCCCAAATATTGTATCTATCATAGATACATAAATCATCCTACCAATGCTTGTTATATCTTAAAGAAGAAAAATCCAAGAGTTGATAAATGCCAATGCCATCGCTTTAACCAATGATGAGCATACGGTTACAACTAATATGATTTCTCTTCAATTTGGAGGTTTTTCTCCACAGTAAGTTCCAAATGGGATTGTCCCAATTCCTAAGGTAACAATGAAGATTATGAATCTTCCGCCTGCTAGAGAGCAAAATGAAGGATTATTGCCTCTCACATTAAAAAATGATGAAATCATGTGGGTACATCCTGACTTAGTAACTGAAATGAAAGATGAAGGTAAAACTTTAAAATCCAAGAAAGGTAGAAAAGTTAAAACCTGCAATATGATTTCTCATGTTGTTACTCCAGATCATGATGATTTGGATCATCTTTGGGATGACATTCCTTTGGAGGATAGGCTGAGGGGTTTGAATATATGCCCTCCAAGTTTGGCTCCTCCTACCAAACTTAAACTTACTCATCGACAATGGTTAGCCATGAATAGTATCCCCTTATACAGGACACAATAAGTCTTTGCTGCTTATGAGAAAGCTCCTGTAGGAATTTTTTCTCTTGCCCCAAACACCCATACTCTTGTGGTTACAGAGGTTTCTGTTTCTTCTTCCTCTGTTGAATCATCTATTGAAAGTCCGCTACTCATGCACATGTACAGTCAACAATCAGTCCATCTCATGAAAAAGATGGGCTATGACTTTCAAAATGCGGAAGGCTTGAACTATGATAAAGGAATGCGACTTCCTTTACAAATTCAAGGTCAAAAATTCACTGTTAGATTGGGTTTTGAGGTCCCTCATAAAAATCCTCGCAAGAAGAAGACTAAGGAAAAGAAGAACAAAACCTGTAATATGGTACTTCATTCTCCCGAGTCTGAAGAAGAAACCTTTGCTGGTACGAGATCTGGTAAAGAGTACCACAAAGATTATGAGGGAACTTCTAAAGAAGCAGAGGACGTAGTTGAAACACTTCCAGCTCAACCATCTTCTGTTCCTGCCGAGGCAAGGCCTTCTAAACCATCTGTGGTTGAGAAAGGAAAATAGAAAGCAGTACGCTTTGACGTCCTATTGAAATCTGCTTCAAATCAAGGGGTGGTGATGAAGCCCTACAAATTTAATATTCTAGCCCAATTAGCTAATACTCTGGCTAGACTTTCTATCTTTGAGTTGCTTCGTCTTTCTAAATAAAGCCGAAAAACTTTGAGCGAAGCTTTGCTACAAGCAGACTCATGCTTAGCTCAACTCAAGAGTCCTGACAATATACCAGTGTCGTGTCCATAATGTTATAGTATGATGGAAGCAATTCCTAACATTACCTTCACACAAGAAGATATGTTGTTGAAGCATAATAAATACGACAGACCTCTGTATTATACAGGGTATATTGAATCTACTGAAATTAACAGGATTTACATTGATCTTGGGTCTTCTATTAGCATTATTCTTCAGATTATGCTACGATCCTTGAGGATTCCTACTAGTGATTTGACTTAAACTAGTACTACAGTAGTTGGTTTCAACTCTGGAAAGAGTAAACTATTGGAGAAAATTCGTCTGAAGATTCAGATAGGTGATCTTCGAACTACGGCGACCTTTTATGTTATCAACTCAGATGTATCTTACAACATCCTTCTTGGAAGACCGTGGATACATGAGCATAATATTGTGCCTTCAACTCTCCACCAATGATTCAAGTATATGGATTCTCAAGGGATTGTGAAGACCGAATTTGCAGACATCAATCCTTTTAAGGGTGTTGAAGCCTATTTCTCTGATTCAATACTCTACAAACAGGAGCAGGTGAAAGAAATATCTGATATGGCTGAAGATCGGTCGCCTGCAGAAGATCAACATGTCAATGAACATCCTCCAGAAGATCAACCTTTGAAGATTAAAGTCAAAGGTCGAATCCAATCCCAACCTGTCAAAGATGAACCTCTGATGATCAAGGTTAAAGGAAGAACTCGAGCTTCGTCTGAGGAATCTGTGAAAATTATAGTCAAGAGCCAAGTTCAACCTCTCATGATCAATATCCAGGGACGTACTTCTCGTACAAATGATCCAGAACCACCGATTATCAACCTTGGCAGGCCTACGTAGAAGATGGATGATGGTCCGTTAATGATCAATCCAAAGCGTAGTAGTCAATTTGTAAATGATGTAAATATTGATCATTCTGTACTTTCTTATATTAATGAGGATTTCCTTTTAGAGTACATGGCTGTCAAATTAATTAAAAGAATGACTTTATCTACTGATAATTAAAGTCATCAACATAAAAATGACATAAATACAGAGAAAACCTTATATATTAATCATAAGGAAAATTTCTTTCCTTCTCATGTCGATGTTGGACCTTATGCTCAAAGGTTCTTAAAAACTTCTCCATATCTTCTTCCTGTAGCCTCATCATCACAAACTTGTGTAACTTATAGACGTCACGAAGAATCTTATTTTGTGATTCTGTCTAATAAGAAAAACAAGCGCCAAATTGCGTTGGGTCTGGCTAGAAATATCCCGGTTACTCAGACAGATGATCTTAGAGAGAAAGATAAAGGAAGAATCCGAATTGACAAATATAGTCAAAAATCTCTTAAGATTATCCAGAATATGGGATATGATTTGAAGACTATGCAAGGTCTTAATCAAGGCAAAGGTAGACGGTTACCATTATGGGGTGATCCATTTTACCAAAAAATCCATCATGGGTTGGGATACGATCCATCCCACATATTTAACGAAGATATACAAGAAGAATTTTCTTCCAGTTCTTCACAATCCTCAGATTCTGAAGAAATCTAGTTCATCGAATAAGATACATCCCACATGTACAAAGAAGATATGGAAGAAGAATTTTCTTCCAGTTTTTTACAATCCTCATATTCTGGAGGAAACTATTACAATGAATATGAGTGTGTCTTCTCAGTCAACATGGTTCAAACCGATGGTGAATCTGAGCCATTTGAAAATGATCCTTGGGCACAATAAATGGACACTCAGTGGGAGCTTCGTTTTGAACAATGACAGCCACCTACAGGAGATGAAATCGTCCAGATTGATGTTGGAGACGGAACTACGTCTAAGCCGATATTCATCAGTAAAAATCTTTCTGAAGATGAAAAGGAAGAGTTGATAAAACTGATTAAAGAATATATTGATATCTTTGTACAGAGTTATGAGGATATGTCGGGTCTAGATCCTAAAGTAGTTACTCATAAACTCAATATTCTTCCTAATGCCAAGCCTGTAAAACAACAGCAGCGACGTTTTCGACCAGATATAATGGATGCAATTGAAGCAGAAGTCAAAAAGCTGATCACATGTGGCTTTATTCGTAAAAAACAACACCCAGACTGGATTGCTAACATTGTTCCTGTTATGAAGAAGAATAAAAAAGTTTGAGTTTGTATAGATTTTCGGGATCTTAACGCAGCTTGTCCAAAAGACGAATTTCAACTTCCGATTATCGATGTCATGATAGACAATACATGTGGTTCTGAACGCATGTCTTTCATGGACGGATTTTCAGGATACAATCAAATTAAGATGCACCCAGGAGATAAAAATTATACCGTTTTCCGTACACCCCTTGGAGTTTACTGCTATACGGTTATGCCATTTAATCTGAAAAATGCCGATGCTACGTATTAACGGGCCATGAGCAATATCTTTCAAAAGCATCTACGGAAAATAGTTGAATGTTATGTGGATGATATTGCTGTCAAAAGTCGATCAAAAGATAATCATATTCAAGACTTGAAGACAGTGTTTGAGTTGATGCGTCAACATCAACTGAAGATGAATCCCACTAAGTCTTTCTTAGGGGTTTCCAGTAGCAAATATTTGGGATTTGTCATCACTTCTCAAGGTATCCATGTTGATCCTGACAAAATCAAAGCGATTCTTGAAATGCGTCCTCCACACAATCTAAAAGAACTCTGCGGCTTCCAAGGTCGTATTGCTTATATCAGGAGATTTATATCCAATCTTTCTGGAAGATGTCAACCTTTCTCCCGTCTATTAAAGAAAGGTGTATCATTTGTTTGGGATGAAGCATATCAAAAAGCCTTTAATGGCATCAAGCAATACCTTACAAATCTACCTGTTTTGGTACCTCCAGTGGTGGGAAGACCATTTTTGCTCTATGTTCGAGCCTTGGATCATTCACTTGGGGCTCTTCTTGCACAAAAAAGTTATAAGGGCCATGAACAGGCAATTTATTATCTTAGTCGAATGATGGTTGGAGCTGAACACAGGTATACTCATATGGAGAAAGAATGTCTGGCCTTGGTTTTTGCTGTTCAAAAGACACGACATTATATGTCAGGACAAACTATTCATGTCATCTCCAGAATAAATCCTATTCGGGTATTGATGAGAAAACCGAGCATTCTTAACTCCAGGTTAGCCACCTGGGCGATGTTGCTTACTCCATATGGTCTATGTACCTCAAAAATCAGTGAAGGGTCAAGCTTTAGCTGATTTCTTAGCAACTCACCCTATACCTGAAACATCTAAGCTTTATGAGGACATTCCAGATGAAGTCATGGATTGCAACATGACTTTGAAAGATGACATTTGGCAACTATATTTTGATGGAGCATCACGGGTTGGACCTAAAGGAAATATTGTCTCTGGAGTAGGCATCGTCTTGGTCTCTCCTGATAAAATGGCCATATATCGTGCTTATTCTCTTAATGAACCATGCTCCGACAATGTGGCAGAATATAATGTTCTGCTAATTGGTCTTCAAGTAGCAAAACAATTAGATATTGAGTTCCTGGAAGCTTATGGAGATTCTCAACTGATTGTTAATCAGGTCAGAGGGACATATGAAGTCAAAAATCCTGACCTCATTTCTTATCATCAAGTGGTAATCGAATTGGTCCTTTCATTCAAAGGATTCTTTATTGAATTCGTACCACGTTCTCAAAATTTGGAAGCTGATGCTCTTGCTAATTTTGCTGCAGACTTAGCTGTTCCAATTAGAAGACGAAATACCATTACTTTGTTGGATCGAGACTTATTTTGTGTCAAAAATAGTTTGCATATCGAACAGAGTTATACTACGGAATCAAGTTCTCAATAAAGGGATTGGAGAAGTCCATTCATTGATTATACGGTTCATAGGATTTTACCTGAAGATCCAAAAGAAGCTGCATCAATCAAGAGACGATCATTTCGATTCTACTATGATTCTTCTTTATATATGTTATATCGTCGTTCTTATGATGGACTTTTGCTGCGTTGTCTCTCCGAGAGTAAAGCTAAGCAAACACTCCGTAAAGCTCATGATGGAGTCTGTGGTGCTCATCAAACAGGTCCGAAATTACAGGACCGTATTCTAAGAATGGGGTATTATTGGCCTTCCATGATAGCAGATGCTGTGGATTATGCCAGACGATGTAAAGTGTGTCAGATTCATGCTGATTTTATTCATCAACCATCTAAATTCTTACATCCTACAGCAGCTTCTTGGCCCTTCGAAGCTTGGGGCATGAATATTATTGGTCCGATTAACCCACCTTCTGTCAAGGGACATCGGTTTATCCTGGATATAACCGATTACTTCTCTAAATGGGCGAAAGCGATTCCCCTTGTTGAAGTAAAAATATCTAATATGGTTAGCTTAATCAAACACCATGTCATTTATCGTTTTGGGATTCCCCGAAGGATAATTCATGATAATGGACCCTAATTTGTCAGTTAGGCATTTTATCGATTCTGTGACAAGAATCGGATCCAAAAGCTGGCTTCTACGGCTTATAATCCAGCTGCTAATGGTTTGGCCGAAGCTTTCAACAAGACAATCATTAAACTTCTTAAAAAGTTTGTCTCTTCTAATAAACGTGATTGGTATGAGAAACTTGGAGAATGTTTATGGGCTTACCGAACGACAGTCCGAACTCCTACTGGTTTTACACCATTCTCACTGGTTTACGGATGTGAAGCTGTTCTTCCATTGGAAATCCAGATTCTATCTCTTAGAATAGCCATTGCTAATGAGCTAACTACAGAGAATAATGATCGGTTGAGACTTCAAGAACTTGAAGGTCTAGACGAGAAGCGTCTTCAAGCACAACAGCACATCGAGTTATATCAAGCCCGCATATCTCGAACTTTCAATCGTAAAGTTAAAGAGAGGGTATTCAAAGTCGGTGAGCTAGTTCTAGCTATCCGAAGACCGATGGTGATGACTCATAAGAGCAAAGGAAAATTTCAGGCAAAATAGGAAGGTCCTTATGTAGTCGAGACAGTCTTCTCTAATGGTGCCTATTGGTTGTCTAAATCTAATGGAGATTTGCTCATGATGTCAATTAATGGCAAATTCTTAAAAAAATATTATGTCTGAATTTTTTCTTTATTCTCCAGCTACCAATGTTTGGTTAAGCTGATCATTTGTCTCCTAAAAGAGAATTTTGATCTTCTGGCTTACCAGCTGATTAAATTTTTATTATTATTTATCATGTTCTCATAACCTCTGAATAAATATTAAGTCTACTTCTTTTCTTATCTATCATGTCCATATGGCCTCTGAATAGATATTAAGCTATTTTTCTTTGAGTTGTTATAATTTGTCACGTTCATATTACCTCTGATAGTATCATATACTCTAAACAGAAAACGAGATTCATTATCTATCATGTCCACATTACCTCTGGATAGATATAATTTATTGAGTTTAGAAGACTTTTCATGTCCATATTACCTCTGATAAGTGTTTTCTATCTCATACCTATTGTTTAATTTCAAAATAAATGATAGGGTCACAAAACAAATATTTTATTCATTTCTTGAAAGTATTAAAGAATAAAAAAGACAGAAGAATACAAAATTCTGTATTAAAAACAAAAATGCCTAAGGCGGAGCAGATACATCTTCTAGCAGTTTTTGCAGCTCTGCTAGGCGCTTCTCACGAGAGCTCAGCACAGTTGCAGTAGCTATGGTGCGTCGAGCTTCTAGAGTGCAAAGATGGAAGAATTCGACGAAAGTAGCTATCATTTTATCCTTGGCATCATCAAGGGTTTTAATGACAGCTTCAACACCGAAAACCTTCTCTTCCAAAATAGAGCTCTGCGTCAGATGTTGGTCTCTTTCCGCAATTATTTGCTCACTTTCGGCCTTTAAGCGAGCTAACTTTGCCTCGACTTCACGAATTCTATTATCTTGTTGATGAATTCTTATGTTTGAAGTTTCATAGGCTTCTTTATGCAGCTCCAGTAGAGGTTCGATTTCATTCAATAAAGCTCTTTCTCTGGCAACTTCACTGCTGTAGTTCTGGAGAGCTTCATTGAAAGTAGTCTCTCGAGCAATGTATTCAGCTGATAAAGCATCGTACTCGGTTTGAATGAGACTTTCAATAGTTTTACTTGACAGCCTTAGATAATCTTTAATAGGCTGTTCAAGTCCCTCGACCACCTTCTCCAGCGCCGCTGCTCTCTCAGTATCATTGAACATGGCAACATTTCTGATTGTGAGAGCGATCGCAGCCTTTAGACTTTCATAATTAAGGCCCTTCTCAGGACCATTTTGATCAGAGCCACCAGCATTTTGTAGAAAGTTTCAGTATGAATCTCAACTAAGAGATTCATTTTTGCATTTGAGCTCGGCGTGGCGGCAATCTCTACCAAGTCTTTTTTCTGAAGGCTGGGAGTGGGTATTGTTGTTGCCTTGGCAGCAAGTTGAGTTAAAGCCATTATTTATGCTGCTACCATGGCTAACTGATCCCCAGGAGCTTCCGAGGTCATATCTTCAGCACTTTGTTGAATTATTTCTCCAACCGTTTCTGGAGCTAAAACTACTTGAGTTTCAGTGGCGGTGATTATTGTGGGAGGAATGGTGGTTATAGTGACTGATTCAGGTTCAGACACTGTCTTCTCAGGAACTTGTGTTGGATCAGTAGCAATAACGGAGGATGCTATTACAACGTCTCCAGCTTTAGTTGATGATTTGACCATGTCTTCATCACCTTCATTGGTTATCGGCTCTTCAAGTATTTCAGTTGTAGTGGGTTATTCTACAGCTGGTTCTTCGTTGAAGTCTGTCAGTTCTGCAGCAGCTGCTTCTTCATCTGCAGTTGATTCTACTACAATTTGTTCTTTTTCTCCGCCCTCAGCAGGAGAAGGCAATTTTAGCTGAGCCTCTACCACAGGCTCTTGTTGTATCTCTGAGGATGGAGAACATTCCTCTTGGATAGTATCTTCTTCCGAAGAAGAACTCTCTTCCTCAGATTCCATGTTTTCTTCATGACTAGCTTCTTGAGGAGGAGGAGGAGCAACAGGCTTTGATGCAATGATAACACCTACAAAAATTAAGCAAAATAAGTTAATATACAAAATCATAATGTATAATTTTGTATAGATTTTGTGTAATTTATATTTACCTGGAGTAGGTGCAGGATGTTCCAAGAGTTCGTCATAATCTTGATCCCAGTCCTCATCATCGAAGGCAAGAGTCGGTTCATCTGATGGGATGAGTCCTAGATCAACAATATGTGTCGTGACGGTATCCTCAATAGCTTTTGCCTTTTGTGGTAAAGTCAGATGAAGTGATGAGCTGAGGCGTCCAGGAGATAGGAGTCCCACAACTTCTGTTGAGGCTGCTGGTTGGGATGCCGAGGATCTTTCTCCAGGATGAGTTAAAGAAGATTAATGTGTTGAGGCTCCTCGACTGGCGTGTCGCTCTCTTGAGTAGCGGCTCTCTGTCTAGAAGGCCCTTTGACAGTAACCTTCTTCTTCTTCTCTGGAAGAGTCTTCTCTGGGAGGGTAACAGCTGCACCTGATTTCCTCTTCCGAATTTTGCTGATAATAATTGGTCCTACAGCTATTTTCCTAGCTCCCGTAGGGATTACTTCCAGATATTCATCTGGAACAGCACCATCATCGGGTATGTCTGAAGGTACCCTGACTGGTTCTTCGATATTCCCTTCCTTGGGCCATCGAAGACTCTCCTTCATATTGTAGCCATGTGCGAAGGATCGAATGGATGCATAAAAGAGAGCATACGTATGAAGTATTCGTAGCTCGGTTGTACTTGTAGCAGTAGATACCCTGAATTTAGCACCGGTACAAGCAGTGCTAAAGTATCTCCAGGCTCTGGCACCATCAATTTGCTTTCCATAATGGTAGAAGCTGGTGGAGGGATTACCAACATGAAGTTGGTCATATCCAAACTGACGAGCGAACCGACTTGGTAGATACGGTTCGAACGCACAGTTGTCTTCATTCCTATACATCAGATGTGAGGGTATGATGCATATTAGCCATTTGAAAACTGGCACAGGTAATGAAGTCCTCCCTTCGCCTCTATCTTCAAATTGTATACCGAAGCAATCGGCTGGAACTTGTGTCCTTGTGCAGAAGAAGTTCCATCCATGAGAATAATTCAGTACTGCTCGATTATCTGCCACTGTAGTTGCAGTCCATGTGGCTTTATTGAATTTCTGGAGGAAGACCTCCGTATCATCTCCAGGGCCGGGTGGCAACAAACTGCAGTTATGATGCAATAGCCAGTCCATCAGATAAGTATAGGGCATCTCTACCCTAGAAAAATCTTTTCGGTGAGGAGCATTGTTGATTAGCTCATCACCAAAGGTCCGTAAACCTGCATTTATTCGACACACCATTGCCGATAGCAGGTTGATTCTTACCTTGAACACCAAACGTACTGCCGGCCACAATACGTTTCGGTGAATTCTGTCTGCTGTGCTGATCCCTGGCACAACCCATCTCCGCAGCCACAGAGAAAAAAATCCTGTCAGCAAGGCTTCTCTTGAGATCCTCTGACTGCCGTGCCTCAGATAGCTCAAGGTTTCAGTCCCCGAAGGGATGTCACCAGTCTTAGTGGACATATATTGGTCCGAAGACTTATGTGTAATTATCAAATTATGGATCAAATCTGAAGGAATTATGGATCAAGGGTTGATGGTTGGAGCCTTGTTCTCTTGGAATCTCCCTTGCTCGTTCTTGGATATCCTATTCTCGTGGTAGAATAAATAGGTTGTCTATTTATTGGTATATGCCAAATGCGACCCACTCTCATATATAGTGGTGCAAATCAGGTAATAGCACATCATTTCTTGGTAGACCTCAACTAATTAAGGATTTTTTCTCTGATTTTTGCTAGTTCTCGGTTGGAGGGAACATACTCTTCATAGGGAGCATCACCCATCGGCAGCTTAGAGATGAATTGCATCTCGTGCAGGGAAAAACCCATCTCACCTAGTGGGGTTGCAAAAGTTCCTGTTGAACTCATATACAACTCCATCAGAGCCAAGTACAGGTTACTGTTCATTGGTATACCCTGGCTCGTGGAGGCTACTACTTCATAAAGGCTAATAGCTTCCAGATCCGTCTTGAAGTTCTTCATGATCCAGGCATTAAGCTGAATCCAGTTCTGGTTATAAGGAGTCAACCACCATGGTAGCCTAGGGTTGGCCTGAGGATATAATACTGAGGCCTTCATGAATTTGTTAATGAATATTGGAGTCTGCACCGGCTGGATCAGAACTGAATCTTCGTTCGGTATGAATCCAGGCAATAGACCAGAGAAAGGGACAACACCACCACTAGGAGTACTGATGTGGTAGTCCATTTCGTTGGCTCTATCCCTCTTGAAAATGATTCTGCCCGGCCTACCATGACTGCTGGGAGTCAGGTTCCATAACATTTGTCGGGGATGAGTAGCATGGACGAATGCAGATAAGGGGTAATCTCTGGCCATGTCTGGGAGATACATTATCGTCTCTCCAAATTTAAACACCCAAGCCTCATTCTTGGAGTGTGTTTGTGACTGGAAGTCTATAGCATCCCCGAACAGGAAGGCTGGCTTCAAAAATTGTTGGTCATCTAGAGATACCAGCAATTCTCCATTTATTATTGACAATAGCATTCTGTCCCCCTGAGCAGCTATTAGCTGTTGCCTCCCTTCAGGGTATTGTGGATTTGATTGTGGAAATTCCACATGGGACAAATTCTCCTAGTTTGAGCCCACCATACCAGCTGGTGAGCCAAATATTTCTGCAAGGGGATGAATCTGTAAGTCATCTGCCAAAAGAAAAAAAATCAAGTTAGTAAAAATCTAATTTGAATTTTTACGCAGATGACTTAATCTGAATTTTACGCATCAAGATTAAAATACTCTTACTAGAGAGCTTGACTATACAAAATTTACGCTTATGCGCAAAAATTAAGTTGATAAAATTTTTAAAAGTGTAAAAGTTCTTTGTTTTACGCAAAGTCTTTCACTTGTAAATTTTACGCTGGCACGTATTAACGTGATCGTATTTTGTTTTTACGCTCGCACGTATTGACGTGAGCATATTTTGAATTTTACGTTGGCACGTATTGACGTGAGCGTA
The DNA here is from genome assembly GCA_029216955.1 of Iris pallida. NCBI lineage: Eukaryota > Viridiplantae > Streptophyta > Magnoliopsida > Asparagales > Iridaceae > Iris > Iris pallida. The sequence goes on along the minus strand of JANAVB010042020.1, from coordinate 1,947,472 downwards.
TTTTGTTTTTACGCTGACACGTATAGACGTGAGCGTATTTTGATTTTTATGCTGGCTCGTATTGGCGTGAGCATATTTTGATTTTTACGCTGGCACGTGTTGACGTGACCGTATTTTGTTTTTACGCTGACTCGTATAGACGTGGGCGTATGTTTTTACTTTTACGCTGACACGTATAACGTGGGCATATTTTGTTATTTTAGTTTCTACGCTGACACGCATAACGTGCGCGTGAATTTTAAGGTTCGAGTCTTCTTCTTCTCCGGAGAAACTCACGGTCAAATTAGGGTTTCATGGCCGGAGCCACAGCGAGGTTGGTCTTTCGGGGCGCTACCGATGATAGGATGGTGGTTTCTGTGCGATCAGCCGTCGACGAAGCAGCGGCGGGCTTCTTGCCCTTAGCGCCGGCGACGGTTTTGCTCTTGGGGGCCAACGATTCGAACTGAGAGTATGTAGAGGAAGAGAATAAAGATAGATCGAGATTACGAGAATAAGTAAAGTTCTCACTCTATCGGCATGGCTCTATTTAATAGAGAATTTTTGAAATTGGTTCAAATTCCCGATATTTACGTTGACTGTTGGATATCTCTACTTCTACGCGGACTGTTGAGTATTCCGAACTCTACGCAGATGACCGTTAGGTATCCCGAATTCTACGCGGACTGTTGAAATATCCCGAATTTTACGCTTCTGTTCAAAGTATTTCAAATTTTGAATTTTTTTTTAAAAACTTTGAAGGGGGTTTTGTAGGAGCATAAAAATTACTTCATAAGCCAAGTCAAAGAAGTTGAGGACTTTACGCGAAGACCGACTCTACGCAAGACTCATTAAAAAAACTCTATTGAGCAAGATTCAAAATTCTATGCGAGCTCTTTTACGCGAGAGTCATTCTCAGCTTTTACGCGAGGGACAGGCTGTCAGACCATGCATTTAATGCACGTGATATCGATCTGACAGTTTGATTTTCTGACAGAATATTACACAGAAGTCGAGAAGATTTTGTCATCAAATGCAACACTTGTCGTTTAGTGTACAGATGGGCTACTTTACGCTCAAGAGATTGCTTCTTTTACGCATGAAAGCTATTCGAGTTTTTACGCTCAAAGCTTTCGTGCACGTAGAGTTTATTTGAGCTAATTTTACGCTCAAGGCTACTTTTCAGCCACTTTACGCGGGAAGTCTATTTTGGGTTATTTTACGCCCAGTCTGCTACTTTACGCAGGAAATCTATTTTGGGTCATTTTTACGCCCAATCTTTTCTGGCTACATGAGAACGTGGTTTGCTTACGTGGCTTTCATGCCACACTTATCGAGGAACATGTGTACGTACTTTTCCCATTTTATTGAAGTAGTGGGATACGTATCACCATGCGTAGAGATCTAAACTCTACATGGGACACGTGTCATCACGCGTAGCGGTTGATTTTCATCGTGGGTGGCAGTTACTTGCGTAGAGACCCAACTTTGTTGTTTTTTACGCACAGAGGGTCTAGTCTATAAATAGACTTATTTTTAATACAAGATGGCATCAAGAGAGATACATGATAGGAGATTCTGAGAAAACTCATACTTTCATAGTGATATTCCCAGAAGCATTTCTTCAATTTTTTTTAAGAACAGGGTGAAGCAAAGCAGGAAAGCATTCGACTGTGCCATCAGTGCCGTTGTTCGATACCTTTCTGGTGACTTAGTTCTTCCGATTGTTCATCTTCTTCAAGTAGTTCTCTTCATCATCATCGTATGGTCCAAGGAACAAAGTGATCGCTTTCAGATCATACTTTCATAGCAATACTTCCAAGAAATAATTGGTACTTTTGTATCTTTTCTCGTTTTCTTTCAAAAGCCAATTTTAGGTATTTTGTTAAGTGAAACAAGCATAACGATAGCAGAGTACACTTCAGAGTTCACTCGACTCAGCAGGTTCACGGAGAACCTCGTCAGTACGTCGGAGGAGAGATCCAGGAGGTTCAAGAAGGACCTTACCAGGGAGATGCGGCATACAGTATGATCAGTAGGGCTACGACCTACACTGATATCCCCAAGGTCGCCCAGGTAATCGAGAATGAGATGGACCCAAAGCTGAAAAGGGACAGATGTCACGCCCCGCTCCCAAAACATATGGGATTAGGACATAACCTGGCCAGCTGATACGACCTAGAGTGAGCTGCCCAATTTAATGGACTCACTTAGGCGTACTACGCTGTAAAAATAACTATACTACATAGGCAAGTGGTAACATCTAGATCTCATCCACAGGAACAAAAAAAGTAATGCTGAATATAAAACTAGAAATAACATAGAGTCTGAAATAAATACAACTGAATAGTCTGGTGGGTACAAGCCCACGGAGTACAACACTGAATGAAAATACTGAAAGTAGAAAGATAACTAGTCATGAGCATCGACTAACTAGATAATGATGCTCATAAACTAAACAACACCATACCCTGAGTCAAGGGAACTCCTTAGGTAACACCTCGTCGTCTACTGCAGCAAGTCCTGTCTCAAGTCCCGGTTCGCACCCAGCCAACTGCAAGTGCGCGTCTAAATCTGGAAAGCAACCAGGTCCTCAGGGGACATAGCAAGATACAGAGTAAACATGCCATAAAGTAATACTGAATAACTGAAAAGGGTGAACTAACCAGCTAAGTGAATGCACATTGAAGACAATCCTAGTATATATGGGTAGGTAATAAGGCTTTGGCGTCGAAGCATGGGCCGACGTCGGATCACGAGCCGAGGTCCCACTCATCCGGGCAACACGGAGCCTACAAGGGCCCTTACTGAATGTTGGTTGTCCCATACGCCTATTAATTGTCTTCCCCAGCCCCTCGAAAATGTACAAGTCGTATCCACCACTTGAATATTCTGACTCTAAATGCAAGGTCCCAATAACTAGACACAACCTAACCATTCTATGTACCAGGACACGAACCCTTGCATTGATGATCAGTCGAATGCGTAAGCCCGTGCCATGGTATGAACTCACTCAGTGCCGTGTCGTAACACGTGTCAGGGTCCTGGGAATCATGACAATGATTCCACAACTTAAGGAAGGTCACATAAGACTAAGTCAAGTACATGAAGCTCGATGACAATGCCGTCATCGACTGTATCCGAGGTATCACTCGGACACACAACTACGTCCACTCTACCAAGTGCACAATAGGAGTATGAATGAATGAAATCAGTAATACAAGGCAAGGTATACTTGCCTGAAACTCCCGGAGGCGCAAGCGAAGATCCAGGCTGCTCAATCAAGATCGTATCGTCTGGTGTACCTGCAAATACAACAATCACGATTTATGATAAGTTAAACCAACATTCATGATCTACATTTCCATTCACACTAAAAGTTGTGCATACGTATATACGTATACACGTATATACACATACGCGAAAATATATATATAAAGTATATATACGAAAATGTTATATATAAAAATGTACATACGGAATTGTATACAAGGATATATAAAAGTATATATACGGAACGTATATAAAGGAAATTATATATATATATATATATATATATATATATATATATATATATATATATATATATATATATATATATATATATATATAGAAAATATATATACAAGAATATATATATATGAGTTATATCTACGAAAATATAAATAGGAAATATATAAGAGTTATATATAAGGGGATGTGTATATGGAAATATATTTACGTATATACGGAAATATATACGTATTTACGGGAATATATATATGTAGAGAAAATATATTTGCATATATATTTATATAGAGACAAAGTATCTATTTTTTTATTTATATAAAAAGTATTTTACATATATATTTGAAAGAGTGTATAAAAAATATATATATATGTATATACATATATGGGAAGAGTATTTATATATATTTGAAAAGTATATACATATTTATATATAATAAAACAATACCATTTATTTAGGTGTATACATATGAAGACAAGAGAAACCATTTGTACATCGATATTTATGTAAAATCATTTGTATATATATAAACCATTTGAACATAGATTTATACATGAAACTATCAACATGTATATAAACCATTTGATATATATACCATCCACAACATCTACATTAACACATGCATGGAAGAGTAAGTGTATACATGTATATATACATTTGTATATATGGAAGAGTATATATATATTTCTACATATATATACATAATGAGGCTAAGCGTATATATATGTATATTTGTACATGAAGAAATAAAGTTTATTTACATGGAAGAGTATATGTATATATACACATATATACATAAAGAGACTAATAGTATATGCATATTATATATATACGAAAAAGTGTATATATACATATAAGGAGTATACATATATATTTGAAAAAGTGTATATATACATAATGAGACAAAGTGTATATTTTTACATATGTATTTAGAAGGGGTATATATATACATTATAATTTATATGTATAAACTACATTGATACACTTATACTTGTAGGAGTATATATTTATATATGTATATATGTATATTCATACAAGAAATATATATATATATATATATATATATATATATATATATATATATATATATATATATATATATATATATATATATATATTTTATATATATATATATATATATATATATATATACACAATATTGTATATACATGGATTCATTTCAACAAGACTTATGAAATTAATTCCTACATTAAATTACACATAAACCCACATAAAATGGAACACCCCTATTAATCATACATTCACATACTAGCACAATTATACACATTTGCATATTTATCCATAGAAGAATATATATATGTATATATACCTATGCATAATAAAATGAAGAAGGAGGAGTGGAGGAGCTCACTATAGAGTGATGTTGATGGGGGTGGTGGTGCTCCGGCCAAGGGGGTGCTGCCGGCCTAGAGGAGGCTGTGGCCGGCCATGGTGGTGGGGTGGTCGGCCATGGAGGGTGAGGGAGTGGTGGTGGTGGTGAAGGAGTTGATGATGAAGAAGAAGGAGGAGTAGGAGTGGTCGGTTTGGAGGGGAAGAGGGAGAGAAAGTGTTTTAGAGGAAGAGATGAGAGGAAGGAGAGAGAGAGGACTGAAATAGGGGGGGAGCTGTTCCCGTCGGGTAGGAGGGGTTGGAGTGAGGGAGAGTATGGTGGTAGTGATGGTGTGTTTTAAATTAGAGGGAGAGAGAGAGAGAGGTGATGGTGATGTGTGTGTTTAAATTAAGGAAGAGAGAGAATGTACTAAAAATTAGAGAGAGGAGAGAGAGATAGCCGAATGAGAGGGGGGGTTTGTGTATTCGGTTATGGGGGAGGGTGTGGGAGTGTTTGAGAGAGAGGAGTGATAGTGATGGTGATAGTGATGGGAGTGTGTTTTAAATAAAGGGTGATAGTGATGTTTGGGTGTTTTGTAGAATTATTTTATTGGTGTTGTGTGTGGGGGGGCATGATGAAGGGGTATTGTCATGGTGCTTGAGTTGAGTCCCAATGGGTCGGGTTGGGTCACAATTGGGTCTAATTGGGTCCCGGTAATTAAAATAACTTAAATTAGTCGATTATAATCATTGATAAATAAATAGTACACGGGAACTAAATTGGATGGGACACAAGTGGTACGTGTGTAGTAGGCTCAAAATGGTCCGTGTCCATATCTTGGGTCGACCAGTTTGGGTCAAACTGGCATCTCCAATACAAGTTGGAATTAAATGAGACTCGGTGGGGTAAATCGGGATTGGGTCAAATGTCCGAAAAGTTGTGCAATAAAAATGAAACACAAGAGAGTGTATCTGAGTGGGACACGAAGGTCATGGGCGGAGAGTGTCTCGAGTAGATCATGCATGACAAGTTGGTTTGGAGAAAATAACTAATCTTGTGCTTCTAAATTAAAAGTCACGATAACGTGTCGATAATGGTCAAAAATAAAAGTGGGAGTTTAATAATAATTCAAATGGCCTAATTTGACCCGAAAGTTCTGCGATGCAAATAGAGCACAAGGGAACAAGTTTGGGTGGGACATGATATATCAACAGGAAGATAAATTTGTCTAGAACAAAAATCACAAAGAGCGTTTCGAGGGGATGACATCTCTGGCGCTCCAAAAATTAAAGTCATGAATAATATATTTAATTATCAAGACTAATTATAATTAAAATATTTATCGAAAATAACTCATTTAAAAATTTAAAATAATCCTAAAAATCCAGAGGGCTTACAATCTATCCACCTTACATAATTCCGTCCTCGAAATTAGACACATCATATATAACAACACATGAATATACTAATTAAATAATCAATGTAAAACATATCCCTTTCTGGCAGAACTGGTGTCAAGACTAACTGCCGATCCATGTCCCGACGCCATGGACATCTCCTAACATAATGTTGCTTTGATCCACACTTCAAGCACAACCGTAACCTTTTCCTGCACTCCTTCCGAATGTGCCCCTTCTTGCTGCAAAAGTGACAAATCTTGAACTCCTTCGCCTGGCACGGAACGACTCTCTGCTGGATGTGCTCTCTTGAATGCCTGATCGGTCCTCCGTGTTGTCCCCCAGCTAGTGCGTCAGTGGTAGCAGGGTACCTCTGAAGCAATGGATCCTGGCTGATGGCCTCCTGGACTCTGTCTTCTTCTAACGTCTCCGCATACGAGTTCCTCGCCTAAGTACGTCTGAACTCTGCATCATGCTCGTCTACAGTCACGTTCCTATGGTGAGTTGGTGCAGGCTGCGGTGCAGGTATCCTCTCTAGGATCGTCGTCATACTCCGCATCAAAGCTTCAGTCTGTTGCCACTGTGCTTGTATCATCGTCTGAAAGAACTGGAACATCTCCTGCTGAGCCATCTGGGGAGCAAGTGACACGCACGGCACCTGAGGTAGAAGAGAAGGTGGAGGAGGCAAAGGAATCTCCTGCTGGATCAGTGCTGGTGAAGTCTGACCCTCCTGGTGAGTTGGTGCAGTCTGCGATACAGGTTCCACGTGAATCGGTAGAGTCGTCAGAAAGGTTGTAACATGTCCCGGAATCTGGTCTGCTGATGGAGCTAGAGTCTTGTCGTCACTGGGCTCGGTGTCGGATGCTAAGACAACGCCATAAGTCGTGTGTCCACTACGCAAATTTATCTCTCTGAAATAGACAGGATTCTATTACAAAAGGGACAGAAGGAAATATGATACAAGAAAATCAGCAATAGAATACGAGTTGAGGTTCAAAGGCGATAATCACAAGTGGATGAGATCCTAACACTGCTAATCCTAATCGCAGGCTAGAGTCGGCACAGTAACGTAACCGAAACGATAATCGAGACCTACATGGACCACCACTAAAACCATGTCACGCCCCACTTCCAAAACATATGGGATTAGGACATAACCTGGCCAGCTGATACGACCTAGAGTGAGCTGCCCAATTTAATGGACTCACTTAGGCGTACTACGCTGTAAAAATAACTATACTACATAGGAAAGTGGTAACATCTAGATCTCATCCACAGGAACAAAGAAAGTAATGCTGAATATAAAACTAGAAATAACATGGAGTCTGAAATAAATACAACTGAATAGTCTGGTGGGTACAAGCCCACGAAGTACAACACTGAATGAAAATACTGAAAGTAGAAAGATAACTAGTCATGAGCATCGACTAACTAGATAATGATGCTCATAAACTAAACAACACCATACCCTGAGTCAAGGGAACTCCTCAGGTAATACCTCGTCGTCTACTGCAGCAAGTCCTGTCTCAAGTCCCGGTTCGCACCCAGCCAACTGCAAGTGCTCGTCTAAATCTGGAAAGCAACCAGGTCCTCAGGGGACATAGCAAGATACAGAGTAAACATGCCATAAAGTAATACTGAATAACTGAAAAGGGTGAACTAACCAGCTAAGTGAATGCACTTTGAAGACAACCCTAGTACATATGGGTAGGTAATAAGGCTTTGGCGTCAAAGCACGGGCCGACGTCGGATCACGAGCCGAGGTCCCACTCATCCAGGCAACACGGAGCCTACAAGGGCCCTTACTGAATGTTGGCTGTCCCATACGCCTATTAATTGTCTTCTCCAGCCCCTCAAAAATGTACAAGGTCCCAATAACTAGACACAACCTAACCATTCTATGTACCAGGACACGAACCCTTGCATCGATAGTCGAATGCGTAAGACCGTGCCATGGTATGAACTCACTCAGTGCTGTGTCGTAACACGGGTCAGGGTCCTGGGAATCATGACTATGATTCCACAACTTAAGGAAGGTCACAGAAGACTAAGTCAAGCACATGAAGCTCGATGACAATGCCGTCATCGACTGTATCCGAGATATCACTCGGACACACAACTACGTCCACTCTACCAAGTGCACAATATGAGTATGAATGAATGAAATCAGTAATACAAGGCAAGGTATACTTGCCTGAAACTCCCGGAGGCGCAAGCGAAGATCCAGGCTTCTCAATCAGGATCGTATCGTCTGGTGTACCTACAAATACAACAATCACGATTTACGATAAGTTAAACCAACATTCATGATTTATATTTCCATTCACACTAAAAGTTGTGCATACGTATATACGTATACACGTATATACACATACGCGAAAATATATATATAAAGTATATATACGAAAACGTTATATATAAAAATGTACATACGGAATTGTATACAAGGATATATAAAAGTACATATATACGGAACGTATATAAAGGAAATTATATATATATAATATATATATACAAGAATATATATATATATATATATATATATATATATATATATATATATATATATATATATATATATATATATATATATATTTATATATTTATATATATATATATATTTTATATATATATATATATATATATATATATATATATATATATATATATATATATATATATATATATATATATATATATATATATATATGAGTTATATCTACGAAAATGTAAATAGGAAATATATAAGAGTTATATATAAGGGGATGTGTATACGGAAATATATTTACGTATATACGAAAATATATACGTATTTACGGGAATATATATATGTAGAGAAAATATATTTGCATATATATTTATATAGAGACAAAGTATCTATTTTTTTTATTTATATAAAAGTATTTTACATATATATTTGAAAGAGTGTATAAAAAAATATATATATATGTATATACATATATGGGAAGAGTATTTATATATATTTGAAAAGTATATATATATATTTATACATAATGAAATAATACCATTTATTTAGGTGTATACATATGAAGACAAGAGAAACCATTTGTACATAGATATTTATGTAAAATCATTTGTATATATATAAACCATTTGAACATAGATTTATACATGAAACTATCAACATGTATATAAAGCATTTGATATATATATATATATGAACCATCCACAACATCTACATTAACACATGCATGGAAGAGTAAGTGTATACATGTATATATACATTTGTATATATGGAAGAGTATATATATATTTCTACATATATATACATAATGAGGCTAAGCGTATATATATGTATATTTGTACATGAAGAAATAAAGTTTATTTACATGGAAGAGTATATGTATATATACACATATATACATAAAGAGACTAATAGTATATGCATATTTATATATATACGAAAAGTGTATATATACATATAAGGAGTATACATATATATTTGAAAAAGTGTATATATACATAATGAGACAAAGTGTATATTTTTACATATGTATTTAGAAGGGGTATATATATACATTATAATTTATATGTATAAACTACATTGATACACTTATACTTGTAGGAGTATATATTTATATATGTATATATGTATATTCATACAAGAAATACACATATATATATATATATATATATATATATATATATATATATATATATATATACACACACAATATTGTATATACATGGATTCATTTCAATAAGACTTATGAAATTAATTCCTACATTAAATTACACATAAACCCACATAAAATGGAACAACCCTATTAACCACACATTCACATACTAGCACATTTATACACATTTGCATATTTATCCATAGAAGAATATATATGTATATATACCTATGCATAATAAAATGAAGGAGGAGCGGAGGAGCTCACTATAGAGTGATGTTGATGGGGGTGGTGGTGCTCCGGCCAAGGGGGTGCTGCCGGCCTAGAGGAGGCTGTGGCCGGCCATGGTGGTGGGGTGGTCGGCCATGGAGGGTGAGGGAGTGGTGGTGGTGGTGAAGGAGTTGATGATGAAGAAGAAGGAGGAGTAGGAGTGGTCGGTTTGGAGGGGAAGAGGGAGAGAAAGTGTTTTAGAGGAAGAGATGAGAGGAAGGAGAGAGAGAGGGCTGAAATAGAGGGGGGAGCTGTTCTCGTCGGGTAGGAGGGGTTGGAGTAAGGGAGAGTATGGTGGTAGTGATGGTGTGTTTTAAATTAGAGGGAGAGAGAGAGGTGATGGTGATGTGTGTGTTTAAATTAAGAAAGAGAGTGAATGTACTAAAAAGTAGAGAGAGGAGAGAGAGATGGCCGAATGAGAGGGGGGGTTTGTGTATTCGATTATGGGGGAGGGTATGGGAGTGTTTGAGAGAGATGAGTGATAGTGATGGTGATAGTGATGGGAGTGCGTTTTAAATAAAGGGTGATAGTGATGTTTGGGTGTTTGGTGTTTTGTAGAATTACTTTATTGGTGTTGTGTGTGGGGGGGGGGGCATGATGAAGGGGTATTGTCATGGTGCTTGAGTTGAGTCCCAATGGGTCGGGTTGGGTCACAATTGGGTCTAATTGGGTCTCGATAATTAAAATAACTTAAATTAGTCGATTATAATCATTGATAAATAAATAGTACACGGGAACTAAATTGGATGGGACACAAGTGGTATGTGTGTAGTAGGCTCAAAATGGTCCGTGTCCATATCTTGGGTCGACCAGTTTGGGTCAAACTGGCATCTCCAATACAAGTTGGAATTAAATGAGACTCGGTAGGGTAAATCGGAATTGGGTCAAATGTCCGAAAAGTTGTGCGATAAAAATGAAACACAAGAGAGTGTGTCTGAGTGGGACACGAAGGTCATGGGCGGAGAGTGTCTCGAGTAGATCATGCATGACAAGTTGGTTTGGAGAAAATAACTAATCTTGTGCTTCTAAATTAAAAGTCACGATAACGTGTCGATAATGGTCAAAAATAAAAGTGGGAGTTTAATAATAATTCAAATGGCCTAATTTGACCCAAAAGTTCTGCGATGCAAATAGAGCACAAGAGAACAAGTTTGGGTGGGACATGATATATCAACAGGAAGATAAATTTGTCTAGAACAAAAATCACAAAAAGCGTTTCGAGGGGATGACATCTCTGGCGCTCCAAAAATTAAAGTCATGAATAATATATTTAATTATCAAGACTAATTATAATTAAAATATTTATCAAAAATAACTCATTTAAAAATTTAAATTAATCCTAAAAATCCAGAGGGCTCCGGCGTTTAGGGGCTCGAACCCGGGGGAGCCGAAGGGGGTGGGGCTCGACCCTGGGGAGGGGGAGGGGGTTGATCCATGGCGGAGGAGGAGCCGCCAAGGGGGGTCTCCACCGCAAGGGAGCCGGAGGGAGGGGCTCGACCTGAGAGAGAGCTGCGGCGGAGGGGCTCGACCCATTATATATATATATATATATATATATATATATATATATATATATATATATATATATATATATATATATATATATATATATATTAAATATATATATATATTTAAAATATATATATATATATATATATATTTTTAAAATATATATATATATATATATATATATATATATATATATATATATATATATATATATATATATATATATATTTTAAAATATATATAGAATATATATATATATATTTTAAATATATATATATATATATATATATATATATATATATATATTTTATATATATATATATATATATATATATTTTTTTTAAAAATATATATATATATATATATATATATATATATATATATATAATATATATATATATATATATATATATATATATATATATATATATATATATATGTATGTGTGTGTGTGTGTGTGTGTGTGTGTGTGTGTGTGTGTGCATATCCCATAAATGGAATAATACTTATGTATATATAATCAGAATTTATTTATAAACAAAAACTAAATATTTTATTTTATATATATTAAATATATTAAAGATTTTTTTTATAAATGAAACTCTATCAATAAAAAATACCAATTTAACTAATAATATAAAAACAATAAAAATAATATTAAAAATAATAAAATATTATAAATGACTATATTAGCCCTATTCAGGAAAGTGGGGGTGACAAATCTACCCTCCTAAAAAAAATTTGTCCTCAAAATTAGAGCAAACTAGCACAATAACAGTAGCAAGAACAAAGAAAAAAATACCTCAAGGCTCGAAGAGATACGGGTAACGCTTCCGCATCTCGTCCTGCCTCTCCCAGGTAGACTCTCCTGGAGAGTGATGCCTCCATGCGACACGAACCAAAGGAATAACTTGGTTCCGGAGCACCTTCCCACGATGATCCAGAATCTCCACAGGCTGCTCTGGATAGCGGAGAGTAGGCCCCACCTCTAACTCGGAGAGACCCAATATGTCACTAGGGTCTACCATGTACCGCCTAAACTACGACACATGGAACACGTTATGGACTCCCTCGAGCGTCGGCGGCAAGTCTAGTCGATAGGCCACTGCACCGACCCTTCCAAGAATAGTGAAAGGTCCGATGAAGCGTGGACTAAGCTTCCCGCCTCGGCCAAAACGAATCGTTCCCCGTGTCGGAAAAATCCTCAGAAACACCATATCGCCTACCTAGACACAGGACAAGACTCAATACAAGATCCTAAAGAAAACAATCACAAACAAGCACAAACAGAAAATAGATACAAATCTCGAACTCTAACGGTCTCCGGTGGCTATCGGCCCAATGTCACTGTCTATCCTGAGCCACCCGAAGTCTATCCCTGATCAACTTAACATTCTCTGCTGCATCCACCACCATCTCCGGGCCAAGCAAAACTCTCTCACCGATATCATCCCATGACAAAGGAGTGCGGCATCTCCGTCCGTATAGAGCCTCAAATGGTGACATTTCTATATTGGCCTGATAGCTATTGTTGTAAGCAAACTTTACCAGGTGAAGATAGTCCTCCCAAGATCTCCTAAAATCTAACACACAAGTACGAAGCATATCCTCGAGTGTTTGGATGGTCCTCTCCGACTGACCGTCTGTCTGGGGGTGATACGCGGTACTGAACTTGAGCTGGGTGCCCAAGCTAGTATGCAAACTCCTCCAGAAGTGGAAAGTGAAACGACTATCCCGATCCGAGACTATGCTCACCGAAACTCCGTGCAATCTGACTATCTGCCGCACATACATCTCTGCTAGCTTCTCCATAGATAGTCCCCCCTTGAAAGGCAAAAAGTGGGCCGATTTGGTCAATCTATCAACGATGACCCAAATCGCGTCTTTTCCTCTTGAAGATCGTGGAAGTTCAGATACAAAGTCCATAGTGATGTGCTCCCACTTCCACTCTGGAATGGATAGTAGCTGAAGTAGACCACCTGGCCTCTGTCTCTCGACTTTTACCTGCTGGCACACTAAGCATCGAGATACAAACTGAGCTACCTTTCGCTTCATGCCATACTACCATACGTGCTCCCTCAGGTCTCTGTACATCTTGTTGGCTCCAGGATGCATAGAGTACTGGAAACGATACGCTTCCTGTAGAATCTTCCCCCGAAGCTCTCCACTCGGAATGCACAATCTAGTACCGTACCTCAACGACCCATCTTCGGCTATAGAGAAATCATCTAGCAATCCGGCCTGCACCTGCTTCTTGATGCTCCTCAAGGTCACGTCATCAAACTATGCTGTTCTGACTCTGTCCATCAACGCAGACTGAATCTGTAAACCCCACATCTGAACCTCTATGCCCGGAATGATCACCTCGATACCCAAACTATCCAGATCGGCCAATAGATGATGATCTGTCGTCAAATACATAGCGACTGGATACCTGTTCAAGGCATCTGCAACTACGTTGGCCTTTCCTGGATTGTACTGCAAAAAGATATCAAAGTCCTTCATCAGCTCAAGCCAGCGCCTCTGCCTCATGTTCAATTCCTTCTGGGTGAACACGTACTTCAAGCTCTTATGATCCGTGAAGATCTCTACTCGCTTTTCGTACAGGTAGTGCTTCCATAGGTTTAAAGCAAAGATAACAGCTGCCAACTCCAGATCATAGATAGGGTAGTTCTTTTTATGAGGATGTAATTGTCTGGATGTATAAGCAATCACCTTTCCGTGCTGCTGAAGAATGCAACCCAAGCCCTTCCCAGAAGCATCACTGTAGATCGTGAAACCACCAATCCCAGATGGCAACGTCAAAATAGGAGCTGTAGTCAACCTCTTCTTCAGCTCATCAAAAGCAGCCTGACACTCCTCGGTCCCGACGAACTCCACGTCTTTTCTGGTGAGTCTAGTCATCGGCTCTGCAATCCGAGAGAAGTCCTGAACGAACTTCCGATAGTAGCCTGCCAGACCCAAAAAGCTTCGAATCTCGATGACTGAGCTCGGTGTGGACCAAGACTCAACTGCTGAAATCTTTTTCGGGTCCACTGAGATCCCATGCTCGGTCACAACATGACCCAAGAACTCTACCTTCTCCAGGAAAAACTCCACTTCGACAGCTTCCCACACAGTTGCTCCTTCCTGAGAGTCTCTAGCACAATCCGCAGATGCTCCTCGTGCTCCTCCGATGTCTTCGAGTAGATCAATATGTCATCTATAAAGACTACCATGAACTTGTCAAGGTACTGATGGAATACCTTGTTCATCAAGTTCATGAATACCGCGGGGGCATTGGTCAACCCAAATGGCATAACAGTAAACTTATACTGATCATACCGAGTCCGAAATGCCGTCTTCGAAATATCCTCCTTCTTCACCTTTCGCTGATGGTAATCGTACCTCAAGTCTATCTTCGAGAATACCTTCGTGTCGCCCAATTGATCAAATAAGTCGTCAATCCTCGACAACGGGTACTTATTCTTGATGGTGAGGTTGTTGAACGCTCTGTAATCGACACACATACGTACCATCATATCCTTCTTTGGTACAAACAGAACAGGTGCGCCCTAAGGTGAAGAACTGGATCGGATGAATCCCTTGTCCTGCAGCTCGTCGACTTGCTTCTTCAGCTCTGCCAACTCGTTGTTGTTGATCCTATCGACATGCTGCGAGACAGGCTCAGCACCCGGTACCAAGTCTATAGAGAACTCAGTATCCCTGTCTGGCGGTATTCCCGGTAACTCATCAGGGAAAACATCTAAGAATTCTGCTATCAATGGATGTGGCAATTCCTGTCCCGACAATATAGCTCCACAAAAACTATCTCCTGGCTCCGCTGCTCCCTGACGAACTCAAGCTCTGGCTCTCCCGGCGGTCTAAACAAAACTCTGCCTTCTCTACAGTCTATACTAGCATGGTGCCTGCTCAACCAATCCATACCAAGTACCACATCGTAGCTCGAAAGGGGCATTACGAGCAAGGATGCACTCAAATCCCGGCCTCCCAGTGTAACTCTTCGTCCCTTGTAAATATTATTGACCAGGATATTGCCTCCCCCAGTCATAATCTTGCAAGTCCTACTCAGTGGTTCAGCAATAATATTTTGTCAAAGTACAAAAGAGACAGATACAAAACTATGCGTAGCACCAGAGTCAAACAAAGCTAATGCAAGAAATGAATCGAGTAGAATAGAACCTGCCACCACGTCTGCTATGGGCTCGGCCTCCTCGACCGTCAGTGCGAACGCCCTACCCTAAGCTGCTCCCCTCTGATGCTGGCAAAATGTTGCTGCTGGGTCGGAAGTGGCGGACCCTTCTATTGAACAACTGGTCCCACTGGAGCTCTAACAGGAGGTGCTCTGTCCTGACCTCCCCGAGCTGGACGAGTAGGACAATCTCTCAACTGGGGGTCGGGTACTCCACAGAATAGATAAACGCCCAACCTCTTCCTGTAGACCTCTCGGGTGTGCCACGACTTCCTATAAAAAGCAAACTATAGAATCTGCCTCTGTCCCTGCTGATGCTGATGCTGTGCACATGCTCGTGCCTGGTGCTGTTGATGCTGCTGCTGGTAGAATGGCTTCTGCTGAGTCTGAGGTCGTTTGGCCGATCCTGTACCGGAACCAACACCCATAGAATCACTACTCCTCTTGGGCCTGAGACCCAAGTCCTCATCTATAATCTAAGAGTCCATCAGAATGTCCTCAAAGGTCGTAGTATGACGCCCAGACGTGCGTGATCTGACGACGTAGTTCAGGCCCCTCCTGAACTTGCGGGCCTTCGCTCCAGCATCCTAAACCATGCCCGAGGCGAACCGGCTCAGACGGAAGAACTTCGTCGCGTACTCGTCCACAGACATGTTCCTTTGCACAAGTCCAACAAACTGGCCTTCCAGTGCACTATGAGCCACACCAGGAAAGAATTTCTCCTTGAATAGCTTCTTGAAGTTCTCCCATGTTAAGCCTGTCACTGTCATGCGAGGGTCTGTGCGCTACCAAGTCAGTGCGATATCAAAGAACTGACTCACTGATGCTGACACCCATAGTCCCTCCGGAAGCTGTGCTAACCCCAGGCTCCGCTCAACATCCTCTAGCCAATCATCGACATACAGGATCCCTTCTGCTCCCTTGAATTCTTGAGAAAACATCTTCCTGAAATCTATCATGGAGCCAGGTTTCGCCTGCTGCTGCTGTGGCTGCTGGGCTGGAGCACCCTGAGTCTGAACTGCAGTCACCTTCTCTACAGTGGCGAGTGCTAACTGGTGTGCATTCTCCATGCTCTGCCTCAAAATCTCCGTCTGCCGCTGTGAAACCTCAAATTGTGCTCGCTGTGCCTCCATCATCTGTTGGAGGAACGCGAACATCTGAGTAGCGTCAATCGGCAACGCATGTGGAGGTGGAAGAGTCCCCGGCTGAACAGGTACAGTCCTCGGGACTTGTGGAGGAAGACCCCCCGGTACTGTTGCTGCTACCTCTGGAACGGCAGGGACAGTAGGGTCAATCTCCTGATCCGCAGCTCCCTCAGTCAGAAAAATAGGTTACAACGGATCAGACCTCTCTGGTGCTGTACTAGATCCAGTTTCCTGAGCTCGAGTCACTATCATCCTGGAGACAGATTCAAGTAAAGAAATCAATATGGCACATGATAGGATATCATCAGGGAAGGACAATTTATTTTGAATTGCAAGAAGAGTTTGTCATGGAAATCAAAAGATTGGAATTTTTCTGTCAAATCCCTATTTGTTTAACTAATATTTGACTGTATTTGTGTATTTGGAGGATTTTTGAAATTTTGGGTATTATTAAAATTTTAATAATATTTTCTTGATGGTGAACTTTATTCACATTATTATTCTTGCCACTATTATTAATATTATTATTATTATTATTATTATTTTAATTTTCCTATACCTAACCCCTCACATCACTTCCCCTCATCCCTTTCTCCACTCATTCACTCACTCTCTCATTCTCTCTCCCTTTCAGCATGGAGAGCAGCCCCCCAACGTCTCATTCTCATCTCTCTCTTCCGCATAATATTTCTCTCCCTCTCTCAGCTCTCACTAACCCTAACCCTAGCTTTCCCAAGCTCACCTCTTTCCCTCGTCTCCGGCCTGTAACTGCCGTCACCACTTCTGCCACCACCGCCATGGCGACCACCCCCCATCGTCGCCGTTGCCTCCCTCACCACCATCACCTCCATCTCCGGCCGCCTCCACCGCCCTCACCCGCGAGTGCCGCCTCCACTTCCGCCATCGTCGTCCCGCCTCCAACCGCGACCACCGCCTGCACCACCATCTCCCAACACTGCCACCTCCATCTGCTACCCTCGCCGTGGTCGCCCTTGTCTCCTGCCCTAACCACCGCTTCCCTCGCCGTCATCGCCATCTTCTCTGGCCAGCGGGCGCAACACTGCCACCGCTGTCCTCCCTTCTCTGCCAGTAAGCCGCCCGATAACTCCTCTGTCCCCTCCTTTCTCTTCTTCTCCGGCAACCCTTACCGTCGCGGCTTGCCCGCCGCCGTCGAGGTTTTCCAGACCGCCACCCCTCTGCTTTCTTGTTCTGTGTGCGTCTAGGAGCGCGTTACATCGAGCAGCGAGACGCCTTGGGCCCCACGCTGTTCGAGTTTTGTGTCGCTTCGATCTGAGTTTAGCCTCGTTATGTGTACCCTCATGTTCTGTGTCATCCTTTGTGTGTGTGCTGCCTTGATCAGTGTAATGTCTCGTGCAGCATGCTGCCTCGAATAGTGCACTCTCGTTCTTCATGTTTTTCGGAACACGTGTACCTCAAATTATGTGTAGCCTCAGTTTTTGTGCACCTAGATTCGCGTATTGCCTCGGGCAGCAGGATGCCTCGAGCCTTGATATACGTATATGCATGTTGTTTCGATTCCCGTGTCTCGGTTTACACGTTTCGATTCCCGTGTCTCGGCCTTTGTGCCTACCTCGTGACTCGTGCCGCCTCGATATACGTATATGCACCGATTTACGTACAGTATCGATTTGCGTGTCACATTGTATTTTGTGTTGCCTCGGTTTGCATGCTTGCTCTGATTTGCGTGGCTTATTGGTCTTTGTGCCATCTTAATTTGCGTATATGCCTCGATTTATGTGTCGCGTTGATTCGTACGCCATCCTAATATTCGTGACTTTCTCGATCTACATGCATATCTCGATTTATGTCCACGTTGTCAATTGTTCATCTCAATCCTCGAGTTATCTTTATTCTCGTACGCGTCTCAATATACGTATATGTCTCGATTTGCATGCCCGTATTGATCCATGTGTCTCGGTTTCCATGCCAAATCCTTGTACTACTTGCGGGACCCGTACGGTATAGCCTCCTTCCATCCTCCGTGCTTCCTGTTATTATTTTATTATTCAATTCTAATAATTGTTTTTTATTTGTTCTGAGGACCACGATTGGCGTGCAAGCTTGGATCATGATTGTCGAAGACTTGCTTACCTAGCCGAGCCCTCTAGGCAAGTATCCCTTGCTCATCGACGGCTCTTGCCCTCTCTTCTGGATTTTATTGTATTTAATTAATTTGTACTTGTAAATTGTATAACCATGATTAGTGTAGCCGAGTAGTAGAACTGCCATTATGATAACTTAGGATAGCTTGGTCCGATACCGGGATAGACAGTATCGGACAACTCAGATGGGTTATCCACACCTCCGAGTATACGAGCACGACTCATATGTATGGATTGTTCCTGTATGCCCCGTGTCCGACTCGCGGTCGGGTAACGGCTTGGCGAACTATTCTTGTGGCTGTGATTGTGCTTGGGTTAGAACCATGGACATGTGCTGTGATGCGTCCTGCGAGGCAATTTTTTGTTATATGTGTTGTCTTGGTGCCCAGTACGCATTGTAGTACTGCTGGAGGCCGGGACTTAGTGGTCTCGGGTTCGATTGGTTTCCAGTACGCATCGTAGTACTGCGGGAGGCCGAGACTTAGTGTTCTCGGCTATTGATTTGTTTCCAGTACGCATCGTAGTGCTGCTGGTAGCTGAGACCTAGTGTTCTCAGCCTGTGATCTCGCGATTCTGCGATGGGTTGTGTCGAGTGGTTTTAGCCCCAATTCGTAGGGTGCTCCCATCTAGATTACAAAGGAGACTCTGCCGAATTTTTTTCAGAATTCCCAGTTGGGAATTTGGTTCAAAGGATTAGGCAGAACCATTCCTTTGCTTTGCTGGACTGGATTCATGCATGTTCATCTTGGCATAGTTTACCTGATCCCATTGCCTGCTAGGTAGACTCCCGACTAGATTAGTCGCCGGGCATCTTGACCTGTCTTGTCCGTCAGATAGCGTAAGAAGAGCGGTTCTACTCGAAAGACGGTCTGCAACCCTGGTCCTTGTTTGGTTTAAGGGTTATGGATCTGCTCCAGAGTGGTTCACGCAATCCTTGCCACTTTTTCGGCGACATATAATTATGTTCTTGTCCCCTGATTATTCATTCCAAGAGTTATCCTAGTCTAGCCAGCTAGGACTTATAGTTGTCCTATGTATCGAGATTTATGATTTGGGATATGTTTGAGGATTGAGTATCATGGAGAGTATGATCTTGAGGGTATTGATTGATAGACTCACGTGGACTCTTGGATAGTATTGCTATTTCTTTTGATGATGCTCTAATTCGATCGGATATGATTATATAGATTCTTGGATTCTGAGGATCGCGAATATTTTGCGGAGCGAGGAGAATATTGAAGGTATTATAATATGATTTTTACTCGACTTTCCAAGCGCCCCAAATCTGGTACCATTGTGTATTCCGGTAGTTGGGGAACCTGGTTTGATTGCTATGTCTTGGTAGTTGAGGGACTCATTTTCTAGTGGCTTGTGAGCATTGACTTGGAGGATTCTTGTGAGCCAGAGGGCCTAGCATTATTTATAGTAATTAGCTTGGTATTTGGTTATTGACCTTCCGGACATGATATTAATTCCATCATAGAGGGGTGACTCTTGATAGATTGATCTGGTAGATAGACCGACTGGATGATTGGAGCTCTAGGCCCCCATATATGCTTGAGATTTTATTATAGTATAGGTTCTGATCTTGTATTTGACCTGATATCCATGCCACGATGTGGGCAGATAACTTCTTGTGACTGACAGATTTGTCCTTGTCCCGGACCTGACGACTTGTATCCGTGCTATTAGTCCAGTTATCCTTTGAGGTACTGGCCCTGACCTTGCACTGCGGTGCCCCTTGTCTACTGGCACTTTGAGGTGATACTTCCATGATTATATGGCATTGCGATGTCATCTTGATATTCTAGCTATATTATATGATTACCTGTACGGGTACCTTGGTAGTTGGCCTTTAGACTTAGCGTGGTCAGGATTGCCTGCTTGTTTGTTGTATAACACTAAGGATGAATCACAACTCGGACTACATGTGCCGATGTTGATTCTTACTTAGCGTTCCCGTACTGAGGTACGACATCTAGGAGGGTGATCATGTGACCACGGCATGTGATCCAAGATAACTATATGGATAATCTAGGTAACTTAAACTGGTAGAAGCATTGGAGGGGAACAGAATCTCGAGATCGTGTATTACCAGCCTTATCCCAGACATTAGTCATGACCTGCAGGCTGGCCACCATGGATATTGTTACCATTCATACTAGTAGATGGCAATATTCGGCTACTTTATGTACTATACATTATATACATGGCATGCTCGAAACGGTGGCCTTACGAGGGACCGGTGGTGACATGCAGAGCCCGGTGGTCTTGCGAGGGACCGACACTCATCTAGTCTTGAAATACTTGGCCCCGCTAGCCCTGCTGGGATGGCACGATCTGAGGATTCCTATATTGCATTGTTGGGGTAACCCAACCTCCACATAGAGAGTCGTAGGCATTTTGAGTGGCCGCCGATTCTCCTAAATTGTATGGCTTGTTGCTTGTTAAGCTGGCTGGCACGTAACCCTGTCTCGGTGCGATAATTTATTCCCTTGTTCTTGTTTGATATAGGGGTGAGTTACTATTTCGATGATAGACTACGAGTTCCAGTTGGCGATGCAAGCATTAGTGGATGTTAGGATGACTGTGATGATTGTTAGTTACTTACCTATTAGTAGTTGGATTGCTGTCTTATATTCTATAATCGTGCGTTGGTACCGTACGATCCTTTACTCTCATTACTGCTGTTCATACGTGTTATTCTTGTTATATATCATATCCTGCTGGTTTTCTTCGCCCGTCCATGAGCCTTCCTTTCTGGTACTTGCTACGGTTGGCCTGACCAACCCTAGATTGTTCCCAGATTGCCAGTGACCGACCCTGTAGATCTTTCAGACTCGACTTGGAGGATGTGCTTCAGTTCTCGACCATACTAGGAACTGTGGGAAGGTATACTCATCTACATTATTATCCTGTACTGTAGATTTTCTGATTATCATATGAGTATTTCCTGCTTTCCATCTAATTCTCTCTCTTGTTTAGTATTTTATTGTGATTTGCCTGTGGACATGAGATCAGATTTAGGCCATAGATTGATTGCATGCTAGGATACTCGGCAAGACTTGACAGCCGCCATCGTCGTATAGCGTATTCGTACCTTATACGGTGTTGCTGGCCTACGTCCGTCCCCGTATTTTGGTACTGGGGCGTGACATGGTTTATTGGTGGCCCATGCAGGTCTCGTTTTGAGATATCGTTGGGTATCACATGATTATTGATCTCAGTCCATAATTCCTTGGGATTCTTACTTGCTATACCCTTGCCCTTCGCTCCCTTGAACCTGTGAACTGGTCCTCATCTCTACTTGGACCTATCTTGCTTGGCCATGTCATATTCGTGTTATCTATCTCTGATCCTTGTTTGATAGATATGATCCTATAGTTGGTCATGTCGATCACCTTATTTGATGAGATGTTATCTTATCTCTATTATTTGGGTTACATGATTATTTATCTTGGGTTCTGTATTCTCTATCGGTGTTTCGTCTTGGTTGATTTCTTTTATCCCTTTCGTGCGTTGACTTCGTGTTGACTTAGTATCATTATCGCCCTCTTCGAGCGTTGGCGGGATTGCTGCGGAATGAAGATTTCATCTGGACTCGGATATTGGATATTTTAACATTTGTTGAGTATCCAGTGGATATTCTTGTATGAATTCAGCTCCTTTGATTCGGGATATTTTTGCAATCATGATTATCTGTTTCAGATATTATTTTGATTATAGATATATTTTCTATACATTATATTTTGATATAGATCCTTGGTTTGGAGTATTTTCCTAGAAAAGCTAACTTGTGGTTATTGTTAAAGATATTTTTGGATGTGGGTTACGATTCACCTGGATTTTGGATTTTGGTTGTTTTCTAGGACTCTCATTACATTGTTAGAGATTTTGTGATTTTAGTGATTTGGATATTTGGGTTATGGATTTGATTTGTTTTGGGTATTTGTCGAGAGTACCGGGTGACCCTAGTATACCTTGATGGCGTGGTAACGAACGTTGCAGCCGCTCAATTACAGTGTTTTGGTGAATCTTTTGCAGCCATTCCGGATGGCGTGGCAAGGAATGACCATGACACACATTTTTTAGATATTAGGAAACTACGGTCGTCAGTTTGAGACATATATCCTTTATTTTATGATTTTGTGGACTTTCATGTAATAGGGATTCCAGGTTTTGATATTGTTTTCGATATTTCGTACTTATTTTGATTTATGGGGTTATTTCGTGCATGCGAGATTTTGCTTTTTCGAGATTGCTTCATTGTTTAGATTTACCTTACGAGTTGATTTATGTAGCCATACACTGTTCTTCTTGATATTTTCATATTGAGATTTTGTTCGTTTCTTATTGTATTACTTGATTTCTGTAAGGTGGGTAGAGTTTTTCATTGCAGATATATATGTACTAGTTTTGAAAACCCTATTTTGATAATTTTGAAATTTTGAGGACGAAATTTTTATAAGGTGGGTAGGATGTCAAATCCCTATTTTTGAAAATAGTATTTGACTGTATTTGTGTATTTGGAAGAATTTTAAAATTTGGGTATTGCTAAAATTTTAATAATATTTTCTTCAGGGTGAACCTTATTCACATTATTATTCTTCCCACTATTATTAATATCATTGTTATTATTATTAATAATATTATTTTAATTTTCCTATACCTAACCCCTAACATCACTCCCCCTCACCCCTCTCTCCACTCATTCACTCCCTATCTCATTCTCTCTCCCTCTCAGCATAGAGAGCAGCCCCCCAACCTCTCCTTCTCATCTCTCTCTCCCGTACACTATTTCTCTCCCTCTCTCAGCTCTCACTGACCCTAACCCTAGCTTTCCCGAGCTCACCTCTCCCTCGCGTCTCCGGCCTGCAGCCGCCGCCACCACTTCAGCCACCACCGCCATGGCGACCACCCCCATCGTTGCCGTCGCCTCCCTCGCCACCATCGTCTCTATCTCCGGCCGCCTCCGCCGCCCTTACCCGCGAGCGCCGCCTCCACTTCCGTCGTCGTCGCCCCGCCACCTCCATCCGCCACCCTCGTCGTGGTCGCCCTCGTCTCCAGCCCTCACCATCGTCGCCCATGCCGTCGTCGCCATCTTCTCCGGCCAGCGGGTGCAGCACCGCCACCGCTGTCCTCCCTTATCCGCCAGTAAGCCTCCCGACAACTCCTCTGTCCCCTCCTTTCTCTTCTTCTCCGGCGACCCTTGCCGTCGCGGCTTGTCCGCCGCCGCCGAGGGTTTCCAGACCGCCACTCCTCTCCGTTCTTGTTCTGTGTGCGTCTAGGGGCGCGTTGCCTCGAGCAGCTAGACGCCTTGGGCCCTACGCTGCTCGAGTTTGGTGTCGCCTGATCTGCATTTAGCCTCGTTATGTGTGCCATCGTGTTCTGTGCCGTCCTCGGTGTGCACGTTGCCTAGATTAGTGTGCTGCCTCGTGCAGTATGCTGCTTCGAGCAGCGTACTCTCGTTCTTCGTGTTTCTCAGAACACGTGTACCTCGAATTATGTGCAGCCTCGATTTTTGTGCACCTAGATCCGCGTGTTGCCTCGGGCAACAGGACGACTCGAGCCCCGAGCTGTCTCGGGTACCGTGCTATCTCGGTTTGTACGTTGTCTCGATTCTCATGTCTTGGCCTTTGTGTCTATTTCGTGACCCGTGCCATCTCGATTTACGTACATGTACCGATTTACATACAGTATCAATTTGTGTGTCATATTGTATCTTGTGTTACCTCGGTTTGCATGCTCGCTCCAATTTGCGTGCCGTATTGGTCTTTGTGTCGTCTCGATTTGCTACATACCTCGATTTGCGTGTCGCGTTGATTCGTGCGCTATCCCGATATTCGTGATTTCCTCGATCTACGTGCGTGCCTTAATTTACGTGCACGTTGTCTCATGTTCATTTTGATCCTCGAGTCATCTTGATTCTTGTGCGCATCTCGATATCCGTACATGTCTTAGTTTGCATGCCCGTATCGATCCGCGTGTCTCTGTTTTCGTGCCAGATCTCTGTACTACTTGCGGGACCCGCACGGTATAGCCTCCTTCCATCCTCCGTGCTTTCTGTTATTATTTTATTATTTAATTCTAATGATTGTTTATTATTTATTCTGAGGACCTCGATTGGCGTACAAGCTTGGATAATGATTGTCGAAGACTTGCTTACCTAGCCGAGCCCTCTATGCAAGTACTTGCTCATCGACGACTCTTGCCCTCTCTCTTGGATTTTATTACGTTTAATTAATTTGTACTTGTAAATTGTATAACCATGATTAGTGTAGCCCAGTAGTAGAACTGCAATTATGATAACTTAGGATAGTTTGGTCCGATACTGGGATAGACCGTATCGGACAACTCAGATGGGTCATCCACGCCTCCGAGGACACGAGCACGACTCACATGTATGGATTGTCTCTGTATGCCCCACTTCCGACTCGCGGTCGGGTAACGGCTTGGCAAACTATTCTTGTGGCTGTGATTGTGCTTGGGTTAGAACCATGAAGATGTGCTGTAATGAGCCCTGCGAGACGATTTCTTGTTATATGTGTTGGCTTGGCACCCAGTACGCATTGTAGTGCTGCTGGAGGCCGGGACTTAGTGGTCTCGGGTTCGATTGGTTTCCAGTACGCATCGTAGTGCTGCTGGAGGCCGAGATTTAGTATTCTCGGCTATCAATTTGTTCCTAGTACGCATCGTAGTGCTGCTGGTAGCTGAGACCTAGTGTTCTCAGTCTACGATCCTGCGATTCTGCGGTGGGTTGCGCCGAGTGGTTTTAGCCCCAATTCGTAGGGTGCTTCCGTCCAAATTACAAAGAAGACTCTGCCGAATTTTTCCAGAATTCCCAGTTGGGAATTTGGTTCGAAGGATTAGGCAGAACCATTCCTTTGGTTTGCTGGACTGGATTCATGTATGTTCGTCTTGGCATAGTTTACCTGATCCCATTGCCTGCTAGGTAGACTCCTGACTAGATTAGTCGCCGAGCATCTTGACATGTATTGTCCGTCGGATAGCGTAAGGAGAGCGGTTCTACTCGGAAGACGGTCTGCAACCCTGGTCCTTGTTTGGTTTAAGGGTTGTGGATCTGCTACAGAGTGGTTCACGCAATCCTTGCCACTTTTTCAGCGGCATATAATTATATTCTTGTCCCCTGATTATTCATTCTAGGAGTTATCCTAGTCTAGCCAGCTAGGACTAATAGTTGTCCTATGTATCGAGATTTGTGATTTGGGATATGTCTGAGGATTGAGTATCATGGAGAGTATGATCTCGATGGTATTGATTGATAGACTCACGTGGACTCTTGGATAGTATTGCTATTTCTTTTCATGATGCTCTAATTCGATCGGATATGATTATGTAGATTCTTGGATTCTGAGGATCGCGAATGTTTCGCGGAGCGAGGAGAATATCGAGGGTATTATTATATGATTTTTACTCGACTTTCCAAGCACCCAAAACCTGGTACCTTTGTGTATTTCGGTAGTTGGGGAACCTGGTTTGATTGCTATGTCTTGGTAGTTGAGGGGCTCATTTTCTAGTGGCTTGTGATCATTGACTTGGAGGATTCTTGTGAGCCAGAGGGCCTAACATTGCTTATAGTGATTAGCTTGGCATTTGGTTATTGACCTTCCTGACACGATATTGATTCCATAATAGAGGGGTGACTCTTGATAGATTGATCTGGTAGATAGACCGACTGGATGATTGGAGCTCTAGGCCCCCATATATGCTTGAGATGTTATTATAGTATAGGTTCTGATCTTGTATTTGACCTGATATCCATGCCACGATGTGGACAGATGACTTCTTGTGACTGACAGATTTGTTCTTGTCCCAGACCTGACGACTTGTATCCGTGCTATTAGTCTAGTTACCGTTTGAGGTACTGGCCCTGACCTTGCACTGCGGTGCCCCTTGTCTACTGGCACTTTGAGGTGATACTTCCATGATTATATGGCATTGCGATGCCATCTTGATATTCTAATTATATTATATGATTACCTGCACGGGTACCTTGGTAGTTGGCCTTTAGTCTTAGCGTGGTCAGGATTGCTTGCTTGCTTGTTGCATAACACTAAGGATGAATCACAACTCGGACTACAGGTGCCGATGTTGATTCTTACTTAGCGTTCCCGTACTGAGGTGCGACATCTAGGAGGGTGATCATGTGACCACGGCATGTGATCCCGGATAACTATATGGATAATCTAGGTAACTTAAACTGGTAGAAGCATTGGGGGGAACGGAATCTCGAGATCGTGCATTACCAGCCTTATCACAGACATTAGTCATGACCTGTAGGCTGGCTGCCACGGATATTGTTACCATTCGTACTAGTAGATGGCAATATCCGGCTACTTTATGTACTATACATTATATACATGGCATGCTCGGCACGGTGTCCTTACGAGGGATTGTTGGTGACATGCAGAGCCCAGTAGTCTTACGAGGGACCGACGCTCATCTAGTCTTGATATACTTGGCCCCTCTAGCCCTGCTGGGACGGCACGATCTGAGGATTCCTATATTGCATTGTTGGGGTAACCCATCCTCCACATAGAGAGCCCTAGGCATTTTGAGTGGCCGCTTATTCTCCTAAATTGTATGGCTTATTGCTTGCTAGGCTGGCTGGTACGTAACGCTGTCCCGGTACGATAATTCATTCCCTTGTTCATGTTTGATGTAGGGGTGAGTTACTGTTCCGATGACAGACTATGAGTTCCAGTTGGCGATGCAATCATTAGTGGATGTTAGGATGACTGTGATGATTGTTGGTTACTTACCTATTAGTAGTTGGATTGCTGCCTTATATTCTGTAATCGTGTATTGGTACCGCACGATCCTTTACTCTCATTACTGCTGTTCATACATGTTATTCATGTTATATATCATATCCTGCTGGTTTTCTTCGCCCGTCCTTGAGCCTTCCTTTCTGGTACTTGCTACGGTTGGCCTGACAAACCCTGGATTGTTCCCAGATTGCCAGTGACCGACCCTGTAGATCTTCCAGACTCGACTTGGAGGATGTGCTTTAGTTCCCGACCATGCTAGGAACTGTGGGAAGGTATACTCATCTAAATTATTATCCTGTACTGTAGATTTTCTGAATATCATATGAGTATTTCCTACTTTCCATATGATTCTCTCTTTTGTTCAGTATTTTATTATGATTTGCCTGTGGACAAGAGATTGGATTTAGGCCATAGATTGATTGCATGCTAGGATACCCAGCAAGACTTGACAGCCGTCATCACCATATAGCGTATTCGTACCTTATACGGTGTAGCTGGTGTTTGCAAAAACAAAAATTGATCTTTATTTCAACAAACTTTGTAAAAAAGATTACAAGAATTCTAGGAAAGTACAACTATAGGAATCCGATCTGAAGACGATCGCTTTATCCCTTGGACGCTGTGAACTTTGAAGACGGTAGCCTCTGAAGATTGCAGCATCACTTTGGCAAGAACTCCTGATCTCTGGTGATGATCTCTGATCTCTGTATGCGTATATGATCCCCTCTAGGAAGGACTTGAAACTCTATTTATAGAGTTCTAGAAATAACTAACTTTTAGTTATTCTGGACTGCGCAAGCTGGATTGCGTTGCATTGGACCGCGCAGACAACAGACTGCGCTGGCAGTTATTTGATCGTGGGCCAACTGTATTGGACACATGGCATTATTTGATTGAAATGCGCATGATCGTGTACAGATGGTTACCACATAATGAGTCATTGATGGCATGAAGGTCACGTATACTTTTGTCAGTTGTATTGATGGAGTGCGCCAACTGAATTGTGCTTGCTTCAGATTGCGCTGGGATGGACCGCGCTGCAGAGAGTCTGGCCGATTGCGCTGCATGTACAGCTATCCTCGAGCGCTGTGCTGCATGATAAACGAACAGTTTCCTCGTTCTCCGTGCTGTCAGCTGTCAGAAGATCTGATTCTCTGTCAGGTAATGATGACGAGGCCACGTCAGCATGCGCACTTGGATGAGTGCGCAGTTCAGCCTGTGCAATCGAATTGTTGTACAATCTGTCTTCTGTGCAGTTCACTTGAAGGATGTGTAATTTGATTTTTATGACTTTGTTGATGGGTGCAACTTGATTTTTAGGACCTACAAGACCCCCTTCAAAGTTTTCAAAGTTTGAAAATAGTCAAAGCTTCAAAATACTTTGAATTTTGATTTGAAAATCAAGTTGCGCATATGATGACATATCTGCGTAATCGGAGGAATTAGCTCCTATTTATCCGGCGCAATCTGAGGAGTCTGTTCATTCTCGAAAACTATAAATAGTTCTCTTTCTCTTCTCTGTCATTCTTACTTGCTTCTAATCATCTGAAAGAAAGAATTTCCCGAGCTCTCTCGACTCTCCTTCTTCTTCTTCATCAACCTTAATTGCTCCAAAGCGTTCCGCCGCTGAGAAAGGGAAGGCCCCCGCTGAGTCTTCGACTCGTGCTGCGTCGCGCCCTTCTCGACATGAAGTTGCACATCCAGCACTGCAAGGTAGACATCCGATCGAAAACCCTTTTTAGGGTTCTTCGTCATTGCTGTATATTCAAACCGATCTCTTTTTAGAGATTTGGTTACATTGTGCCGCCCTGTTTAGGGTTTCGGTTGAACAAAATCCAATAATCTTCATTTTTATGAAGACTATTTTCTTGCGCAATCGGTTAGAACGCGCTGGCAAAAGTCAGCGTAGTCTG
The DNA here is from genome assembly GCA_029216955.1 of Iris pallida. Classification (NCBI taxonomy): domain Eukaryota; kingdom Viridiplantae; phylum Streptophyta; class Magnoliopsida; order Asparagales; family Iridaceae; genus Iris; species Iris pallida. The sequence goes on along the minus strand of JANAVB010042020.1, from coordinate 1,917,679 downwards.
CTGATTTGCGCATGGCTGTCCAGCGCAAACTGATGCTTTGCACAAGTTATTCAGAGCAATCTGATGGCTTGCGGAGGTGGATGATTGGCACCACTGGATAGTTTGCACATAGAAGCTATTGTTGCGCAATCTGATGGTTGCACAATCTGATGCTTGTGCAATCTGATGCTTGCGCAATCTACTGACAGAATCTTTGATTTTATTTGTACTAAATTCTGTTTTTTCTGTTTGATGCAGTTGACATCAGAGAGGATCCTGAGTATGAAATATTTGCAGGATCCCTTGCTGAGCCAGAATTTAAAGAAGACTTATCTCATGTGCTCTTTCCACAATATGCTCTGCCATCCTCCCGCCAAGCTATCTTGATAGCTCAGGACAATGAGACTTTGTTAAGTCTGATGAGTGGACCGCCCTTGCAGTCTGCTGACGCCATCACCCACAAGAAACCCATGTTCTTATTTGGCGAAGCCATCGACAAGAGTTCTCAGCCAAGACCCCGTGTTGAGTAGAGAACTTTCCAAAGGAAGGAGAAACTGATCCTGTTACCGGACATTGCTAGATGCCTCCCTCTAGCACGATATGCTCATGCAAGCTATCCCAGGAGGATGGACTGGGACATTACTCCCCTTCAACATGCAAGGACAGGAAAAATTTGTGTCAAGAAAGGCCCAAACAACAGAGACATGTTCTATAGCTCTTCTGAGCGACATAGCACTTTACTCAGAGGGTTGAAACCAGGCTGTATCCCTCCAGAGAACTCATCTTTACTGCTGCCGGTAAGGACACCAATCTTTGCTAATTAGTATGCAAAGGCGGAGGGCAGATACCCGGATCAGGATATCCGGCTGACCGGTCTGGTGAACCTGGAGAACAGGAGGTGGAACTGTATAGCCAACTGGATATTGGCTCAGTTTGAAGACAAACTTAAAGAGATCGAGCTTTATAATGCGGTATATGCTACCGTGTATGGCTTTCACCCAAACCCTCATCTGTTTTTGGCCTTGGCATAGAGGTATAACTATAGGACAGGGACGTTCATGACGCCCTGCGGGGAGATGGGATTGGCCCTCCGTGAGATGAAGTACATCTCATGCCTACCAACGGGAGACTTCGCTTATGAGGAGTATGTTCCCACAAATGATGAGTTAGATAGACTACGTCGGAAAAATGCAGAGATGGTGGCAGTCTTCGATGAACTACCGTGCCATTACAACATATGCTCCCTATACTACAAGAGCGGCTCTTCCGACACCTGTTATTCATCGAAGTGGTCGCCGTATCTTTTCTTAACCATATCATTGAGAAAAAGACCAAGGATCATGACTCATGCAACCCAACTTTCTTCCAATCTCTCAGCCACAGTAATGTAATAAAACTGATGGAAGAGAATAAGAAAATGGATATCAGAGTTAATGATGAACACCAATACCCTCCGCTCAAGACCGGAGATTTTGTTGAAAGCTTTATAAGAATGGGCTACATGTCCATGTCTAGAGAAGCCCAGCTGGCAGGATTCTTGACATACTGGCTCCGTCGATTCGACGTTTCCGGAGCAAGCACTGTGGACCGCTTCCACTGCGGTGTACTCTTTGCTGCCATCCGGTTAGTCTTCGACTACCGGATGGATTTGCTATCAGCGATGAACTGTAGAATAAATGTAGGTCTTCGTCTGTATATTGACTCCATGATCAAATGGAAGGGTGAGAAATGGAACTTCCCTCGACTGGAGTTGCCCTACACCTATCTATTCGGATGGTTGCTTCTGCACCATCCGTCTTTGATGAACCCCGACATGGGAGAAGTTGGTGGTAGCTTTCTTCGGAGATTCTCCCGGAGCAAGTGGGTGTACATTAGTCTGAAGGACTGCAGACGAGCCCTGAACCTTGGCAAGGGATAGAATTTTTATTGCTTTGCCCCTCCAGCTGGTTATAAATTCATGGCAACAAATCTGGTTGACCTTGGGAGGCAACCGCTGGGTCGAGCAGCTTTTGACTGGCTGAAGGCGATCAGACCATCGCATTTGGTGTACAGATTTGAAGAGGAGTGCTATCTGGAACCATATCTGCCGATTCGCTTCGCTCGTCAATTTGGTTACAACCAGTTCCATGTAGGCAACGCTATAACTTGCCTACAAGGAAAGGGGTACCTGATTGATGGTGCCAGAGTATGGGCCTACTACAACGCTTGAGACACTAGGACAGTGTTTTCGATGCCAAAAAAGAATAATAATGTCCCTAGAATGTTATATACATATTCACTGTTTTATACAGCTGCAAACACTTTCACCGAGAACTTTAGTCTTATTGATAGCTTCGCAACGACGACGCGTCTGAAAAAAGGAGCCACTGCTACATTAGCTCCAAATAATGACGAAGAACATGAATCGGTAGATGATCCATTGGAAGCTTCCAGGAAAGCAAACTTCCCTGAGGAAGTAAATCAACCACTGAGAATGTCCCTGAAAGTTGTTAAATCTCCGACCAGAGAGAGGAAAAGAAGGATTGACGAACCTTCTTCTCCAGCTGCAAAGAAGAAACTTATCCTGGATCAACCAGAGAAAGTTACTACTAGATCACAATCTCGGCAGCTGGCCGAGTCAATTCAACGAGAAGAGGCAACCACGCCGACTTCTATTCCAAAGCCGGTTGATGTAGTAGATGTGGAGAGCCCAGAAAGGCCTCTTCATAGAAAGAAGCTGCACAGAGAGAGGAGACTGAACGGATAGAGGAGGCTGCACAGAGAGAGGAGGCTGCAGAGCCTAGGGAATATGAAGCTTTACGATCTCCTTCACCAGCAGTAGAAACGACTCAGCTTCCTGCTACGCCAGGAACACTTCGTAAAGAGGAGGATCGTCTAATGATTGATGCATAAAAGTGAGGAGAGTACATCATCAGAGGCTGTTGATGATACACAGAATCCTGAAGAGGACATTGAAGGCCATATATCTCCCAAAGCTGCTAATGACACCCTGGATCCTGAAAAGGATGTTGAGGTGTAGGTATCTCCCGAAAAGATTGCAAATGAGGAAGTGTCCCTGGAGGAAACTCCTACTGTTGATCCCAAAGGTAAAAAATGAATTTATCAATCTTCTTTTCATAGATTAATAGCTAACATCTCTATCTTTTGATCCATACAAAAATCGAATCTTCTCCAGCTCCTCCAGTGTGCACGGATATAGTACCTGTAACGACGATAGCTAGCAGCAGTCGTCATTTGTCATGTGGCTCCGAGGCAGGCAGTAGCCAGGCAGTAATGTCTGAGGCTACTTCTGCTAGATTGAAATCTGGGCAGCAGACGACCGAATCATCATTGAACCAAGTCATGGTAAGACTGCTTTTACTTTTGATCTTTTCAATAGTTGCAAATGACAGACAAAATGATAAAGTTTATCTATTTTTGCAGAAGAACAACTGGGAGGAGCAACTAGCTCTACTTTAGCTCCCTTATTTAAAGAGCCTCCCGTCCAAGTGGCTGAACGTCCTACTGCTTCATCATCAATAGGAGTCGCTGCTACTCCTGGTGCTTTGGTCACCAACCAATTTGTCATCAGCTCTTTCACCAACTTCTTCTTTAACTCATTGGGACCCTTAATAGATAGGGTGATAGAGAAGGAAGAGGCTCCTTTTTCTACAGTTAGAGGTCCAACCTCTTACTTGATTAATGCCATCCGCAGCCAAGGTGATGAAGCTCAGGCTACTTTTTTTGATCATATATTAGATGAGTTGGAGACTTCAGTTAAGAGCTACAAAGAGCTAAGAAAGGGAGATGTAGAGCCTCTGGTGCAAGTTGAATTTCAACGGATGTCTCAAGAGGCCGCGGTTGAGAAAGTTAATTTCCAAGTTCTCTTGGATACTTTCACTTCCAAGTCCGCTGAATACAACTCTAAAGTAGAAACAGTGGCATCTATTGCTGAAGAGAAAGAAAGGAAAGTTGCTGAATTACAAGCAGAAATTGCCCGTCTTCAGGAAGAACTGAGACTTGCTCAATTAACTCTGGAAGATGAAGCTACCCAACATCAAACTGCAATTCAACAACTTGATGTTCTGACTCAAGAGAGAGATGAATATGTTACAGCTCACCAAGCTGAAATCACTCGCAAACTAGTAACCCTGCCAACCTTCGATGATAAATCTGGGATGGAAGAAGCTAGGAAACGAGTGATGGAATCTCGTGAAGAGCGACTACAAATTTTGAAGCAGCAGATGATCAATTTGATGACACCACCGGCTGTGTAGAAGGATCTTTTGTATCTTCTTGTTTTTTCATGATATGTGTCTTTGTAACGTCTTTCATCTTTGATCAATAAAAAAACATTTTTGTAGCTCTATTATTTGTTGCATATGTTATTCAGATATAAATAATAGCGATAGAAAATATATTCAGAGGTACAAGACATGATATATTTCTTGATTCTGGAAAATAATCATATTCAATTATATCTGCTCAGAGGTAATATGGACGTGACAAATGTAATTTATTGAATATCATTATTTTAATAGACAACTTAATCAAAGATGACAAGTTGCTGAAATGAACTGGATGATTCGTCAAAATAAATGAACGAAAGAAATCGTCGGATGAATGAAATAAACGGGCGAGCCGTCAGATGATGAACGGGCGGACCGTCGGATGATGAACAAGCGAACCGTCAAGTGGATGTATGAACGGACGAACCGTCAAAGGGACATGATGAACGGATGAACCGTCAGATAAATGTGATGCATGAACGGGTAAACCGTCAAAGGGACATAATGAACGGATGAACCGTCAGATGAATGTGATAAATGAACGGGTAAACCGTCAGATGAGTGTGATGAACGAATGAACCGTTGAATGATGAACGGGTGAACCGTCAGATGGACTAAATGAACGGATGAACCGTCAAATTAATGTTTATGATGAACGGGCGAACCGTCGAATGATGAACGGGTGAACCGTCAGATGGATTAAATGAACGGATGAACCGTCAAATTAATGTTTATGATGAATGGGAGAACCGTCGGATGAATGTGTCACTTCATAGTCTTACGACGCACTGTCTATAAATAGAACAGAGAATCAGATGAGATGGTCACTTTCACTTTTCAACATAAAGATGTCGTCTGGAGATGTATCCAAGAAGGCTGAGGTCACCCCGAAGGTGGAAGCGGATACTGAAGAACGTCCAGCCGAGCCGGCTCAACAAAAGCAGATGACAGCGGAAGAAGGTTCATCTGCCCCCAAACCGCCAAAGGACATCTTGGACTTTCTTCTTAAACCAGGGAAGACTGAAGAAGAAGAAGAAGCCATGAGGATGGCTGCTTGCAAGTTCCTGGTGGGTTCCAGCAAGAATGTTCTCGACTCTTTTGCTGATCATGTCTTTGATAAGGACGGCAGTGGCCCGCGTCCCAATTTTGAGAAGGATGATAGTGACCTTCCTTGATATTATGTACTATCATTCAAGATGAAATAAAACTGAATTTTATTTATGAACTTATCTGAAGATTGTAAACAATGTCTTTTACATTTATACATAATACTTCTTGAGGAACTTGCCATTGATAGGCATCATTGCAACTCGACCGTTTAGCTCTGTGAGTTGATATGCTCCATTTGAGAAGACTTTGCTCACGATATATGGACCTTCCCACTTTGCATCGAACTTGCCTTTGCTTGAGTGAGTCATAGTCATAGGACGTCTGACTGTTAGAACAAGCTCTCCTTTCTAAAAGGCTCTGACTTTAACTTTGCGGTTGAAAGTCTTTGAGATACGGGCTTGGTATGGCTCAATATACTGTTGAGCCATTAACCGCTTCTCATCGAGCGCTTCTAATTCTTGAAGTCGGAGAATATCGTTATTCTCTGTCGTGAGTTCGTTGGCGATAACAATCCTCAAAGACGAAATTTGGTATTCTAGAGCTAGAACTGCTTCACAGTCGTATACCAAAGAGAAGGGTGTACCGCCTGTAGGGTTGCGGACCGTAGTACGGTATGCCTAAAGACATTCTCCAAGCTTTTCACTCCAGTTTTGTTTATTAGTAGACACAAACTTCTTAAGGAGCTTGATGATAGTCTTGTTAAAAGCTTCAGCTAAGCCGTTAGCAGCATGATTGTAGGTTGTCGAAGCGACATTGTCAATCCGATGATCGTCACAGAACCTTGTGAACTTTTGACTGATAAACTAAGGTCCGTTGTCGTAGATGATTCGTCGAGGTACACCAAATCTATAGATGACATGGTGTTTGACGAAGTTGATGACGCTGCTGGTCTTGACTTCAGCCAATGGTATAGCTTCGGCCCATTTGGAGAAGTAATCGGTTATTGCCAGTATAAACCGATATCCTCTGGAAGAAGGAGGATTGATGGGACCAATGATGTCCATGCCCCAAGCTTCAAAAGGCCATAAAGCGACAGTCGGATGAAAGAATTCTGATGGTTGATGAATAAAATCTGCATGGATTTGAGAAGCTCGACATTTTCTCACATATTCGATGGCATCAGATACCATAGAGGGCCAGTAATAATCCATGCGTCGGATGCGATCTTGTAGCTTAGGACCGGGTTGATGTGCTCCGCAAATACCGTCATGAGCTTCACGTAATATTTGCTTTGCTTCATCACCAGCAAGACAGCGTAAGAGTAAGCCGTCATAAGTTCGCCGGTAGAGAGTTTTGGTGGTATGATTGTAGTAGAATTACAGAGACCGCCGACGAATACTTGTAGCCTCCTTGGGATCTTCAGGGATTATGTCATGGACCACGAAGTCGATGAAAGGAGCTCTCCAATCTTCATTGATAACATTAACTTCAGTAAGATTACTGAACTCAATATTACGATTGTTTTCAACACAGAACAATTTCCGATTAGAGATAACCACCACCTGTTATCTTTTGATAGGGATGGCTAAGACTACTACAAGATTGGCCAAAGCGTCGGCTTCAGTATTGCAAACTCGGTGTACATATTCGATGAAGAAGGCTTTAAATGATGTATCCATGTTGATTGCTGCTTCAAAGTAAGGCACTAGATCTTGATGGCGAACTTCATAAGTCCCTCTAACCTGATTAACAACCAGCTTAGAGTCACCATAGACTTCAAGATACTCGACGTCAAGTTGTTTGGCTAGCTGAAGACCAATGAGTAGAGCATTGTACTCTGCCACATTGTTGGAGCAAGGCTCATCTAGGGAGTATGCTCTTTGAATAGCTGACCCGTCTGGAGAAACAAGGACAACTCAAACTCTTGTGACAATGGCACCATTAGGTCCAATCCTGGATGCACCGTCAAAGAATAGACGCCAAGTAGAAAATTCTTCAGAGATTGTATTAGATTCTAATGTCTTGTCTAGAATTTCATCATAGAGTTTGGATGTCTCTGGAACAGGATGAGCTGCTAAGAAATCCACCAGTGCTTGACCTTTGACAGACTTTTGAGGAACATATACCATGTCATATTGGGCTAGCAGAATGGCCCATGTAGCCAACCGAGAATTGAGTGTGCTAGGCTTCTTCATCAATACTCGAAGAGGATTAACTCGGGATATGACATGAATGGTTTGGCCAATGATGTAATGCCGAGTCTTCTGAACAGCGAACATAAGAGCTAGGCATTCCTTTTCGACCGGACTATAACGGTGTTCAGCACCAATCATAGTACGACTAAGGTAGTAAATAGCTTGTTCGTGACCATCTTTGTTCTTTTGGGCAAGTAAAGCACCTAATGAATGGTCCATAACATGGACATACATTAAGAATGGTATGCCAGAGATCGGTGGCACCAGGACTGGTGGGTTCATGAGATACCGCTTGATGTCGTCAAATGCTCGTTGACATTCTTCAGTCCAAACGAAAGATACACCCTTTTTCATTAGTTGTGTAAATGGTCTGCAGCATCCAGACAGGTTCGAAATGAATCTCCTGATGTACGCAAGTCGACCTTGGAATCCTCGTAGCTCTTTTAGGTTGCGTGGAGGACGCATCTCTTGAATGTCATTAATCTTCTCGGGATCCACGCGTATACCCTTAGAGGTAATGACGAAGCCGAGAAATTTACCACTAGAGACACCCAAGAATGACTTGGTGGGATTCATTTTGAGTTGATGTTGGCGCACGAGATTGAAGATAGTTCTTAAGTCTTGCATGTGAGCTTCCTTTAGACGACTTTTGACAACGATATCGTCGACGTAGCATTCTACAGTCTTACGCAGATGATCTCGAAAGATGGTACTCATGGCTCGTTGGTATGTTGCACCAGCGTTCTTGAGACCAAATGGCATTACCGTATAGCAGTAGACTCCGCGAGGAGTGCGGAAAGAAGTATGTTTTTCATCTTCAGGATTCATCCGAATCTGATTGTATCCGGAGAATCCGCCCATGAAAGATATTCTTTCGAACCCACAGGTATTGTCGATCATGATGTCCGTGATAGGGAGAGGAAATTCATCTTTTGGACATACTTCATTAAGATCCTGAAAGTCGATGCAGACTTGAACTTTTTCAGTTTTCTTTAAAACTGGGACGACATTGGCTACCCAATCAGGATGCTGCTCTTCTCGAATAACGCCACAAGCGATGAGCTTCTTGACTTCATCATCGATTGCATCCATCATTTCTGGCTTGAAGCGCCGTTGTTGTTGTTTGATCGATTTTGCATTTGGCAGGATGTTCAATTTATGAGTAGCAACTTTAGGATCTAGACCTGGCATGTCTTCATAGCTCCAGGCAAAGACATCAATGTATTCTTGAATAAGAAGAATTAATTCTTGCTTATCTGCCTCTGGAAGGTTCTTGCTGATGAATATTGGACGAGGTGACCCTCCCTCTCCTATATTAATTTGAACTAATTGATCTTCGGTAGGAGGTTCCCGTTGTTCGAATCAAATTTCCTATTGGGTATCCATTCGTTGAGCCCAAGGATCTGTTTCAGGATTTTTTTCAATATCCTCGCCATAGCCTTCTGGATGTTCGACGGAGATCATGTTAGAAGATACAGTCAATCGATGAACTTGACCGATGCTGGTGTCAGAATCCCATAATCTGGAATCAGAAGAGTTAGAGCGCTCTTCACTATCGGAATCATAGGCTATTGGGGATAATACCGGAGGAGAAGCATATCCGAGACCTCTCTTGGTCCTGCTGTAATACATTTTTGACTTTCATTTCGGAACAGCCGTACGGATAGGAGTCCTTCGACCTTTACCGTAGTTGAGGCCATTTTTGAAGTCATAACCCATCTTTCGGATGATGTCTTTTGATTGTTGACTGTAACGACGGAGTTGAAGATGCCCCGTGTCATTACTTTTGCTATCATCCGTGTAGCTGAATTGTTGTTCCGGTCATTTACTAAAAAGTATTGGACTCTCGCCTTTCTTACGAGCGGGAACAATACGATATGAATCTTTTGGATGTTCAAATGAGACTTCCGTTTGAAGAGACTGTACAACTCCATTGTAAATGACTGATAGCTATCTAACATATCCAAATAGCACTTAGCATGATAAATGACATCAGTATACTGGAAAGTATATGCTTTTTTATTGATTTCTATATTTGTATTTACAGCAGGACCTTTAGCCTTAGCAGGTTTGGTCAGATTGATTACAAGAGGGGAATAAGAAGAACATGGAGGAGGATTGACTTTGTTACGACGGAGGTCGATAACAAGCGACTCAGAGGAGGTGAGCTCCCTTTTATCCTTGTTATGAGATAAATCTATAACAAGTGGTTCAGAAGACGTGAGCTGCCTTTTTTCCTTGTTACGACGTAAGTCAATAACAAGTGGCTCAGAAAAGGTGAGCTCCCTTTGATCCTGATCATCAGTTGGTTGCTTCTGGACTGGCAAGTGAATAGCTAGTGGCTTGGAAGACTGAGGACGAGAAACACGCCCTTTGACAGGTATGATAAGGGTGTCATTAGGCACTTCTTCTTGTTCTTCTTCTTCAGTATCCAAAGATAGCACTACTTTCATGAACTCATCCTTGTACATACGAGCATCGTTGCAGTATGCTTCGGCGCCTTTGAAAGGAAAAAGATCAGCAACCTCCTTTTTCACCTCTCCATTGTCATCAACATATTTAAAACATTGAGGGAGAGTCGAAGGAACAATGTTGTGTTCAGGCAAAAATGGTCTCCCCAATAGAGCATTGTAAGAACAACCATGGTTGTCAATGATGTAGAAGGTCACCTTTGTGCGAAGATTGCCTATTTGGAGTTTTAAGCGAATCTTGCCTAGAGGCTCACTCCTTCCCTGATTGAACCCAAGGATAGTGGTGATTGTACTGGAGAGACTATGCACTGGGATCTTCAATGCATCCAACATTGTCTTCGGCATGATACTGAGAGCAGACCCTGGATCTATCAGAATACGATCGACTTTCATCGAATCGACGTAACCTGTATAGTAGAGAGGACGGTCATGCCTGTTGTCTTCCATCAGCATGTCATCTTGTGTGAAAGTTATATTTGGAATTAACTCCAGCACACTATGACAATGGAGACAAGAGACTGGTTCTGCTTTCGGCTTCTTCAAAAGAGCTAGACAAGTTTCAGCTTGCATGAGAGCCTCGTTCAGCATTTTCCAAGTCTCTTTGGAGAGGCGCAAGAGCTCAAAGAATGACAGCCGGGCTGGTGTATTGGCTAGTTAGGCCAAGATATCAAAGTTGTAAGGCTTTTCAAGTCCGGATACCGTCGGCTTGGGAGGAGTAGACTCTACAACCGGTGAGGATGCAGTAGGAATATCCTCAGTAGAAGCAGGCTGCACTGGAGCAGGCTCAGAAGAAGAAGCAGGGTTCTCTTGAGCTTCGGGGTAATCCTTTAGATAGGTTTTCCCTGATCTGGTGCCCAGCAGGATTTCCTCGTCAACTATGGGGTCAAAAGACACCATATTGCAAATCTTTGTCTTGCCTTTGGAGCGGTCTTTCTTCTTGGAGGAAGAGGGAAGTTCGAACTCTGAGGCTAAATCCGGATGGATCCACATAATCTCGCCATTGTCAAGAGACAAGGGGAGGAGACCTTCATTTCGTGGAGGAGGGAGATTCTCGATCTCAAGAGTAGCTTTGGGGATAGAAATGACACCGTGCTGTACCATCTGCGGTGGGAAGTCACTGAATTAAACCGAGACCATGTTTGCAGTAACAGTTTTCTTGTCTTGCTGCAGAGTGACAACACCGACATTGACTAGCTCATGAATTTTGCCTTTGAGCACATAACATGCTCGAGTGGGATGCCCAATAAACCTATGATAAACACAGTACTTAGGATGATCAGTCTTACCAACTTCATCAGGCTTCTTGGGATTTGGGAGCTGGAGCTTATTGCTTTTGATCAAGCAATCAAAGATGCTCACTGTGTCATTCTCGTCAAAAGAGTACTCTACTTTCGGACGAGGTTCTCTTGGTGGAGGTGCTGAAGGAGTAGAAGTGGACGTAGGGGGAGCTACGTTGACTGCCAGAGATTCTTTGTTCTTATTTGTCAAGTTGATATTCAAATTTTCTTTTCCTTTACGGTTGTTCTGGCGATTGCCACCACCCGATGTTTGATGTTCATCCCGGTCGGGGTTAGACATTTGTACCCCTAGCTGCTTGAATTTGTCAGCGCTATCTTCAGCTGCTTTAGCATTGACAATGAAGGATGGCCAGTCTTGGAACTGAGTAGATCCCGTCCACATGCTGATGATAGGCAAAAGATTTGCCTTGCAGGTGTCTATGGTGACAGCAGCCGGAGTTCCAGGAGGCATTTTCAAAGCTTTCCGTCGAAATCTTTCAATGAAACTTTCAACAGTTTCATTATGTCTTTGTTTGATTTTATTGAGGGCTGACATAGTCATGTCGTTGATCCCCTCATAGAATCGTTCTAAGAAAATTTGTTTTAGGCCAGAGAAGGAAGTAATACAACCATCAGGCAAGCTTCTGTACCAATCGTATGCTACGCCGGCTAAACAGCCGACGAATACTCTGGTAAGAAGAGCGTCATTTGGTTGAAGTTGGACAGTCATTACCTCAAAGTGGTTAATGAACTGACTGGGAGAAGTGCTGCCATCAAACAGCGAGATTGTTGGAATCTTGTACTTTGGAGGGAATGGGACTTCCTTCCATTCAACTGGGTAAGGTTACTTGATTCCCAACCTCTGCAAGTTGTCCTTCTCTTTGAAGGCATCGAACTGAGTGCATAGGAGCTTGACAGCTTCATTGGTATCTTCCACTGATGTAGAAGGAGAAGGCTGAGTCACAGTGTTAGGGGGAGGAACAGCATGGTAAGCACTACCTCCAGCACCTGACTGACTGGGTGTAGGTTGGATTTGTACAGGAGGTACTTGAAGAGATGCTACCCCCAGCCCTGCATTGATAGGCACCGACGATGCTATGATTTTACGATTTGCAAGAGGTACGATCGGTGGCACTGTGTGTTGGGCCACAACGATGGAATGCATACTTGCGACCATTTCAGCCATGGTCTTCAACTTGTCTTCTAATGCAGCTATTCGTTGTTCTTGACTAGCTGAACTGGAAGCATCGGGATCTTCAGTGACAACATAAGCTGTCACCTCTCTAGGTACAGTGGAGGACACTGTTTGTTCCAAACTTTCGTTGTATGCATCGTAGACAGAGAAAGAATCATCTCCTGAGTGAGAAAGAGGAAGATGACTGGAAGGATCTTGAAGATTCCTTTGACTGATTATATCTCGGCTTCGGGATCGGATATGTTGGAATACTCCTTCAGAAGATTCTTGGAGTAGATCCAAATACCGTTGGCTTAGCTTGCGAGGCTTGCCGTGCTTGGAGCACTTCCTACCCCCAGTGTCTCTGGAAGTCACGTTGACAGAAGCGTACAAAACCTCGTCTTCATCTTCCGACATAGGTTCAGAGTTTGAAAAGTTCAGACGATCGAAGACAGATCGTCTGGTTATCTGATAACAACACTTGATGACAACCTTGTGATTGCAATGGTGTCCAAGTGGTTGCACTGGGGATGTTGAGATGTTGTCCCATTTTTGCTTGAGGTGTTCTCGGAGATCGGGAACAGCAACGGGACGAGAAGAAGTTCGAGGGATGTGTTCTTTGACAATATTCGAAACATGGTTCCGGTTCTTCAAATGTTTTGTCCCCTGAGTGTATAGGGAAGTGCTCATTTCATTGGCATAGGTGTCCGGATTTTTGATCCTAGAAGTTTGCTTCTGATGCTGGTTGGTCTTCGGCATTGGCTATTTGCGTTTTATCGAAGTTGGTCGATTTAGATAAGTTCTTAGATCAGCAAACTCACCCCCAGGGGTTTCTGTCTGAGACACCAACAATTTTTCCTGTCTTGAATGAGAGATTTTAAGAGTTGGGAGATCTTGGAACTCTGCTAATGGAGTAGGCAGAATACCTCTCTGATCAGTACACTTCCCTTTAGCAAGAAGAGAAAAAGAATCCTTGTGGGAGAGAGTTCTTGTACTGACTGGTGTCGGAGCACGTTCAGATTGATCTTCTACGGTAAAAACCGAGGAAGACGGAGAAAAGACCAAAGAGCCTTTTCCTTTGTTTTGTAAAGAAGGGTTAGCTAAAGAGCGTTTCCCTATGTTGTCTTCCAAGTCATGGGACGAGGAAGTTTGAGAAAAGACCAACGGGCCTTTTTCCTTGTTCTGGGGAGGAGGAGGAATAGCCAAAAGACTATCCCCTGTAGATTGTGCAGGAGCAACAGGGTGCTTGAGAGGAGGAGCAGAGCTTTTCCTCTTGTTGTGAGAAGAGGAGAGATTAGCCAAAGGGCTGTCTCTCTTGGATTGCGTAGGCACAGCTTGCGCATGGACTGGAGTGGTGGATAGCGTACTGGCAGGTTGCACATGAGTAACTCTGGCAGAAAGTCTTCTGGCCTCAGTCACAGTGGCTTGCGCAGCAGGAGTCTTGTTGCCAGAGTGTTTGAGTTGCACTCTGGTTGCTGGAGTGGTGGATTGTGCAGGCAGAGTGGCAGCCAACTGCGCCAGAGGAACAGGAGTCTTACACTTTGACATGGCAGCATATGAAGTGGTTTGTGCACTGGTAAAAGCAGACTGCGCATGATTAGTAGAAGCAGATCGTACAACAGCAGAGACAACAGACTGTGCAACAGTCTTAGCAACAGAGACTTTAGACTACGCAACAGTCTTGGTGGCAGAATCAACAGTCTGCACAGCAGTCTTGGGGACCCACACTGGGCGTACTTTGCTCGTGGCAGAAGTTGATGCAGTGCGAGGGGTGGTCCTGGAGTTGATCATGGCTTCATAGGCCGTCTGGTTGAACTTCACAACCAGCATCTTCTGCGTCTTTCCGATAGACGCAACGTCACATTTAGTTGTCACTTCCTCGTCGGAGGAGAAATTCGTCCCCAGCAGAGTCGCCATTTTGTTTGCAAAAATAAAAGTTGATCTTTATTTCAACAAACTTTGTAAAGAAGATTACAAGAATTCTGGAAAAGTACAACTACAGGAATCCGATCTGAAGACGATCGCTTTATCCCTTGGACGATGTGAATTTTGAAGACGGTAGCCTCTGAAGATTGCAGTAGCACTTTGACAAGAACTCCTGATCTCTGGTGATGATCTATGATCTCTGTATGCGTATATGATCCCCTCTATGAAGGACTTGAAACTCTATTTATAGAGTTCTGGAAATAACTAACTTTTAGTTATTCTGGACTGACAAGTTGGATTGCGCTGCATTGGACCGCGCAGACATCAGACTGCGCTGGCATTTATTTGATCGTGGGCCAACTGTATTGGACACATGGCATTATTTGATTGAAATGCGCATGATCGTGTACAGACAGTTACCACATAATAAGAAATTGATGGCATGAAGGCCACGTGTACTTTTGTCAGTTGTATTGATGGTGTGCGCTAACTGAATTGTGCTGGCTTCGGATTACGCTGGGATGGACTGTGCTGGGATGGACCGCGCTACAGAGAGTCTGGCCGATTACGCTACATGTACAGCTGTCCTCGAGCGCTGTGCTGCACGATAAACGAACAGTTTCCTCGTTCTCCGTGCTGTCAGCTGTCAGAAGATCTGATTCTCTGTCAGGTAATGATGACGCGGCCACGTCAGCATGCGCACTTGGATGAGTGTGCAGTTCAGCCTGCGCAATCTGTCTTCTGCGCAGTTCACTTGAAGGATGTATAATTCAATTTTCATGACTTCGTTGATGGGTGCAACTTAATTTTTAGGACCTACAGCTGGCCTACGTCCGTCCCCGTATTTCGGTACTGGGGCGTGACATTTCCTAATATGTGATTGAGTAACTCCTATCATAACCTAAAACCTATATCCTACAGCAGGCTCGTAATTAGCACTCTAAGTCGAGCACCCATTACGAAATCGTACTAGTTACGACTCTGACCTGCATGGGCCACCATAAAAATGTGTCACGACCCGCACCCTGTTTAGGGGCACGAGCACGTGGGTACGTCCAGCCTATGCCGCAGTATCGGCGGTAGAATGTTGTAAAGGTCATCTAGAATATATAAAATCTAAGACACAATAATATAACATGTCATCTCCGCACGGAGGAATATATCTACAACTCAATCACATAATTCTAAGGAAGATAAACACGAAGATAAAGATAAAGATAAAGATGAGATAAATAGTCTGCAACAACGCTGAGTCGCAATCACAAGTTCAGAAACCAAGACATAAAATAATATCCCAACATAAATACTACAAGTCTCAAAGTATCAAACTGGAATGTAATCAAGATAAAATCTAGGTAAACTAGGTTACTATTGGCGGTACGAGCACCGGGTCCACTAGCACGTCCTGGTCGTAGGCTCTATCTATGCCAAACCCGTAGTAGGTCGGGCAATCTGCATCTAAATCCTCTGAAAAACAACGGGAGTTATCCTGTCAGGATATGAGCAAGTACAAACACTAACAGCAGTTCCATGTGAATTGACAAATACTATAAGAGACAATTATAATGAAATACATTAATTTTTTATGTAACCACTGATAATCTTGCAGTCACTATATTGTTAATACTTAAACTTGGCATAAACCCAATGTGCACTAACCTTATTATCCTTGCTATTATGTATATTCATTTGTTCGCTTGACGTTTATTTTGCAAAAAAATAATTCGAATATTTTAAAGTAATATTTATCATGGATTTAATGCAAATAAAGAAATCAGGAAGGCCAAATATACGTTAGCCCAATGATCTTCTTGAACCCCTCTCAATATCTTCTGGTTTGCAAATAAGATTTTCGGGATCAAGCAACGCCCCTTATGGGGGTTCGGGGGCGAAGCCCCCTAAAAGCTAATAAGTTTATCAAATTAGGTTGTTTCAGACAATTTCCATAAGGATGAACAAAGTTAAATAAGCCAAACTATCAAGTTTTCGAGTCTAGTGTGATCTTTCTTTATATTTGTACTCTAAGAAAGATTGTATCTCAATAGTTTGTGGCAAAAGAAAACTCCAAAATTCTTAGCCATATTTCAACCTGGTAGTTTACCGGACATATACCGTCACTGTACTGATGGACCCAGGATTGGTCAAAATTGTATCCATGGAATTTTTCTCTTCCAATCGTTCTCCGTTGGTAGTATATTGTCTTATAACGACAATATTTTGCCAGTATTTCGTCGGTATACTGTTAGACACAAATTTGATTCCAGAAAGTCTCTATATTGCCAAATATTATACATTTTTGCCTTTGTAGTATACCAAAGGTATGTTGTCTAAGCTAAAAATTATCACCATTAAATGATGTAATGACTATTTTTATAGCCACTAAATAATGTAATGACTATTTTTATAGCCGATATACTGCATGTACATTGGCGACTTTGTCATATTGAGTTGTTATGGCCTCGTATTAAAGTAATTATTGGTCTCATTCATTACAACTTCTTGGGCCTTAAATTTTTATCTATCTACTTATTGTTTTGGAGTATAAAATTCTTGGACCATACACTTGAAAACCATATACTCCAAACCTCTATACATTTTAGAGCTTCCACTTGCCAGTTGCCAATATCTATTTGTTATAGAGTTCTAAATTAATTTGTTAATTACAATCTTCAAATTGTTGTGAGAATATCATCATATTTCTTGTAAGAGGTTGAAGTCCACAAGCCTTCGTATCAAATCTTGTGTAGCAGTCGAGGAGTACTTCGAATCAAAGTTCGTGTGTATAAAGTTGGCGAAGCCTTCGGAACAAAACTCGCAAGTGTAACACTATTCATAATAGTGGATTAAAGACATAAAATGGATTATAGACAATCAGTTCCGACTGGAGTACCTCATGTAGGATACCATAATACATTGGATATTTATGTTCTTGTCTTATTTATAGCATTTATTTTAAATTGCCTATTAGCTTCCTTAATTGTGCTTATTTTTAGTTAGATCCTATTCACCCCTGAGGGTGCTTTCAATTTGACCTAACACAAATCCAACTTGGCTTTAGTAGAACCAAACCAGATGCGACTCGATTAGATTATTATGATATATATAATTTTTTTAGGTTGGAATCATTCAAAAAATTTAATTGACAAATAATGTGTTCTTGATTATTTATTTGCGATAACAAAATCTATATTTTCATAAATAACGTATATTACGACAAACACAATATAACTAAATGCATATGGATTTAATGCATGTGAATACTATTCTTAGAAATATAAAATTCACAAAAATATCGAACGTCAATATGGACAATCAGAGCAAAATCAAATGCTTTGTTTTATAAGAATAATTATTCCTATCTAGGATAATATATGTTTCAATAAGAAATGTCTGACTCTTTGATGGGCCGAATTTCTCTATTGGATACACTACAATTTTTAGAACGTTACACTTGATAGTAATATGTCCTACAGATTTTTTCATAGAGAGGGAGGAATTTAACACTACTTGCGTAGAATATGAGGAGTTGGAAAAGGTCGCAAAAGAAGGGATGGAATGCCAACTGAATTGGCATGATAAAGCAAAGGCATGGAATGCCAACTCAGTTGGCGTTCTACTCCTAGCTTCATCACGCCAATTGAATTGGCACTATAAACCATGGGTGTCAGTAGTTTTTTGCTCGTTGTTTTGGTCTTGGGTTTGAGGGAATGTGGCTATATAATAAAGGGAAGAGGAGGAAATAAATACATAGAAGAGAAAGAAAGAAACCAGGAGAGAAATAAAGAAAGAAACCAGGAGAGAAATAAATAAAGAAACCATGGAGAAGGAAGAATACGAGAAGCAACAACAAAGAAAATGTAAGTAGTATTTTAATTATTTTATTAAAAAAATTGTTTTTTGTAGATGACTAAATAATTCTATCCCCAATTATAATCTTAATTTCAACCCTAAACAAAACCCAACCCTAATGGCATTTTTGTGTAATTAGTCAATAATTATGTTAGTTATATATTTTGTAGATGATTACCCTATTCACAATCAGTACTAATGACTGCCTAACTTCAACCCTAATGACATTTTTTGTAGATGACTAACTAAAATGATGAACGTATTCCTGGTGGACCGACTCGTGACATAATTATCCAGGAATGTGAGAATCGTATATCTAGTCTGATATTTGGTGGACATGTAATTCTTAATTTTTTTGATTTAATTATGTTAGTTATATTTTTTTCATATAAGCATAATGTATATATTTTATTTATAATCATACGGTAATAGTTCTGAGTTACGAACGCGGGAGCATGTGAGTTGGTGGTACGAGGGATACTATGACACATAGGAGCTAAATAGCTCTCAAAAGGCCTTGGTGCATGCCTTTGGGTTTCACTGCTTAGATGAGCTTCAATTCCTAATCCACGATAGAGACATAGGGTCTGCTTGGATTGAGGGTTAAGAGAGTTAAGTGAGGGAAAGTTAAGTGAAAGGAAAATAAAACCATACTTGGTTTGAGGGTAGGAGTTTAGGAGGGGGGTTATAGAGAGTTAATTGAGGATTTATTTCACTCTTTTGTCCATTTTTTAACCCCGAGATCGGAGGGTTAACGAGGGAAATTGAGGAATTTTGTTTAAAAGTCATAAATATCCCTTATTTGTTCTATAAAATATCATTTTTTTCCTCTATTTTTTTGTTTTCAACTTGTTACTCCACAGCTTCCTAATTTGTGAAGATATTTTAATAAGTGCTAATTAAAAATTTAATCAATTTTAATTTTATAAAATATGTAATATGGTTATTTTGTTAACTACTCAAAACCTCTAATCCAAGCAAGAGCTATTAAATACCCCCACCCACCTCCACCCCATTTAACTCTCCCTCCAATCCAAACAATATTTTATGTATTGACTCTACTACCCTCACTTAACTCCCCCTCATTTAACCGCACTTAATTCTGCTTATCCCCCTTCAATCCGAGCAGACCCTTAATCTTAAATCTCGGTGAACGTTGATGGCCTCAACACAGCATTTTTCAACTCCCTGTCGGTAAAATGGCGATCACACTATATGTTGTGATAAATATTATACGGTTACCTATTATAGGTGACCCTATATATTTCGATGAACAGTTATTTGCCAGTACTCTGATCAGGAGGTACCTCGTTGCTATGACGCCACCAGATATAGGATATAACATCACTGTGAAGTTAACCTTGCTTCGTGGCAACTTCATGTATCTACATCGTACTATTGATGATGACGTTGATGTGAATGAAATTCGGGTATGTTGTTTAATGTTAAGGTTTATGTAACATCTAATTTAGTTTAATATTATGTAACATATAATATTTTTAGGTCATGTGTTGCACTAGAGTCTGCTTCCTTTGTTTATGATAAATGTGCGTCTTTTACCAGTTTGAACACACTCGTCATGCATGGGGAGCTGCTACTTTAGCGTATTTTTGTAACGCCCCAGAACCAGAATACTGGAGAGCGGGGGCATACATAGCCAGCTACGTATAATGAAATGGAATCCACCCCACTATACGGTCACGGCTGTCTAGATACATGAGAGTTTAACTACAATCCATCAGTCTCCTATGGTCAATAACAAGCCTAATGTCTCAATCTCAAGCAAGCAAGTAAAGTTACAAGATATAAGATCACCCAATATACAATAATAAGGCGTCCCAAACATTACATATTCAGCTGATCATGAAGCTAGTCGTTACAAAATGTGAGGACTAGCAAGAGTTTAATCATACATGATCAACCCTAGGATCTGTCAATCATGTTACAGCCCGTAGGCAGATAATAGTAAGGTTTACAATACGAGCTAACAGGTGCTCGCCGGCTAAACGCCTCAAAATGAAATTTTTACAATAGAATAGGAGAGCAAAATAAACCCACTCGTTGTCCTGGTCACGCCTGATGGTCACCATCAGGCTGGAAGGGCGGTAGATCCTCTGAGGTTGCTCCGAAATCTGGCCACACAAAACCAGCTGGGTCAGATCCCAGAAAGAACAAGTGCCACAAAGGAGGTTTCACTTAAGAACTAAAACCAGCACATCAGAAAATAATATTAAAGCAGTTAAAAGAACTTGAAGTAAAAGAATAACAACCGTCAAAATGGAGCACGAGGGAACCATTCAAGTAGCCGGGTCACAACCCTTAAACCAAACAAGGACCGGGGTTGTAACCCTTCACTTGAATAGAACTCCGTCTCCAAATCTTGTTAACAAGGTAAAACTTTACAAGCATGACGTGGGGTGCAATAATACAATAAACGAAGAGAGGACTTAGAACTGCTCCGAGAGCCAGGTTACAACCCTTAAACCAAACAAGGACCGGGGTTGTAACCCTTTGCCTGAACGAACAATGGTTATTACAACTCTACCCACCTTAGAAGAATTCTGTCCTCGGAAATTAATCAAGTGGCTAGAGATGCAAGGACAAACTATACTACCCATATGCAAGCTATACTAGTTAAGCAACCAAGCAATTATTAGCACAAGTAAGGAATCGAAGACATGAGGCATAGAAAATATATTATACCTCACGAGTCAAACAGGTCGGGATATCGCGATCAAATATCATCCTCGCGCTCCCATGTTGACTCTCCCAAAGAGTGATGACCCCAAGCAATACGGACTAACTTGATAGTCTTGTTCTTGAGTATCTTCTCTCTTTGGTCCAATATGGATACGGGCCTCTCCTCATACGAAAGGTTGGTACCAACGACCAATTCTGAATGATCCAGGATATGACTCGGGTTCGGGATATACCGTCTTAGTTAGGATACGTGGAATACGTCATATACCTCACTCAGAGACGGTGGAAGAGCGAGACGATAGGACATATCTCCTACTCGCTCCAAAATATCGAACGGCCCTATATACCTAGGACTAAGCTTTTCCCGTACGTCGAAATAAATGACGCCATGGTTAGGCGAGATCCTCAGGAATACATGGTCGCCGACAGAAAACTCAAGGGGACGCCGATGAGAATCGGCCCAATGGCGCTGACGATCTTGTGCAACGCAAAGATGATCTCTAACTCTCCTGACCACTTCAACTGTCTGAGCGATCATCTCTGGACCAAGCATCTGCCTCTCTCCCACATCGTCCCAGGCTAGTGGGGATCTACACTTCCTACCATACAGGGCCTCGAACGGTGCCATCTGGATACTAGCTTGGAAACTGTTGTTGTATGAAAACTCCACCAAGTACAGGTAATCTTTCCATGAACCACCGAAGTCGAGTGTACAAGATCTCAATATATCCTCCAGAGTCTGGATCGTGCGATCCGACTGACCATCTGTCTGCGGGTGATAAGCTGAGCTAAACTGGAGGTGAGTTTCCAAACTCTCTTGCAAGCTACGCCAAAAGTGCGACATAAATCTTGAATCTCGGTTCGAGGTGATACTGACTGGTACTCCGTGGAATCTGATAATCTGTCGAAGATACATCTCTGCTAGCTGGGCCGCCGACTGACCCACTCTGAATGGGAGAAAGTGAGCCACCTTCGTGAGCCTGTCAACTATAACCCAAATAGCATCTCTACCGACGGGGGATCTGGGTAATCCAGTCACGAAATCCATGGTTACATGCTTCCACTTCCATTCTGGAATCGGCAAGAGCTGAAGAAGTCCAGCTGGTCTCTGGTGTTCAGCCTTAACTTTTTGGCAAACCAAACACCGAGAGACAAACCGAGCTATCTCCCTCTTCATGCCATTCCACCAAAAGTGATAACGGATATCACGGTACATCTTCGTGCCACCGGGATATATTGAATACTGAGAACTGTGAGCTTCCGCCATGACCTTCTGTCTGATATCTCTACTGGGTACACAAAGACGCTTATCATGTCGAAGTGTACCGTCTTCGTTAATGCATAATTCTGGTCGTCGTCCTGCTTCACATTCTGCTCTAAGCCGCTGAAGCTTAGAATCGGAGGACTGAGCTATCTTGATCCTCTCAACTATACTGGACTGTACTTGTATGCTGGCCATCAATGCCACATTGGTAGGAAGGAAAACTTCTATACCCATCTACTGAAGATCTGCTAACAACTCTGGTTGCGCTGTCAGAAGGTAAACTCCGACTCTCCTGCTTAATGCATCTGCTACAACGTTGGCCTTTCCAGGGTGATACTGCAGGTTGACATCATAATCCACAAGTAGCTCTAGCCATCTTCTCTAATGCATGTTAAGGTCCTTCTGGGTGAACACATACTTCAGGCTTTTGTGATCGGTGAAAATCTCTACCCTATCTCCATACAAGTAGTGTCTCCACAACTTAAGTACAAACACTACTGCTGCCAGCTCTAAGTCATAGGTTGGATAATTCTTCTCATGATCACGAAGTTGACGTGATGCATAAGCTATTACCTTCCCATGCTACATCAAAACACATCCTAAACCCTTGCCTGAAGCATCACAGTACACTGAAAATCCTTCGGTCCCATCTGGAAGTGTGAGAACGGGTGCCGTCATTAAGCCTCGCTTCAGCTTCTCAAAAGATTCCTGAGGTTCTGCTGTCCAAGCGAACTGCACATCCTTGCGGGTCAACTGCGTCAGTGGTGCTGAAATCCGAGCAAAGTCCGAAACAAATCTTCAGTAATAGCCGACTAATCCAAGAAAACTGCGAACTTCTGCAACTGTGCGGGGCACTGGCCATGTTTCAATAGCCACTATCTCCTGGGGATCCACTTCCACTCCACCCTTGGTAATGATATGACCCATGTATGAAATGCGATCGAGCCAGAACTCGCATTTACTGAACTTGGCATACAACTGGGGCTCTCGGAGAATCTGGAGGACAACTTTGAGATGCTGCTCATGCTCCGCTTCACTCTTGTTGTAGACCAAGATATCGTCTATGAACACGATCACGAACTGGTCCAAATAAGGCATAAAGATACGATTCATGAGGTCCATAAATACAGCCGGCACATTGGTTGCTCCAAATGACATAACAAGGAACTCCCAATGCCCATATCTAGATCTAAAAGCTGTCTTCGGGATGTCCTGCTCTCTGACTCTGATCTGGTGGTATCCCGACCGCAAATCAATCTTTGAGAATACTGCCGCTCCTCTGAGTTGATCAAACAGGTCATCTATCCTGGGGAGAGGATATCTGTTCTTGATTGTCACTAAGTTCAGGGTACGATAGTCAACATATAGTCTGGACGTACCATCCTTCTTTTTTATAAGAAGCATTGGGGCTTCCCAAGCGATCCACTAGCACGAATGAATCCCTTAGTCTGGAGTTCTTCAATCATCTTGTACAATACCTCCAATTCTGACGGTGCCATCCTGTAGACTCTCTCTGACACTGGTGCTGTCCCGGGGATCAAGTCGATTGTAAATTCGATCTCTCGCTCGGGCGGCATCCCTGGAAGCTCCTCCGGGAAAACATCTGAAAATTCTTCGACTATCCGGGGTAACTGTACTGCTGCTACGGCCATCCGCAATACTAGAGGGGAAGGCTCCACCTCGTCTCGAGAGAAAGAAAACTCTGACTTGCCTGGAATGCTAAAAACAACTCTGCCAATATGGCAGTCTATCCTAGCATACTGGTCTCTCAACCAATCCATTCCTAAGACCACATCATAATCGACCATCGAGAATTCTATCAGCCTAGCGGGAAACTCTCTACCGCTAACCATGATTCGACATGAGGAAAACACTCTATCTACTCCCATAAGACCGTTACCAGTAAGTATATTGAGCCTTACTGATAACGACTCGGGCTCCAGTCCTATCTGTGTCGCGAATCGTGCAGACATAAATGAATGCGATGCACCAGAGTCAAATAACACTGAAGTGGAAAACGTGTTGACGAGAATAGTACCTGCCACTACCTCACCTGGAGCCACTCCTTCTTCTCCTATGGTCAAAGCCAATACTTGACCGTGTCCTCTGGGTGCCGGCCCTCTCTGCTGGAATCCTCGCTGCCTATTCTGGACTTGAGCCTGGGCAAACTGCTGAGGCCTTTGCTGATGAAAAGCCTGGGTCTGCGTCGGCAATAGCCTCGGGGAGGGAAACTGCTGCTGCCGGAGTGGTACTGGGGCTGGTCCCCTCACTGATGAACTGGACCTGGCTGGTGATGAGTCAGTCCTGAACGGGCAGGACCCTACCTTGTGGTCTAACGCTCCATAAAGCAAACACATTCCTCGAGCCTTGCGATACTCTGAAACAACATGTCCAGGCTTTCCACAATAAGAGCAGCCCATGGAGGAAGACTGCTTCTACTTCTGCTGCTGAGGGTGCATCGATATTGAATGTTGAACCTACGTAACTGAAGTTGTCCTTCTCGGAGCTCCAATGGTCAAAGCCCTGGCTGCCGGGGTTGGGGCTGATGACTGATTCATCTGGCCGTGAGATCGCTTTCGACCTCCGGTCCTGTCCACAATCCTCTGGAAGGTATACTCATGCCTCCTAGCTGCCCTCAATACCGCATCAAAAGTCTGATGCTCAAACTGCTCTACCGCCAGTAAAATCTCTAGGTGGAGTCCCTACTGAAATTGCTGGGCTCTATCGAACTCGGTCGCTATCAAGGTAGGAACAAACCGACTAAGCCTGGAAAACTCGGCCGCATACCCATCGACCGTCCTGTCCATCTGCTTCAAATTGGTGAACTTGGTCTGTAGATCGTACCAAGCCACCGTATCGAAGTACTTGGTCTAGAACCTCTCTCGGAATACTGTCCAAGCAATAGGTGCTACCAATCCAACGGCCTGCGCTGTCCACCAGCTGCGGACTAGATCCAATAACTACAGGCGCACTACGGCCACCTTCTCATCTCCCGGGGTCTTCGTCGCCTCCAATATCACCTATGTGTCCTGAAGCCACGCATCAGCAGCGATAGCATCTTCGCTGCCATCGAAGAATGGAGGGTTCAGGCGCATGAAACTGTTCGCTGCACTGTTCCCATGAAGTCCACCTCTGTCCAGAGCATCTGCCACCGCCTGATGCAAGACATCTCCTCGACGATCCTGCGATGCAAGTAACTCCCTGATAAGTCCTACCAAGGCTCCATTATTCTGCCTTACGGGCTGCACCGGTGGTTCTGAATCTCCGGGAGACATGACCCGGGAGGCTGCTCCTGAGTGCTGGGCCTGATCTTTTGGGTACTGCTGGTCCACGGGAGGCACTTCGCCTTGCTGATCGGCAGGTCCAGGAACAATGCCGTTGAAGAAGACAACATAGGAAAAAATAAGGACGGACCAAGACAGATCAACGATACAAGCATATGATCAGGTCAAGAATCTCAGGGATTAGAAGAGTCGGGCAGAGATCAAGAACGAGTGATGATTGAGACATCTATTCGGTAAACCCTCATATATCTTGATTTACAAGACCTGCATGGGCCACCACTTAAACCATGTAACGCCCCAGAACTAGAATACTGGAGAGCGGGGGCATACATAGACAGCTACGTATAATGAAATGGAATCCACCCCACTATACGGTCACGGCTGTCTAGATATATGAGGGTTTAACTATAATCCATCAGTCTCCTATGGTCAATAACAAGCCTAATGTCTTAATCTCAAGCAAGCAAGTAAAGTTACAAGATATAAGATCACCCAATATACAATAATAAGGCGTCCTAAACATTACATATTCAGCTGATCATGAAGCTAGTCATTACAAAATGTGAGGACTAGCAAAAGTTTAATCATACATGATCAACCCTAGGATCTGTCAATCATGTTACAGCCCGTAGGCAGACAATAGTAAGGTGTGCAATACGAGCTAACAGGTGCTCGCCGGCTAAACGCCTCAAAATAAAATTTTTACAATAGAGTGGGAGAGCAAAATAAACCCACTCGTTGTCCTGGTCACGCCTGATGGTCACCATCGGGCTGGAAGGGCGGTAGATCCTCTGAGGTTGCTTCGAAATCTGGCCACACAAAACCAGCTGGGTCAGATCCCAGAAAGAGAAAGTGCCACAAAGGAGGCTTCACTTAAGAACTAAAACCAGCACATCAGAAAATGATATTAAAGCAGTTAAAAGAACTTGAAGTAAACGAATAACAACCGTCAAAATGGAGCACGAGGGAACCATTCAAGTAGCCGGGTCACAACCCTTAAACCAAACAAGGACCGGGGTTGCAACCATTCACTTGAATAGAACTCCGTCTCCAAATCTTGTTGATAAGGTAAAACTTTACAAGCATGATGTGGGGTGCAATAATACAATAAACGAAGAGAGGACTTAGAACTGCTTCGGGATCCAGGTTACAGCCCTTAAACCAAATAAGGACCGGGGTTGTAACCCTTCGCCTGAACAGAACTTTGCCTCTGATCTTTATTGTTAAGAGTGACAATCATGCGATCAAGCTTGCAATAATCGAGCACTGAAACCACACCATACAATCGCACCCGGCCAATCAGTGACTACGGCTTTCTATATTAGCTAACTAGGGTTATCACAACATGCAATGAGATGTTCCTCCAGCCACAAGCCCCGCAGCTAATCCAGGTTATCCAGACGACTTGGGTTTATTTAAGTAGTGCATCATATTTTCCATATATCAGTGAATTTAGACTTGTGCCCTACTCGTCGGCAGGCTGCAAGTCCCACAATGGTGGCCGGGATAACAGGATCGCCTGTAGCTGGGGAGATCTCTCATGACTACTGAATTATTCTAGTTGTTAGCCTTAGCTATTTACAATAGGTACCCCTGACCATGGTACTCAGGGATCCCTGTCCTAGACATGATGCAAACACTATCGGTTCAATTGTACAAACACAATCATCCACTGTGTCCAGACCATTCAATCTTGTCGCGTCATGTTCACTGTCAGGAGTGCGCCACGTCGGGCCACTATCATGTCATGTCAAAAGTGCACCACAACGGGTCACCATCGTGTCAGAAAATAATTAATTTAGCACTAGTACACATTTAGTACTTAAATATTAGAAGGGGCAAAGGCTGCGGGGGACTCATGCCGCTCGAAAAATTTTCATGCGGCCAACTGTCACTTGGCCATATGCGGCTTGAGCGAAATATATAAACATGTATGCTAGCAGGCAAATGTATTTAATACATTTATATACAAAATATATTAATATATATTATATTAATATACACTAAATAATATATTAATATATATAATGTATGCTTGCATGCATTAAAATATTGCATTAATATGCATGTGGCTGATGGAAGCCATATGCGGCTGGTTTAAGAAATTGCAGTAAGAAAATGTATACATATAAAAATGCATTACATGCTTATGGACTTATGCATTACTTGCATTAAATGCATTCTTAAGGACTTAAATGCATTTAATGCATTCTTATGGACTTAAATGCATTACATGCATTAAATGGACTTAAATGCATTAAATGCATTTAGTCCATTCCTATGCGGCTGACTATAGGAAATGAACTAACAAAATGCATTCTTGAAATGCACTAACAAAAATGCATTAGGAAAAATGCACTAACAAAATGCATTAGGAAAAATGCACTAACAAAGTGCTCATGCGGCTACTTTAGGAACTGCACTAACAAAATGCATTGGGAAAAATGCATTAGGAAAAAGGAAATGTATTAATTAATGCATAAAATGCATCAAAGAATGCTTTTCATGCATTCCTGGAATGCTATGCGGCTCAATGCATCAAAAATGCATTAAATGCATTTTTGGATGCCATGCGGCTGGTGCATTCTTTGAAATGCATTAATTGCATTCTTTGAATGCCATCTAGAATGCATATGCGGCTGGCCTAAGGCTTATGCGGCTGGCTTGAGGAATTGTATTAGCCAATGCATAAAAAAATGCATTAAAGCATTAAGGAGCTACGCGGCTGATGCATTCTCCAAAAATTGCATTAATTACATGCATGCTTGCATGCGGCCCATCTTTTAGCATACGCATGCGGCCATAAATATTTTCTCATGCGGCTAAAAAATGGTCATAATGCGGCTACAATTGGTTTTCCCATGTATGCGGATGCACGTAAGGCTATGGGTGCCAGCATTAAATGCTAAGCCTTGATAAGGTGGCCAAACATTTATGCTAAGCTTGCTTCCACGTGCATGCATTTAATGCTAAGGTGGCTATGTGTATTCCCATGCGGCTACAATTGGTATTTGCAAGCAATTGCAGATGCATAGGTGATTAAATAATACAATTCTATATAAAGTCATGCGGCTGAGCAAAATCCCACAGGTAAAATTTGGACCAACGAAATTCTCTGCAACATGGGATCATCAACTAGCAAAATATGCAAGTTTGATAGATCAACTCCCGAAAACCGAAAATACCACAAAGCTAGATTTACAAGAATTCAACCATGGGAATAAAAAATGCTAAGTACTAAAGTGGGTTAGAAACACATGAGGAAGACAATGGAACAATAAAAATGGACTTCCTCCATGGAGCAAGATGCACTTGCCTAAGCTCTCCCTCTCTCTTTCTCTCCTGGTGGTTGAAGAAGTAATGGTGGAGAAGAAGAATTAATGAAGAGAGAGAAATGTTAGTAGGATATTTAATTAAGAGGGTGGTGGTAGGTGG
Organism: Iris pallida; assembly: GCA_029216955.1. Taxonomy (NCBI): domain Eukaryota; kingdom Viridiplantae; phylum Streptophyta; class Magnoliopsida; order Asparagales; family Iridaceae; genus Iris; species Iris pallida. The sequence continues at coordinate 1,888,807 of JANAVB010042020.1, read as the reverse complement.
GATATTTAATGAAGATGGTAGGTGGGAGTGGTTTGGTCTACATAAAATCTAGTAAACCGAACCATGCAAAACTAAGCCGAACCAAGTCAAGTTGGGCCGAACCAACCAAGAAAACATGCAATACGGGTCTAAATACGTACACGTATTTCGAGATACGAAATACGAACAATGGTCATTATAATTATTTGTAGTCTTTAAAAAATATTTGCTACCAGAATTTATCTCCATAATTGTAAGACCATACTCTTCATACTACTATATGCATATTATAACTTTTATTTATTTCAGCTAAAGCACTCTCTCGGGCTCTCCAAGATTTTGAATAAGTAAAATGTATCTGATACTCTCTATGTATATTCTTAACAATTTGTAATGCACTGTATGACTGATTATCTCTAATTGTATTAATTATTATGGTTATAACTCACGCATATAGCTAGTGGATGACATGTTGTTGTAAGTCCACCTAAATAAGAATTACGACTTTTTTAATGTATAATGACAACTATTTTGCTAGATCTAATGAGTTTAACGTATAGTCTCCAATTATAATTCGGTTGATCACGAGTATATATAATTTCTCGGACATTGTTCATACATTAGCTAGACAAGTAAAATTATGTTCAATTGCTACATTACTTATAAATTTTCTAAATTTAGAACGACTTTTAAATGATTATCCGATAAATAATTTAGGAGTGCTAGCATTATCAACATCATCATCTAACTCATAACATACATTTTTAATTAAATCATCATTATTTTTTGTCATCGTCCTCATCATCATCACCTTCATGTAATATATGTTCTTCTTCAGTAAATAGAACAATTTGTTGAGAAGAACTAGTACTCAAATTAATATGTTGGTAATCATAAATATGTTCACTACTTATATTATCTAATGTTGGTTATACTGGAGTAACTATATAATCTGTAAATATATATATATATATATATATATATATATATATATATATATATATATATAAATATATATATATATATATATATTTGAAGAATGGGTACTTTTATTGATTGATACTGGGGTGCAAAAACACCCAAATTACTTACAACAAATTTTATCTAATCTGTAGCTATTCCTCTACTTTCATCTACTATCCATACAATTGACATTATACAAAATATTATTCTGAATTCCTGCAGCAGAGATGGCCTTTCCTTCAAATATCCTCCTATTCCTTTCTCTCCAAATAAGCCAGACAGTTGATAAGAGCCGATGTCTAGCCTTTCTATATATATCCTCCCCTACTCTTTAGTGCATGAACCTCTTCCACTATACTCGGCAAGCTCCTGTTGTTTGGAATGGGGATACCTATCATAATGGTGCATCCCTGCCATATAACTCTACTGAAGTCGCAGTTGAAGAAGAGGTGATCCTGCGTCTCCCGCTCCTGTTCTCTTCTGTACAGAGCACAACCAATGGAGGTTATATGGATACCAAATCTCTCCATCATGTCCTTCGTTAGAAGTCTATTGCGAATTACCTTATAAATGTAATGCTCCATCCCGTTCAGCTTAAACGGAGGAATCGAAATGCCAACAGTGTTCGGACTTAGCCATGCAACGGCTACTCGAAGATCCGCTCGGTCGAGGCGACTCCTCGTTCAGGTGGGTGGCTTCAGTGAACTTGCCCCGGTTTGGCTTTCACTCTAATAAAACGAAAGTTTTCAACTGCACAAGTAGGCTTGATAATAAAAGAGACGAATCCACATAGCTAAGGAAATAATCCCAAGTTGGGTCAGATTGAGTTAGAACATGGAAAGATCTCACGGTTGGCTTAGAAGTATCTCATGTCATGCTTTCAAAATGACACTCGATCCTTCGTCCCGTGGCTTGGGAGAAGGAAAGTTGGTCGATATTGCCACAAAGCTATGAACTTAGCCTAATTCATAGGCATCGTGCGTAATAATGATAAAGCAAGCACGGTCCCATCGTCCAAGGCTTGATATAGCCTTTGCTCGTCCCACGGGTTAAGTTGTATTGCACGGCTTATGGCATAAGTCTAGGCACCCAATGAACTTAGTTGTTCAAATCGAACGCGTGCACGACACGTTTCTACGATGCTAGGCTTAGCATAGCCTTCACTCTTCCCATGGGTTAAGTTGTTGTACGATTGAGTTAGGCAAGAGTTTTACTGGGCTATTGAAGTCTTAGCAAGCACTATCCCATGTTTTTTGCGGTTGTTAAGTCACATAGTCCCACGATCTTAAGGCTGGTCATAAAAGTTTGACTTGGACGGTAATGTTGCTTAGAAAATAAGTTGGTTTAAGGCACGAGTCATGATAGGTTCAAAGATAAGTGTGCCACGGTTAAAGAACACACGTTTTGTTCAAGTTAAGCTGGAAGACTACATAGTAGTCATTCTCTGGGTTTCAAAAGATAGAAAGTTTACGCGACTGTTTGTTGTCGAGACCGGTCCCTGTCACGCCCCGCTCCCGTAGGAGCGATCGTCCTCGCTAAGGCGTGATGCCGCACGAGCCTAGATTGCGCTCGAGTTCCATAACGGCCGATTTCAGCGGCTGCGACGGGGTCGTCGCACAGAAGTCCCAAGCAGAGACATTGAATAATAGCAGCGGAATTAGAACAAAACACAAGTCTTTTCAAAATACTCTTTTATTGATATTGAACACAACGGTTACATTTGGGGCGCAAGGCCAAGATTATAATCACTCAAGCTCACGCATCTCACATTACAAGTCACTCAGCTCTCTCTCATCTCTCAAATACAAGTCTTGAGCCAGCGGATGCTTCGGAAGGCGATGTCCATACATTATGTCCCATATAAGACTTTAATCCATGCGGCTGTACGCTCCAAATCGCCAAGGAACTTTGTGCCTCGACGCATCCAAGCGAGCTTCGCGCCACGAGCTTCTACCTGTGCCTGCACATGTAAACTATGTGGGTGTCAGTACTCAACTGTACTGGTGGAATGAGCTCCTCGCCCACCCATACATAGTCCCCTTTTTGTATTATCTTTCTACTCTTGCCTTAGGATCAGTTTTATGACCGACGCCTTGCCTATTCTGTGTCTCTAGACCATCTCGTGCTTGCAACGACAATGACTCAAACAACATTAACCTATCAAGTCGTGCTTACCTTTCGACCAAAATTAGAGACGCAACAACGCGATGAGGATCCATTCCCGTACGACCGTGCTATAAATCCTTTGTGCCGTGCCTCGCAACTACGTGCGACTCAACCATATCGCCGCTTCATGGCCCTTTGCTACTAAATCATCAACTAACCTAATCAAGACTTGTGGGTTAAATGTCACTCGACCAACTTTGCCTTGCGGCCTTTCCTGACTTAGACTCAGGACAACTCACATCCCAACTATGCAACTTATATGCTGACAACATTAGACTCGATGCCACATCTCGTGCCGAAGCACGTCGCCTATGTTGAGGCCACATCTTAGGACCAAACATTGTATTCCAACTATACACACATTCAATAACTCAACTCAATCCAAAGGCACACACGCGGATTGTCGCGATGCCGACTCATCTATATGATTTGGTCACTGACTCCCAGAGCCATCCTGGACTCCTTTAGCTTGTTAGGCGGCCGCCCTTGCCAGGTGGGTAGCTAGCCCCGCTGGCAAGCCTCTGTGCTAACTTGTGCGGTCATCCAGCACGTGCTAATGCTGCTTCTCAAGAACCGGTCCCCTTCCGTCGGGCTACCGTTCGAGGAAACTCTACCTTGTCGACAAGTTGTCCATGACCATGCAAGACTCGACTCAACTGACGTCTCACACAGTCATTCCACCTCTTGTGTCATCATCTCTTTCAGGGCCAAGTTCAATACTTCTCACATCTGAGATCTTGCCTCGACGACCCGTAGTCGCGAGCATTCTTCTTTCTTGCCCTATCATTTTACTCAACTCAATAACAACTATTTGCAACACTTTCCAAACTCAATGAATCAACCGTGGCCCGTGCCTTAAAACTCTAGGACCGTGCCATCGTGTCTCAAACCGACTTTCGATCTACGCAACGCTATCGCCCAAGTCATACTTCATATGATGGGCCTTGGGATCGTGGGACTATATAAATTGACAACCGCAGAAAGAGCGGGACAGCACTAGAAATGACTTAGGTCGATCGGCGTAACTTTGTCTAACTTAATCGAGCCTATAACTTGACTCAAGGGACGAGCAAAGGCTATGCCAAGCCTTGCGTTATAGAAACGTGCATGCTTTGTCGAGCATTTACGCGGGCAACGCCTATGACTTAGGCCAACTCAAGTGTCGGGACAATTCGACGTGACCGTGCATGCTTTAACAAGCATTCACGCAGGCGACGCCTATGACTTAGGCTATTTCATAACTTTGTGTCGAAGACCAACTTTCCTTCTTCCAAGCCACGGGACGAAGGACCGAGTGTCATTTTCAAAGCACGCCGTGCACCAACTCTAAGCCGACCGTAGGACGTTTTCCATGTTCTAACTCATTTCGACCCGTCGGGATTATTCCCTTAGCTATGTGGATTCGTCTCTTTTATTGTCAAGCCTATTGTGCAAGTTGAAAACATGCATTTTATTATGTGAAGGCAAAGATAAGGCAAGTTCACCAAAACTACCCCACCTGAGAGATGTCTTCGAGTCGCCGTTGTAAGGCTAAGCCGAACGCCCTCGACGTTTCGATTCCTCCAATTAACTGAGCGGGACGGGACACTACAGTCCCGCTGCTTGGGAGTCTCTCATGAAGTATGAAAAGCACGATCATGAATAAAGAAGGACATGGTAAATCGAGTTTAGTCTTGCATGGTCATTGGACAACTTGTGCGCAAGGAGAATTCCTCGAACGATCGTCAGGGCACCGGGTTCGTGTCGGCCAAGGAGGAAGAGCAGATATTGTACGGCCTTCAAAGACTGTACGACTCGGCTTGAAGTGAACTGTTACAATATAGGCTACGGGACCATTCGGTGGAGCTCGTATCTCGTACGCAAATGGTCACCGTATGGAAAAGATCCAATATAGCTTGACATTGCTAGTGACCACTAATATAGATGTGTCGGTATAAGAGCGGCTATCTGCGTGCAAGCCTTTGGATTGCATCGAGTATAAACATGACACAAAGTGAGTTAAGAGGGTGTGCATCAGTTGCAACACAAGTCTTAAGAAGTCTAAGATTTGGCTATATCAAAGATGCGTGCCTCGGTATGAGATGCGACGTTGAGTATTAGGTCGTTGGTATAGAGTTACATAAGTCGAATTTGAGTCACTTCGAATTAAGTTCGAGAAGGGCCGTAAGGCAAGTGTGGTTAAGTCGTGATAAGTTATGGGGCACGGCCACACTGTTATGGCATGAGTATAGGCAAAAGACTAAGCGGGAGGCACTGCCTTAATAATGTTGAAGCAGAATAGAGTTTATGGCACGACCAAGTCATTACGTCCCTAAGTATGGCACGAAAGACAAGCACGAGTCAATACATTGATGTTGCAAGCACGAGAATGGTTCAGAGGCAAGGATAAAGAAGTTATCAGTGCGATAGCACGATGACGGTCTAGAGACACAAATAGGCCAAGTGTCTCTGTCCTAAAATCGATCATAAGGCAATAATAGAAAGACAATCATAAAGGGTTATATTGCACAAAGTAAATGAACATCTTGGTTTTGTATGGGTGGGCAAGGAGCTCACTCCATCAGTACAGTTGAGTACTGACACCCACACAGTTTTCATGTGCAAGCACAGGTAGAAGCTCGTTGGCGCGGAGCTCGCTTGGATGCGTCGAGGCACGAAGTTCCTTGGCATTTTGTAAACCCTCCCCCCATGTTTTAAAATAATTTTTATATTTTTTATATTTATTTGTTTTTATTTTACGTTAAAAATTTGAGCTTGCATTATATATATTAGGTTATATTTTAAATGATTAATAGTTAATTGTTTAGTTAAATAGTCCAATACTTGCTTATCCCAACAAATAAATATCCATGCTATCTTGGGCCAAGAATTTTATTCCATGCTATCATGAGCCTGAGGAATGAATTCTTGCTATGTGAGCCATGGTTGTAGCTGTTGACACAGAGTCACAGTCAACCAAATATTGACTACATTGACCAAATAATATTTGTATTAATTCAATACGACACACGACGACTGCATTCAGTTCAAGACAGATGACAGCTCAGTCTCCGGCTCTCAGTGTGTTCTGGAATCTGTATTTTATGATTTCATTGAGTCTAGATTTATGTACTCTGAGTCTTGCTGAGCTCTTGGAACTTAGTCTATAACCTACCCAAAATCCCAAGCTCCACTGAACCAAAAACTGCCCACTGGTCCCCTTAGAACCACTCTGTGCTCTGGAGACAGAGTTCGGGCCGAACTCTGCCTCCACACAGAGTTCGGGCCGAACTCTGTCCCCTAGAAATCAGGAACCCTAATTTTAGGGATAGCTGGTTGCTAGCTGTCCAACGGCCAAATTTTTGAATTTTCCTACCCGAATTCTGGCCGAATTCTGCCTATAAAAACACTATAAATAGGGCATGAATTCTCTCATTTCAAACCACTCAATCTTCTCTTCTCTTCTCTCTTATAAGCTCAATAAGCCATACCCTTCCCATCTACTAGCCACAAGCCTCCTAAGTCTCGAGTGCTCAGCATCTCTCAGTTAGGATTCTTGTGCAAGAGTTGAAGAAGTCGCTTGGACAATTCCAAGCAAATCGCCACTGCGATCCTCTGTTAGAAGTTGACGTGCTCTTCTGAAGAAAAGGCACGGGTTGTAAACTACTATTTCACAAATAGTGGATTTAATCCTGAGCTAGAGTTCTCAGGCCTGGACTAGTCCTCCACGAGGGAAACCAGGTTAAAATCGCTGTGTTTGCGTATGCTCTTTTGCTCTTTATTTATTTTCCGCACTTTACTCTGATTATTGATTGTTGGTGAAAGAGTTAATTTTTAATTGGCTTTTTTCTATATAAACTCTATTCACCCCCCTCTAGAGTTGCCAAACTGTTCTTCAATTGGTATCAGAGCTCTGTTCTCTTTACAAGGATTAACATCCTAAGAGCTGATCCATGGCAACCACACAATCCTTGATTTCCAATCATGGTGAAGGTCAGTCCACTCATAGGCCTCCCCTATTTGATGGAACTAACTACACATATTGGAAAACAAGGATGAGCTTCTATCTTAAGTCTCTAGACTTTGACCTGTGGACTGTCGTCACTGACGGTTACAAAAAGCCCGCCAGGATAGTTGTCGATGGTGACCTCATTGAGAAACCACACGACAAATATTCTGTCGAGGAGAAGAAACAGGCAAGTCTAGACGCTAGGGCTATTAATGCTTTATTCTGTGCTATAGACAGGAATGAGTTCAACAGGGTTTCTACTTGCACCACTGCTCATGAAGTATGGAGACTTCTAGAAGTGACGCATGAAGGAACCACACAGGTCAAGGAATCTAAAATAAGCCGTCTCACTCAAGAATACGAAGCCTTCAAGATGAAGCCAAGTGAGACGATCACTCAAATGATCACAAGATTCCTCGACATCATCAATCCTCTATCTTCTCTCGGAAAGCAGTACTCAAACCACGAGAAGATTCGTAAGCTGCTCAGAGGGCTACCAAAGATTTGGAACCCTAAGGTGACAGCCATCATAGAAGGAAACGATCTCACAACAATGTCAATGGAGACCTTGATGGGTAAGCTTATGACTCACGAGCTTGACCTCAAGGACTTCGAAGAGCCTGCTCCGAAGACCAGGGAGATCGCACTCAAAGCTCATCAACGAAGAGCTAATCATGATGAGACCGAAGAAGATAATTCGGATGATGAAGAACAAGCTCTCATGGTTCGCAACTTCAAGAAATTCCTTCGCTTCAATCGAAGGAAGAAGGAATCTCAAGAAGACGATGAAGAAGAACCAACTTGTTACGGTTGCAAGAAAACTGGACATGTCCGAAAAGACTGCCCATTCCTGAAGAAGAGCAACCGCTATGAGAAGCCATACAAAAAGAACTCACCAAAGAAATATGCCAACACAGGCATCTGGCATGAAAGTGAAGCAAGTGACTCTGAGGAAGAAAAGGACTCTCCTCAAGATACAGCAAATGTGTGCCTGATGGCAACTTCTAACAAGGTATCTAACGAAACTCTGGATGACTTCTCTTTTGATGAACTTGGCGATGCTTTCACTGATTTACTCGATGATCATAAAAAGGTCATCGGTAAATATAAACATGCCAAGGACAAAATCAAAAGTCTAGAAGATGAGATACAAAGAATTTCCTTACTTCTTGATAATGTTAGAGACACATCACCCACTAATGACGCTGATGAAGTATCCAAGCTCAAATTAAGCTTGCATGATGCTGAAGCACGTATTGAGCAACAAACTCAAGAAATCACTACACTCAACACGTTGCTTGCTGAAGAAAAGAGTAGACACAAGATTTCCATGACTAAGATATATGGCTTAAATATTAAGGTTACTGAACTGCAAGCTGTTACTAAAAGATTAGAAACCAAATTGGGTAAACAGGTTATTCAACCTCAAACCCAATCACATGGGCACAACACCACTCATGCTAGTCAACCAAGTCATTCTCATGCAGCACATAACCATGCATTCATATACACAAACTTTCACAAACCACGTGCACGTAAGAACAATTCTCACTCAGTACACAAGCATCATGCACAAAGACACAATCAACAGCACTTCACACATAAAAATCATCATGTCATGCCATATAGACAAGATCATCATGCAATGCCATATAGACAAGGTCCTCATATACCATATAGACAAAATCGTCATGTCATGCCATATAGACAAAATCATCATGCCATGCCATCTAGACAATATCAGCATGTCACTCATCATAGACAATACCATCATTCTATGCCTCAAAGACACCATCACCATGCCACTTATTCCATGCATAATCATCCTCACCATGCTAACTCTTCACATCATGTCCATCCTCATCCTGTTGCTTATAAATATCATTCTCATACTCCTAGTATAAACAAGAATGCTATCTGTACTTATTGTGGATTACATGGACACATCTCACCACAGTGCAGAGTTAGAAGACTTGTAGATAAAAGGATATATGCTTGGTTCCCAAAGACTAACTTTTCAGGACCCTCAAGAACTCGGGTACCAAAGGTCACATCTACTCTTGATGTAGGTGGACCTTTCCTCCTCAACTGAAAGTAAGTGGATTCTCGATAGTGGATGCTCGCGACATATGACGGGAGACGCAAACCTTTTTGCATCACTATCGATGAAGAGAGAAGGATACGTATCCTTCGGTAACAATCTCAAAGGGCAAATTATAGGTAATGGTATCATTGGTCATCCTCCCTCTCCTGTAATAAAGGATGTCTGCCTAGTGACCGAGTTAAAGCATAACCTGCTCAGCATTAGTCATCTTGCTGATCATGGATATGACATTAACTTTGGACAAAACAGTTGCTACATCTATGATAGGTCAACAGGAGACATTACTTTTGAAGGGAAAAGAGAGGATAACATCTATATTTTCTATCTTTCTATAAATACTAACAATGCAGGTAGATGTTTATATGCCCATAAAGACGAACGACTACTTTGGCACCAGCGTCTTGGTCACGCCAACATGGATGCTATATCCAGGCTTTCTACCAAGAAGCTAGTGAGAGGATTGCCTGACATCACATTCAAAAAGGATACGGTATGTGCCGAATGTGAACTAAACAAGGCAACAAAATCCTCGTTTCATTCCATCAACTCTGTAAGTACTACTAGACCCTTGCAACTACTTCATATGGATTTATTTGGTCCTAGTAGAATAGCTAGCCTTGGTGGCAAACTGTATGCATTTGTTATTGTTGATGATTTTTCGAGATTTACTTGGGTTTTCTTTCTCGCTAATAAGAGCGATGCTATTTCTGCTTTCAAAGTTTTTGTAAAGAAAGTTCAAAACGAAAAAGGCTACATGATTACTCGAATTCGAAGTGATCATGGAGGCGAATTCGTAAATTATAATTTTGAAAGTTTTTGTAATGCAAATGGTTTTGATCATGAATTTTCTTGTCCTAGAACTCCTCAACAAAATGGTGTTGTGGAGCGGAAGAATAGAACTCTCGGCGATATGGCCAGAGTCATGTTGAATAAATTTTCACTTCCGAAATACTTTTGGGCAGAAGCTGTTAGTACAGCATGCCATATTTTGAATAGGGTGCTGATTCGTCCCATTACGAAGAAAACACCCTATGAGCTTTGGTTTGGGAGAACCCCCAATGTTTCTTATTTTAAAGTTTTTGGTTGTAGATGTTTTATCCTTAACACCAAAGACAACTTAGGCAAATTTGATGCCAAAGCTGACGATGGTATCTTTCTTGGTTATGCCGCCAAGAGTAAGGGATATAGAGTTTTCAATAAACGCTCACTTATTGTGGAAGAGTCAACAAATGTGACTTTTGATGAAGACAACAGTGCAGCAAGTACTCTTGATGATGACGTTGAGCCATCAACTTCTACTAGATCATCACTAAGAGACTCTGTTGCTAGCACTGCCTTCATTTCACAAGTAGAGCCTAAAAACATTTCTGAAGCTTTTAATGATGAATTTTGGATTTCTGCTATGCAAGAAGAACTCAACCAATTCGAGAGAAGCCAAGTATGGGAACTCGTTCCTAGATCGGTTAATCACTCTATAATTGGTACTAAATGGGTTTTTAGAAACAAAGTAAATGAAGATGGTTCAGTCACACGTAACAAAGCTCGTCTAGTAGCTCAAGGATACAACCAAGAGGAAGGTATCGACTACGATGAGACGTATGCTCCTGTTGCTAGACTAGAATCCATTCGGATGCTTTGTGCTTTTGCTAATTTTCAAAACTTTAAATTATTTCAAATGGATGTGAAAAGTGCTTTTCTGAATGGTTTTATTAAGGAGGAAGTTTATGTGAAACAACCTCCTGGCTTTGAAAATCACAAATTTCCCGACCACGTGTTCAAGCTAAAGAAAGCACTTTATGGCCTCAAACAAGCCCCCAGAGCTTGGTATGAAAGGCTAAGTAGCTTCTTACTTGAGAAAGGTTTTTCAAAAGGGAAAATTGACACTACACTGTTTATAAAATCTTTTAAAGACACTATTCTATTGATTCAAATTTATGTTGATGATATTATTTTTGGGTCTACTGATGAAACTCTTTGTCAAGAATTTGCCAAGTGTATGCAGACAGAATTTGAGATGAGCATGATGGGAGAGCTCAACTACTTTCTTGGCCTGCAAGTAAAGCAACTGGCAAATGGAACTTTCATCTGTCAATCGAAGTATACCAAGGACATGCTGAAGAAGTTCGACCTTGACAACGTCAAACCAATTAGCACGCCAATGGCTACTTCAACCAAACTCGAACCAGATGAGAGCGGCAAACCCGTTGATCAACGTAAGTATCGAGGTATGATAGGCAGCTTACTTTATTTAACTGCTAGTCGCCCCGATATCATGTTTAGTGTTTGCCTATGTGCTAGATATCAAGCAAATCCTAAGGAATCTCACATGACCGCGGTTAAGCGTATCTTTCGATATCTTAAGGGTACGGTTACAGTGGGCCTATGGTATCCCAAGTCAACATCATTTGACCTCATCGGTTACTCTGATGCTGACTTTGCTGGATGCAAGGTCGACCGTAAAAGTACGAGCGGCACGTGTCATTTGTTAGGAAAGGCTTTAGTCTTATGGTTTAGCAAGAAGCAGAACTCTGTCGCACTATCCATAACAGAAGCTGAATACATAGCAGCTGGGCGTTGTTGTGCACAAATTCTGTGGATGAAGCAAACCCTTGAAGACTATAAGTTATCTTTCATGCATATTCCTATATTCTGTGACAATACTAGTGCCATCAATTTGACTAAGAACCCTGTCTGCCACTCACGCACTAAACACATTGAGATCAGACACCACTTTTTGCGTGATCATCAGCAAAATGGCACGATTAACTTAGAATTTATTGACACTGATCATCAGCTAGCAGATTTCTTTACTAAGCCATTATCCGAAGAGCGCTTCAATTATCTGTGTCGTGAACTCGGAATTTTGGATGAAGCAGTTATAAGTTGAGACTTACCTGCGTAAATATCGAGTATATTTTGATTCTTTTATGACAAATTTATTATGGGTACAAGCCGAAAGGGTCCTTCTGACAAAAAGGCGTAAAAGCCTAAGCGACACGGTGCACTAGTCCTCAGGACTACCGCTAGCTGGGATCCGGCCCCTGCAGCTAACCCATGGCAAATTTGAAATACTGAATTACAATATATTTCCTTGTTTATTATATGGTTTGTTACGATTTATTATTGCCAAATTGATCTTCCTAAAGTTCATTCTGACCTTTGTGAATCTCTCTATGTACTTTATTGGGTTTCTCAAAATTGTATCTCTTTTTGTTCAACACTTAATCTTTTTTCAGCCTAACTTTTGTTCTGGACCACTGATCCAGAACTCGGGCCGAACTCTGCCCCTAACAGAGTTCGGGCCGAGTTCGGTCCCTAGGTTCCAGAATCGGGATCTGGCTCCGCCGTTGGATCTTTTCTAATCCAATGGTCACTATTCTACCCGACCAAAGACAAAGCCCTACTTTATGTTGGGATTCCTTCTCTTTCCTCCCATATTTCCTTCTTCTCCACCTCTTCCATCTTCTTCCTTCCAAACCCTAACCCTAGTTCTTGATCTAGAGGGCTCTATTTCTTCTCAAAATCAAGGGAAAGGGGTTTTTCAACGTTCTCTTCAACTGTTTGACATTATTTTCAGGTATAACTCTCTATTTCTCTCCATTTCAAGTTATCCAATTTCTTGTAAATGGCTCCACGCTTGCCCAATCGCGGGAAGAGGATCCGAACCGAGGGTGCTTCCTCTTCGAATCCTCCTCCTCCGATTGAACATGTAGTTGAACAACACCCCATTCATCCGTTGTTCAATCCGCCGAGTCCCGATGACCCTAACACATACGACGACCGTCTATTTGTATCGCTAGACGCCTCTAATGAATGGTTTAGCAATTTTAGGACTCGTCCGGTGTTTGGGGGCCATCCCATCAATTTCATAATATTTTCTCAATATGAGTCTTTATTCCATGATCTTTGTTTGGATGCTTTAGTTGCTTCAAATTCTGTCATCTACCGTAGTGCAATCCAAATGTTCTATTGCAATTTAACTTTTGATGCAACACACATCTATTCCCGGGTTGCCGGTATTGACATCGCCTTCAATGATTCTGAGTTGGGGGATTTTCTTGATCTTGTTAATCTTGATACTTGGAATAAACTTGTGGAAGCACGTCAATTTCAATTTGTTGGCGATACTTCTCTTGAAGGATTCAAGGAGGAATTATGTGCTCCTAACATAAGTCCTCGCAAACTTATGGCCAAGCATCTCAACCCCTACTTCTATGAGCTTCACCGAATGGTTTTTAACACCATCTTACCCAAGGCTGGCTCAACAGATGAAGTCACTTATCTTGAGATCTCCGCCTTATATCATCTCCACTATCGTATTCCATTCAACTTTCCACGGACTATGATGGATTGGATGATCAACTGTCGGAAGAAACCAAGAGCTTTGGTTTATCCTCTCTATCTTCCTTTCGTTTTTCGTGCCTTCATCATTCCTATCCATGATTGTCCGTTCCTGCCTGCACCTGCCTTTCTATCCAAAGCACGACGCCTTCAGCCTGTCGCTGCTTCTGAGTCATCTGAGCATTCTGCTGATGAGGAGCCTGACGCCCCTCCTTTTGGTCAGGATGCACCACCTCCACCTGCCACTCTTGAGTCCATTCAGACCATGCTCCGGGATTGTTTTACTCTTGAGGACGATCGCTGGACACAGCTGGACTATCGTACCACTCTGCAGATGAGTGCTCTCGGCAACTCTCTGCATGATATCCGGTACTCTCTGTCTCAGCATTTGCATATTCCCATGGAGAGGGATCCAGCGCGCGCGGGTTATCGCATTGATGATCCGTGGGTTATGCGTTACATGGATCCGGATGATGCTTTTGTGGACCCTCGTCGCTCCTTCCATGGTCCATCAGATGTTCCAGGACCATCTCGTGCTCCATGATGGAGATTGGCTACTATCTGCTGCTGCTGCTGCTACTGATGATGATCTTAGTTACTTTTGATTTCAGTTATTTAGTTTCTTATGGATTTATGTAGCTGGTTTTATGTACTCTGTTTATGAGTTGGCCACTTGGTTTGGTGGATGACATTATCTGTCTTTATTATCATTCTATGTCAGTGACTTATTTTGCTTAGTATTTTACTGTTTCTTCTCTGCTTGGTGTGGTTGCATTAATATTCATTGCTTCTTTATATTGCTAACTGCCAAAAGGGGGAGAAATAATGTATATTTTTATTGTTTTGCTTTTGGGAGATATTAGATATCATACTGGTTCTATGCATTCGTATATCTGTGTATATCTGTACTTCTTCCTCTGGAAAATATTATCTATCAGATCACAGGTACTATGCATTTTGTAAGGGGGAGAGCTATAGCTTCTAGCTCGACACCGTTCATGGTTTACGGGGGAGCTATTTTTTCTTAGCTCAGGCATCGTGTATGGGGGAGCTATGGAACTATGTTACAATCAACTGTGTCCAGGTATGAATATTGAAATATACATATATTATTTTGTCAATTATCAATATGGGGGAGATTGTTGACACAGAGTCACAGTCAACCAAATATTGACTACATTGACCAAATAATATTTGTATTAATTCAATACGACACACGACGACTGCATTCAGTTCAAGACAGATGATAGCTCAGTCTCCGGCTCTCAGTGTGTTCTGGAATCTGTATTTTATGATTTCATTGAGTCTAGATTTATGTACTCTGAGTCTTGCTGAGCTCTTGGAACTTAGTCTATAACCTACCCAAAATCCCAAGCTCCACTGAACCAAAAACTGCCCACTGGTCCCCTTAGAACCACTCTGTGCTCTGGAGACAGAGTTCGGGCCGAACTCTGCCTCCACACAGAGTTCGGGCCGAACTCTGTCCCCTAGAAATCAGGAACCCTAATTTTAGGGATAGCTGGTTGCTAGCTGTCCAACGGCCAAATTTTTGAATTTTCCTACCCGAATTCTGGCCGAATTCTGCCTATAAAAACACTATAAATAGGGCATGAATTCTCTCATTTCAAACCACTCAATCTTCTCTTCTCTTCTCTCTTATAAGCTCAATAAGCCATACCCTTCCCATCTACTAGCCACAAGCCTCCTAAGTCTCGAGTGCTCAGCATCTCTCAGTTAGGATTCTTGTGCAAGAGTTGAAGAAGTCGCTTGGACAATTCCAAGCAAATCGCCACTGCGATCCTCTGTTAGAAGTTGACGTGCTCTTCTGAAGAAAAGGCATGGGTTGTAAACTACTATTTCACAAATAGTGGATTTAATCCTGAGCTAGAGTTCTCAGGCCTGGACTAGTCCTCCACGAGGGAAACCAGGTTAAAATCGCTGTGTTTGCGTATGCTCTTTTGCTCTTTATTTATTTTCCGCACTTTACTCTGATTATTGATTGTTGGTGAAAGAGTTAATTTTTAATTGGCTTTTTTTCTATATAAACTCTATTCACCCCCCTCTAGAGTTGCCAAACTGTTCTTCAGTAGCTTTTCTAACATGAGCACCATCTTTGTGTGAACTAAATGGTGGGAACACATAAGCCATTATGGGTGTAGTGGAAAAATAATTTGTGCATATTTTGTGCATGCTTTATGCATTAACTTTCTCCATTTATTTTCATCTTTGTAACCCCCATGACTCCTCATTTCATCTTCTTAACCCCATGACTCCTCATTTCATCTTCATAACCCCCATGACCCCTCCTTTCATATTCGTAACTCCTATGTCCTTTCTATTGGACCAATGATTGTATCATACTTTTGAATATGGTTAATCTGTTAAGTTTAACATTTCATTATCACTAATCTTCATACCATCACTATAGCATTTCTACTTCTACTTATATATGTGGTGATATGTGTCTATTGTTTTACATATTAGTGATACTAGTTTTTATTATGGTATCACTAATACTTATGCTATCACTATTGTAAGCATTGTCCTAATATACCTTAAACTTGATACATTGTATATTGCTTTGTTCGTCTAACATGTACATGCAGAAAAGTAATAAGCAAGATCATTGTGGACATATGCAATAAAAAAATCATGGTAGGCCAAAGACGACGGATCCCACAAGATTTCTCTGAACCACCCGACGACATCTCCGGAGCCACGCACTCGGGGGTTCTGCTGCCCGATCAGCGGACGGGGGTCGAGGGGACAGCGCCCCTCGTCGGGGGTTCGGGAGCGAAGCCCCCGAAAGGTATTCAGTTTTCACAAACTGGATATCTTTGGACAGCTGTCGCCAAGGGAAAAAGCCAACATCTATCAAGGAAAGAAGCCAAGCCAAGCCATCATCATTTCAAGACTCTGCAAAAGCCTGCTCATACTACAGTATATTTGAAGTCTGTAATGAGTCTTAGGAATCATTATAAATACAAGAAATAGATGGAAAAATCGAAAGCTAGGATTGAAAATAATCTAGGACAATCTTCGAAATCTTGGAGGATAATCTGGCGGATCTTCGTGAAAATCCAACGGAAGATCCGAATGGTCTCACAGAATATCTTCTGTGAGTGTTCGGATTATCCGGCAGAAAACCACAAAATTTCGGCAGATTTTCTGCCATATGACCGTTTGCATTCCAACGGTCGAATTTTACAAATGATTGATCCCAACGGCTCTATTTATAGCCGTTGGACTATACAGACGGATGATCTGGCAGATTTTTGCAGAAATCCGACGGATGATCCGTCAGCTTGAGAAAGTTGCATTATTGTACTTTCCTTTGATTTAGTTATAAATAGCCTTGAACCCCTTCATTCAAGATTGATGCTTTGAGCCTAAAAATTTCTAAACCACCAAAGCCTATCCACAAACAACTCTACAAAGCATTCATTTGCCATCCATAAATTGTGTTAGAGTAATTGAGTTGAAAAGTAAGATCTTAATCTTTATAAGGAGATCAAAACCTATTTTGAAAGGTTGAAGTTGGAGAGTCTTCGTATCCAAACTCTCGGTTGAAGTCGGAGAGGCCTTCGGATTAAAGCTCTTGTGTAAGAAGTTGGCGAGTTCTTCGGATCCAAACTCATGTGTAACTATTTACTCAAGTAGTGGATTAAAGCCGAAGAGAGTTCCGGGACTGGAGTGCCTCTTGGGAGGATACCAGGATATATCGTGTGTCGGTATTGTTATTGCTTCTTCTCTTGCACTTATATTTTTAAATTTCCCATTAGCTTGTGCTAAGTCCTTGATTAGCTAGCTTGACCCTATTCATCCCCCTCTAGGGTTCCTACACTTTCACCTTTGTAACCCCTATTTATACTTATATATATATATATATAAATATATATATATATATATATATATATATATATATATATATATATATATGTCAAACTTTCTTAAGTCATCCAAGCCATCGACTCCCAAGCCATAGTAGTATCTCGAGGTCGTCAACCTCGTCGCACACCGTCCGATCCGATCTTACAAACCACAACTCGTCTTCGATGAACTGTCGCTACGTATCACTCTTGTGCACCATATATCGCCGACGATGACTTTCTCTCACGCGAGCCCAAGTTTAAATAACATCTTCATATATATGAGCTTTTGTTGTTTCTCTTGTATATTTTGTTCATGTAAATTCTAATAGGAAGATTAAGTAGTTGTGCTGCCAATCACTGGAAGAAGATGGAAATAATGTATAATATCACACCATATATTATTTTCCTAATATTCATAATAGGGAATGGCAGTTGAGTAATATTTTTTTACAAAGATTATTAAGAACAATCGTTTGAAGGGAGGTATGGATAGCAGTAATCTATCTCAATATGGAAGAAGATTTAGAGAAAGAGAATAATAGAAGTCTACTAATAGGAAGAAGCAACTGTTTCACATATAGAAATTTCTTTTAGACTTAAAGAAGAAGTAGATGAAGAAAAGTAGTAACATGCATAGTTATGTTGTTGATCACATAAAAGAGCATTGGGATTCGAACTCAGTGATTAGAAATCAATTTATTTTAATTATAGCATTCATTAAGTAGTTAATTTATACTTCCTTCAATATTAAAGTCTTATCTATTGTGTGTAATGCATGCACTGAATTCTACATCAGTTAATAATATGCATTTTATAAATAAACCCCTTCCCTTTAATCAATTATCAACCAAATCCTTTTTATCTCTATTTATTTCTTTAAGTATGGTATTTTCAATAATCCTATTTCTTTTTTTATTTTTGTAAAACTAGACATATATAAAAATACGATCTTATATAAGGCTAAAATACACTTTGAGAAGTATTAATTCTATGGTATAATTATTATAGAGTGAGAAGACATAAGCCTAGGTTGTAATATGTAATTATTAAATTTTATAGATAGTTGGCAATCAAGGACATATATGATTAATTAATAGATTAGATTCTTGGTTATTTTAGGACTTGGATCTGACTTCGGATACCAGATACCAGCATTTTCGGACAAACCTCCAGGCAAGTGTACCTTGCCAAGTTTTTAGTACATATTTTTTTCTATTGTTTCTATCTTCATATATATCATGATATAGGAATAGTTGATACTTCACGTCCGAACAGATTCGGGTGTCAATATCTGTATGCGGATATTGGGTATTAACCTTAGATATAGCGTTGCATTGATTATCGTGTTACTTGAGACACGATGGACATAGGACACTGACACGATCATGAGATAGTTCTAAATAAGACATATTCATGGTTTGGACCCTGTGATGGGTTACATGATTATTTACTTGATATTATTAGTATTATCTGACATGACTTGATAGAATAGAACATGGGGTGGGAAGAACATTACCGTTATATCAGGCTGTATATATATACATATATTTCTACTCGAATATCCTCGTTTTTATATATGGGGCTTGGCTGTTATTCTACTAGTTTAGCCTCGTTTCCATATAGGGACTTGGATGGTATTCTACTAGTATACCTTCGTCTCTGTAGCAGAACGTGGGTGGTTATTTACTTGATATACTCGTATGCCCTTTGGTCCCACAACACGGTACCTGAGGGCAATAGCCTGCTGAGGAGCTTGTGAGCCTCAGTGGCTAAGCCTGATATCTGGAATATGTTCTCACGTGCATGTCACTTAGACTGGTTAGGGTAGTACCCATTAGTTCATATATTTTTATTTACTGTTAATTGGCATGTTGTATGTACCTTGCTATGTCCCCTGAGGACCTGGTGATCTCTTCAGGTATTCGACTAAGCGGAGTTGGTAGCTGATCATGATGGTTGATATTTACTGTTTCAAGTATCTCTGGTGGTTATATATTTATCTCTATTCATTTACGTTCTGCTTGTCAGCCTAGTATTTGTAGACTCAAGTTATTTCTTTTCGGTCTATTCGAACAAATGTAGCATGGGGTGCACACTTGTTCATTCCTGTATTCTATCTTACTATGGATTGAGACTTAGATATTATTAATTAATATAGATAGTTGGTCATTACTATACAGCTTATACGTATTCGAGCTGGGCTGGAGTCCACTTGATACGTAGCTGGCATATATTCGCATTCCTAGTCCTACGAATTTTAGGACTGGGGCGTTACATGTTTTTGTGGTGACCCATGCAGGTCAGAGCATATCGTCTCGGTTACGTTACTGTACCGAACGAGCTTGCAATAGGATACTATATTAGGGTCTCATTCCACAATTGCTTTGGAAATTCTTTTGAGTTCATCTATCGCCCTTGAAGCTCGAATATTGCATTCAATCACAATCTTGAACTCCTTACCTTGAATTCACACCCTTTCCTATTTCTGAAGGAAGAATGCTCGTGTTTGATCCTCCTCTG
Organism: Iris pallida; assembly: GCA_029216955.1. NCBI lineage: Eukaryota > Viridiplantae > Streptophyta > Magnoliopsida > Asparagales > Iridaceae > Iris > Iris pallida. Next base: position 1,868,874 of record JANAVB010042020.1, on the reverse strand, counting down.
GATTATTATTTTTATCGTAGGAAAAAAAGTTATTAGAGCATCTTAAAAGGGATTGATTGTTTAAGATAATAAGGGTTATATTGACGTCTCTATTAGATAGACCAAGTGTGTCGGATTAGCAATATAGAATTCATATAGCCTACCTAATCCTAGTGAAAGACTCTAGGAGCAATGGACATTCTACTATTTATCTATGTTAGATAGGGATGGGATATAAGTCTAACTAGGTTTAACTTGGTTTAGTAAGAAAGGTACGATATAGTTATCAACCGAAATGATGGGAGTGATTTCAAAGAATGAGTAGTAGAATTTTAGATGTTGATATGGTTTTCAAATTAGAATGTGGTCACCTACATGAAAGACTACATTTAAAAGGATTCGTAAGTCTTGTTGAGAATAGGATAAATCTATAAGTACTGTACTCAAGATAGATAGAAATCCTATAGAAATCCTATGGTTGCATGAAGGCGGAAGAAGTTTCATTTGAACAATATAAAAATTATGGTAGTAGGTATAGGTCAAGAAATGAAGTTATCACTGGATAGCGGTCGAAAGTCCATACTAGGAAGCTTTCTATCAAAGGGATAAGTGATATTTGGTTGTACCACTCTCTGACTTGGTATAGGATGTAGAATGGATATGACTGCGTTATACCAGACATACCTTTAAGTAGAAGTTAAATAACTTTGAAAGGACCTATGAACAAGCATGAGTAGAATATTAGTCAATAGGCGAGTATTTGTCGAGGTATCACATATAAGCATCGTCTAGAATTAACATACCCCCATTACCTAGTATACAAGTATAGAAGGGTTAGACGTATTTTTGATTATTAAATAGCTTCCTATAGACTAGAAGTGATGAGTTGTTAATCATACTAAAAAGGAGATTTGATAAAAGAATGACATAGTGATTAGGAATTAATTTTTGGTAGTCTTGGATTGTGTAGATAGACCTAATTAAGGACTTGAGAGAAAAATTAGAAATCTTAGTTTGAGTAGACTAGAAATCATGGAGATATTGACCCCTTTTCCACAACACAGTTCAGATAGAAATACCAAAAGACTTGTAGTTATGGCAATTGTGTCGGAATAAGATGCACATAGGGAATAAAGATGAAAGAACCGTAGGAGCAATCATGGATGGCTAGGACCTAGCATACCCCACATTTTTAGTATGTAACACTATATTGCAAGAACTGACGATTGGAGGAAACTCAGTTTACATAAGTAAGTAAGTTGGCTGGAATTGAGATAGAAGACCTCCATGGTAGCATAAGTTAGGCCTAGAAGTTTAGCTAGCCTCATCCTTCGAAAAACTTGATAGATAGCCTATATTGACATAAGTCGATATTCGATGGATTGATCATTTGAAGTCCAAGGTCATTCAAGTAACCAAAAGTATTATCGACCATCGACCTGTTTGACCAATAAGCAAAAGTTTTCATTTCTAATGTTGACTTGAGATTGGGATACCATCAAGAGAAGGCACTAAGAGAAGATATTTCAAGGACATCATTTAGGACCCGCTACAACCATTATAAATTTTGGTGATACCTTTTGACTGAAAAATATACCTGCTATATTTATGAGTTGGCTGAACATGGTGTTTCCTCAGTAATTAGAACAATTATGATAGTTTGATTATATTTTGTCATGGGATAGAAGCTATATTGGTAGCATATTTCATAGGAGGGTGATTGTGTAATGATATATAAGTATGATAGAACATATCTACTAGAAAGACCGAATAGAACAGAGATGCATTACACTTTTATAGGAAGTCAATCTTACTTAATGGACATATATTACTATCCATGCCAAAACAGGTAGGGTGAACTAGATGTTTTACATATACATAGAGATTTATTAGGAGAATAAGAATATAATTATTATTATTATTTTTGGATGACTAGAAATACGATATTAAAGGATATACAATTGAACCTTAGTTATAGTTTCCAAAGCTAAAAGAGGACAATGCTTGTGGTAGACTTCAGAAAGTATGACTTACGACTTTGTTATGGGTAAAATGGTTGGCTAAGCCATGTACTTAAGATTGGACATAAGTCTGGGTAGAACTGGTATCCTGTGAATTTTGTTTGAGGGATATAGTAGTTCATGCTTTGCAGGACTAGGTAAATAACTAAGGTGGGTAGAATCTTTATAGAAACTTTTTCAAAGGTAGAAGTCAGAACATAGTACAGTATAAGATCTAATCCTAGCAAGCAACCCTGAAAATATTAGACTAAACCTTGCTAGCTTTTACATAAGATAGTCTAGAATAGAAGGACTAGAAGAACTAATATCAAAAGGTTATATCAGGCTGTTAGGTGGCCTAAGAATATTAGATATGGGTAGACAAATTTGAGTTAGACTAGCCTTGAAATGACCTCTAGAATGCCAGGACTAGAAGGTTGACCAATAGGTTTATGTATTTGACTAGCCCAGGCTCAACCTTACCTAGCATGTAGGTGGAGAAAAAAAACTAGTGCATTGGTAAGATTATTATCAATTACTATTGACGTATAAGAGTATAATGAAGAGCTTAGAAAACTAACAGGGATAATGGATTAACTGTGAAATTTTCTATCTATATAGTTAGTCATAGATAAAGACTCAAGAGCCAAGTTAGAACCATTACCTCTAAATTAGTAACCCATTGACATCATTATAGGTAGTGTTGGAGAAGTGGTATATCGTTATGCAGTACCCCATCTCCAGAGCAAGTGCATGATGTATTCAATATCTCGTAGTGGAGGAGGTATGTGACTGATCCAGTCATGAGGTTGACCATTCCGAGATCACGTTGAGACTGAATCTTTCATATAAGAAGCAGTCCGTCGGAATACTGGATACCAGTGAGAAGATATTGAAGGGGAAGACTATCAGATTAGTCCGGTAGCATGTAAGCATCACCCCATAGGAAAATCTACTTGGCGGCGTAAAGATTCCATACGAGAATGTTATCCGCATTTAATTCAAAAAATCCGATAAGATTCTAAATTAAACTTTAGTGCCATAACTTTATAATTTATACTTCTAGTTAGAATCTTAATTTCGAGGACGAAATTTTTTTAAGGTGGATAGAGTGTAAACCCTCCACCCCCATTTTTTTAAATAATTTTTATATTTTTTATATTTATTTATTTTTATTTCACGTTAGAAATTTGAGCTTGCATTATATATATTAGGTTATATTTTAAATAATTAATAGTTAATTGTTTAGTTAAATAGTCTAATACTTGCTTAGCCCAACAAATAAATATCCATGCTATCTTGGGCCAAGAATTTTATTCCATGCTATCATGAGCCTAAGGAATGAATTCTTGCTATATGAGCCCATGTTTGTAGCTTTTCTAACATGAGCATCATCTTTGTGTGAACTAAATGGTGGGAACACATAAGCCATTATAGGTGTAGTGGTAAAATAATTTGTGCATATTTTGTGCATGCTTCATGCATTAACTTTCTCCTTTTATTTTCATCTTCGTAACCCCCATGACTCCTCCTTTCATCTTCATAACCCCATGACTCCTCATTTCATCTTCATAACCCCCATGACTCCTCATTTCATCTTCATAACCCCCATGACCCCTCCTTTCATATTCGTAACTCCCATGTCCTTTCACCTTTGTAACCCCTATTTATGCTTATATATATATATATATATATATATATATATATATATATATATATATATATATATATATATGTCAAATTTCTTTAAGTCATCCAAGCCATCGACTCCCAAGCCACAGTAGTATCTCGAGGTCGTCAACCTCGTCGCACACCGTCCGATCCGATCTTACAAACCACAACTCGTCTTCGATGAACTGTCGCTACGTATCACTCTTGTGCACCATACATCACTGACGATGACTTTCTCTCACTCGAGCCCAAGTTTAAATAACATCTTCACATAGGTGAGCTTTTGTTGTTTCTCGTGTATATTTTGTTCATGTAAATTTCTAATAGGAAGATTAAGTAGTTGTGCTGCCAATCACTGGAAGAAGATGGAAATAATATATAATATCACACCATATATTATTTTCTTAATATTCATAATAGAGAATGGCAGTTGGGTAATATTTTCTTTTACAAAGAATATTAAGAACAATCATTTGAAGGGAGGTATAGATAGCAGTAATATATCTCAATATGGAAGAAGATTTAGAGAAAGAGAACAATAGAAGTCTACTAATAGGAAGAAGCAACTGTCACGACCCGCACCCACTGTGAGGGAACGAGAACGTAACAACGCCCAGCCTACGCCGCAGTGTCGACGGTAGAGCGCTGTCCTAGGTCAACATACATCTAACAATATACTTCTAAACAGTTTATACTCCCCGAATGGGGGTGACATAACAGTAAAACTCAATCACAACTAAGGAAGAGATAGCACGAAATGAAATAGAACTCAAGGAAGTAAATAGATGAAATAGCAGTAGTCTAAGATAATCCCAGCAATATCCAACAGTACACGGTCTCAGATGAAAGAATATATACAATACTGAACTTCCAAAATAAAGTCTAACTAGAATATGTCTCAAGACTGCAAAAGTAAGATAAGCCTAACTAGTCTAGGCAATCGGGGTGATCTCCTCAGCTAGAGCTGGGTCCTCCTGAGGGTCCATCTCGCAGGTGTCATCTAAGGCTATCCCGTAGTAAGTGTCCAGGCAAGCCTCCTCTTCGTCCTCTGTAATATTTTCAACAGGTCCAGTCAGGACAGAAGCGAGTACAGTACATCTCAACAGATCATAGCAGGTTAGAAGATATAATCATGCAATAAAGTAAGATACAGGTACTGAAAAAGTGCAGTATGTAAACAGAGAGAGAAAGCTGTAAGAGAAATATCTACTATAAATAGAGAACTATCATGTGACTAGTAAGTCAGAGTACAATATAGACATGTAAATGGCATAGGAGATTCTGATAAGACACTATGGAAGAGATTCTGATAAGATACTACTTGGGTATTATTCACATGTCCATTTCTACTCCCCCGTACCCCCAATCAATACACAAGGATCCAGCCAGGTTATGTTATATGATGCTATGTAACAGCCCCCGAAGGATAGTAGACCCCGAAGGTGATAAACCCCGAAGGTGATAGACCCCGAAGGTGATACATAGTAGTCCCATAAATGGGATAAGGATTCTAGGAAGACTCTACGATCATAAGAGTATATGTCGTAAGTGATCAAAGAACCAATGAAGCATATGATACTCCATGTAAGTGAAACGCACAGAATATGTAGTACCTGATGCTCCCTAAGGATAACATCTCAAGAAGGGATCCATATAGTACCAATACGTGTGACCAACGTGACAGTACAAGTAAAGTAATCTACTGCAGAAAATAATTCTAAGCAGGATATGAAATGATCAGAGAATGTACTCGCCTGTATCTGAGTGTCCGATATGAAAAGTACCGTCCAAGGAGTGGTGTCTGGCTCCTAATCAGAATAGCACAAGTCACAACAAGTCCAGAATAGTGTAATGCAGTCCTACTATGCATTCTATATGGTTCTAGGTCAATCTAGGCCAAAGTCAACTCTTGGTCAACTTTTGGTCAACCCTAGAAGTCAAACTAGGTCAATCTAGTCTACTCAAGTCTAAACTCAACTATCTAGGTCTAACAAGTCTATACTAGACAACACACAACTTTCCAAGTATCCATTCACCTATGTATATCCAACATTATATATAGATACATTCATATTGAACTAACACTAAGTATACCTAGGCTAAATACTATATATATACATATATACATACAACTCACAAGTACACATGTATACACATTGTACATAAAGCATTTTACACACCACATATATACACTCATACTAAAATATGCATATACCTGATCATAAAGAGAGGGAAAGTGTGTGGCAATCAAGAGTGTGTGTGTGCAGGAATTACTATATATATATACAGGAAAACACAAAACAGTGAAGAGAATGTGTGAAAACTAGGGAGGAAGGTGTGTGTACTAGTGGACAGTTTACAAGGTGATGTGTGAGGTGTTTATACATGTAAATTCAGGAATTACAACAGTGAAAGGTAGAGCAACAGTGAAGAGAAAAGTATGTTATCAAGAACAGTAAAGTGGTAAACCTGGGATGCAGTAGTTACAATGGTGAACATACATTAGAGGACAAGAATCCCATCAGATTTCTTAGAACTAGAAAACAGTGAAGAGAAATAAAGAGCAATGCAAGAGAGTGAACCAATGCAATTGTCCATAATATCAGATTAGAACACCTTGAATTAGTCTAACAGGAAACCTATTAGAATTCGTGCTTTTTCCAGATTTCAACTAACTAGTTAACCACAAAGCTAACAGGAACCTATATTCAGATTTCACACAAGAATGTAAGCAATTTATGGCCAGTTAAACAATGAAGACCAGCAGTTAGGAAAACAGTTAGCCCATGAACTCAAGCAACTAACAGTCCATAGATGTATTCACAGAAAATGAATCAAACTTACACCAACTCAATACCATTTTTGACATTCACATAGAAAATACATAGGGGTACCACATTAGGGTTTCAATCCATGTAATTAACAGCATGTAATGGATTAAATTGATGACAAAACTCATTTTTGGAAAACTGGAACATAACAGGGAATTTCAAGTATCAGTTAACTTAGGTTTTAAGCAGAATTACTCATCAAAATAAATCTAAAAGCTAAACATTGGTTGGTAACACTAATATAGGGTGTGAACATGATATAGGAAGTATCTCGTGTCCAATATATCAAGACACGACGTGTCCACAACAATTTACCCAAAACAGCACACTGGTATTTGCACAGCAGTGCACTGCCTCGTGCGTGTGTGCACTTGTGTCGTGTGCACAACAGAGAACAACCCAAGACACGTGTCCACTAACATAAGTTCACCACATATAGGGCTATCCATAAGACACCCTGCACCGCCGTGTCGTGTCGCACAGGCGTGTCCACACACACGTATCAGAAACCAAAACACACGACTGCACAGTTGTGTGTAAAACCCGTGCGGTGTCTCGTGTTCCTCCGATACGACACGAGAGGTCGTGCCACTTCGGGAGTGTCGTGACAGACACTGCCCCAACGTGTGTGTCGAAAATCTCATGTCCAAGTGTCGTGTCCAGGGAGAACTTGCCCCCGAGTAGCAGGGGATCCCTGTAGCACGTGCGCGAGCGTGTGCACGCGCATGTCCAGGCCGTAAAACCGACACGAAATGACACGACACCAACACACAAGGACAGGGATCAACAAACAAGATCTAAACTAACATTCCTATTCAAAAATATTGAATAAATACGATCGAAATGCCCTTTGAGACATTTCGTCGAACACCTAGTCCTAACTACTGATACGTGTCCAGAACGGACACGAAACCCCCGACACCAAGCACGAATCCTATCCAGACCCTAGGGGGGACCCTTAGGGCTTCCTATTCATGAAGACTAATTGAAATTTCATAGAGATTTGAAGAAGTTACCTCTTGTTGAACTTTCAATAGAAACCCCCTATTCAATGCTCTCCACTTGAAGACCTAATCAATCCAAAACAACTTCATACTGAAAAGAGAGCTCAACAACAGCAATAAAAGTCCTATTAGAACCTATTGGAACAATTTAGAAAGAAAAAAGGAATTGGAAAGGAGGTCTAGAAATTAAATGACAATAGAACTCACCTCCTTGAAATTAGGGCTCTTCCTAAGAAAGAGGCAACCCTAGATTTGGGAGGGGTTTTATATGGTAGGAATCCCTAGGCTATAGGGGTGGCCGGCCATACACTCTTAGGGTTAGGGCTTTGCCAAATCATTGGGCCTTGGGCCAAGTTACAAGGCTAAGATGGATTAAAATAATTAAAGTTCTAAAACCATAAGCCATGACTTATGACTTCCTAATCCTTTTGCTAAAATGACTAAAACAAGTCCTAGGCTAGGTTAGACTAGAGTTACTTGACCTAACCATGACCCACTAACTAGGGTTAGCTTCTAGGTTGGTCTACAAAGTCAACACTAGTCAAAACTCAACCTAGTTCAAACAATCTCAAATAATTCCTAAAAATTCCCATAATTTCTAATAAATTCTAATAAATTTAAAATACCCCAAAAATGACAAAAATACCCTCATACTAGAATTGTGGTAGTGACAGCAACCGTTTCACATATAGGAATTTCTTTTAGACTTAAAGAAGAAGTAGATGAAGAAAAGTAGTAACATGCATAGTTATGTTGTTGATCACATAAAAGAGCATTGGGATTCGAGCTCAGTGATTAGAAATCAATTTATTTTAATTATAGCATTCATTAAGTAGTTAATTTATACTTCCTTCAATATAAAAGTCTTATATATTGTGTGCAATGCATGTACTGAATTCTACATCAGTTAATAATATCCATTTTATAAATAAACCCCTTCCCTTTAATAAATTATCAACAAAATCCTTTTTATCTCTCTTTATTACTTTAAGTATGATATTTTAAATAATCCTATTTCTTTTTTTTCTTTTTTTTCTTTTTTTTAAACTAGACATATATAGAAATATGATCTTATATAAGGCTAAAATACACTTTGAGAAGTATTAATTATATGGTATAATTATTATATAGTGAGAAGACATAAGCATAGGTTGTAATATGTAAGCATTAAATTTTATAGATAGTTGGCAATCAAGGACATATATGATTAATTAATATATTAGATTCTTGGTTATTTTAGGATTTGGATCTGACTTCGGACACCAGATACCAGCATTTTCGGACAAACCTCCAGGAAAGTGTATCTTGCCAAGTTTTCAGTACATATTCTTTTTTTGTTCTATTGTTTCTATCTTCATATATATCATGATATAGGAATAGTTGATACTTTACGTCCGAACAGATTCGGGTGTCAATATCTGTATACGAATATTGGGTATTAACCTTAGATATAGCATTACATTGATTATCGTGTTACTTGAGACACGATGGACCTAGGACACTGACACGATCATGAGATAGTCCTAGACATGACATATTCATGGTTTGGACCCTGTGATAGGTTACATGATTATTTACTTGGTATTGTTAGTATTATCTGACATGACTTGATAGAATAGAACATGGGGTGGGGAGAACATTACCGTTATATCAGGCTGTATATATATACATATATTTCAACTCGAATGTCCTCGTTTTCATATATGGGACTTCGCTGTTATTCTACTAGTTTAGTCTCGTTTCCATATAGGGACTTGGATGGTATTCTACTAGTATACCTTCGTCTCTGTAGCAGAGCGTGGGTGGTTATTTACTTGATATACTCGTATGCCTTTTGGTCCCACGACACGGTGCCTGAGGGCAATAGCCTGCTGAGGAGCTTGTGAGCCTCAGTGGCTAAGCCTGATATCCGAAATATGTTCTCACGTGCATGTCACTTAGACTAGTTAGGGTAGTACCCATTAGTTCATATATTTTTATTTACTGTTAATTGGCATGTTGTATGTAACTTGCTATGTCTCCTGAGGACCTGGTGATCTCTACAGGTATTCGACTGAGCGAAGTTGGTAACTGATCATGATGGTTGATATTTACTGTTTCAGGTATCTCTAGTGGTTATATATTTATCTCTATTCATTTACATTCTGCTTGTCAGCCTAGTATTTGTAGACTCAAGTTATTTCTTCCCGGGCTATTCGAACAAATGTAGCATGGGATGCACACTATGTTATATGTTGTTCATTCTTGTATTCTATCTTACTGTGGATTGAGACATAGATATTATTAATTAATATAGATAGTTGGTCATTACTATACACCTTATACGTATTCGAGCTGGACTGGAGTCCACTTGATACGTAGCTGGCATGTATTCGCATTCCTAGTCCTACGAATTTTAGGACTGGGGCGTTACACGTTTCGAGGCGTGCGGCCACTTGGAGTCAGAACTTATACATGATATAATGTATGGACATCGCCTATCTGAAGCATCCGCTGGCTTGTCTAATTGTATTAAGAGATGAGTAAGAGCTGAGTGACTTGTAATTCAAAGAGAAAGGTGATCTTGAGTGATTGTAATCTTGGCTACACGCCTTTGTAATATTATGTTTATTATCAATAAATACTCTAATTTTGTTTCAATGCTCATATATTCAATGTTTCTGCTTGGACTTCTGTGCGACGACCCCGTCGTAAGCTGTTGTAATCGACCATTATGAAACTGCCTTACACGAGTGCAATCTAGGCTCATGTGGCATCATGCCTTAGCGAGGATGATTGGTCCTACGGGACCGGGGTATGACATAATGGTATCAAAGCACGGCTTTACATCCTTGGACTTCGATTGAATTCTTTAACTTTGGTGATGTTTCGCAAACTCTGATGTTCCGTAATCGATATCGTTGGTGCACTCTCTCTCAAATATCCCACGAGATGTCCATACAATAAGTCTATATATTTTGAAAAGTATTACGAAAGAAATTTTTTTGAACAAAAGTTAACTTCAAGTAAGTACGGTTGGCTAAGTTGGGCTGGGCATATACACCAAGAATTGTGTCGACCTTAGAAAAATTCGTGTGCGAAACTCAAACTGTTTCAAATGGGTTAAAATTAACTTGACTTATAGAATACGAGATGGCTGTCAATAGGGGTGCCATCAGATGCTGATATCGTCGATGTGATATAGATGAGAGTGCTTGGATTTTGAGGAATGGTGCGAACGGAGATTCAAAATAATTGATTGTGAATCGAATGATGGTTTTAAGATTTGTCGAATGACTTTATGCCTGAGTGGTGTATGGGATAGCCTCGAGGATGTTGATCGATTGAGGATACGGGGTGCCAATGAGGCTATCAGCAAGCGTCGCAGTACACAAAGCCTTAGAAAAAGTGTTTCAAAGTTAGTCATGACTTGATAGCTAGCATGAAATTGATTTGAATGAATTAGAAATGACGCGCACGAGATTGATATTGTGCAAGTATGAAATACGAGAATAATTGAGTAGAAATAATTGAATTGGTGAAAAGTTAAGATATACGAACGGATGACTCGATCGAAGAAATCGATATGAATCGTATACGAAAAGTTAGCATGATTGGATGATAGCGTGCACGAAAATGATTCGAATATTTAAGAATGACTCTAAGGATTTGAATAGATGTTGCTCGATGATTTGAGTTAGCATAGATCGATGAGTTTTGAGAAAATATTTTGCTTGATGACCTAAGATAGATGGATGAACATACGTGATTTTGAGTTGAACGAATTGATCATATAACTAGTTCGGGGAATAATAATCGAACTTGATCTTGAATGTCGAGGAGATTATCCAGTTCAGACGATAGCATCGGTTGCATAACTCAGAATTCGTTGCAAATGAATATCTTCAGGTTACATATATCATCGATGCTATTGAGGCGTATCAAAGATCGATATGCGATAACTCGGATGTACTCTGAGTCGAGGAATGACGATTGTGTAAAAATGTTATTGTTCCGATGGATGCTATGCTTAGGATTTTGATTAAAATGAATGCTTGGATGAAAATAATCGTGTCTTAATTTCTTCGATGATAACCACAACGTTGACGATCTTGTCTTGCGCAAGCGCAACACTAGTCTCGCACATACATCACATCAGATTTGGGGTGATCATTCCGCATAAGTGCTGACATGGTGATTCATGTCGCAGGGATGATCAAACTCGGAAGATCATGGCGTGGCAATTTGGATTACTTCAACTTGTGGTTTGATGCGAAGGCAAATTCGAGGATTGTTCGGACTTGTGATTGATGATTGAGTAAACTTGAGGATAGAGTAGTCCAATCTGTGTATCATGAATGAATTAGTCTAGACTCAAGCAAGAGTTGCGCCCCGATAAGAATAATTATCCTGGAAGAATGCATGGTGATTTTATGTCCCGCGTGGATGATGGACTTGTGTGAGATTGAGGCATGACATATTGTTGAGCTAGGCGACCTTGTGAACGATTCCGTGAATTGCGATAAATGACTTAGGGAATATGAAATGAAAATTATGGTTTAGTAATAAATCGTGTCGTAGTATACTTGACTGGAATATGATGGATATGTGGATTATATCGAACGTGTTCGAAGAGATAGACTATGTGAATTGTTAGTTTGGACATGCGATATTGATATATCGAAGAATTGGTGTTGACCCAAACTGGATCACAGTCAACCTAATCTTGACAATTAATAAAATAATATTTGTTATAGTCCAATTTGACACATCAAATACTAAATCGATCAACTCATCACATCAGTTCAAGTCAACAGCTGCCTCAAGAATTGCTGTTTTGTGTATTCTGGAGTTTGTAATTTTATTGTTTTTGAGTATAGGCAAATGTATATTTAGTCATACTGAGCAGCTTTGGGCTAGACTTAACCTTTATAGGTCTTTATCGGTCCATAGCCAATAGCCAAAACAGCCCAATAAGCCAAAGCCCATTTGAACTTTCTGTCCAAAGGAGACAGAGTTCGGGCCGAACTCTACCTCCACACAGAGTTTGGCCCGAACTCTGTTCCCTAAATTGCAGGAAGCTAATTTTTAGCGCTTATTCACTGCTAATTGTCCAACAACCAAAAATTTGAATTCTGGACACAGAATTCTGCCTACCCAGAATACTATAAATAGGTCTTGAATTCTCTCATTTCAAACCATCCAATCTTTTCTTCTTTTTCTCTTACATAAGCCTACATATTAAAGAGCTCTACCTTCCCATCCAACTTATCTTTCAAACTTTTCAACCGTCCAAGTTGCTCAGTACGATTCAGCAAGAAGTTTGAAGTGCAAGAAGTTGTAAGTCACTTGGAAAAGTCCAAGTTTCGCCACAGCGATCATTGAAATAAGTTAGTGTGCTTTTCTGAGAAAAGGCACGTGGTTGTAACCCTATTTCACAAATAGTGGATTTCAATCCTCACTACCAAAATACAGTAAATTAGCGACGGCACATTAGCGACGGATAATTTTTGTCGGCATTAGCGACGGATTTGCGGCAAATAGCCGACGGAGTACCGACGACAAGCCGATACAATTTTTATTTTATTTTAAGGGAGAGAAAAGGTCGCTCATCCGTCGCTAGGGCGTCGGAGATATAGTGACGGATAAGTAACCGTCGCCATGCATTCGATTATTTGGCGGGAATTGTTGAGGGAAATGGCGGGACAATTCTTCGACTACGTAGCGATGGATATTCCGTCGGCAAGTATCAAAAATAGCGACGGCCTAGCGACGGATACAAACCATCGCTGGTCCGTCGCTAAATAAATGGCCCAGGCTTAAATTAAAACGACGGAGGGAGGAACTTTTTATTCCCCATAAATTTTATTCTCTCTCCTCTCTATCTCTCTCCCGCGGCGGTCGGCGACCTCACTCTCCTCTCTCTCTCTCTCTCTCCCGCGGCGGTGATCGGCGACCTCTCCTCTCTCTCTCCCAAAGGTAATCTCTCTCTCTCTCTCTCTCGGTGGTCGTGTGTGTCGTGGGCTGCCGGGGGTATCGTGGGCTGCGGGGGTGGCAGAGAATGCGGGGGTGGCGTGCGCATGGCAGCGTGGGGCTGCGGCGGACGCGCGCGGGGCTGCGGCGGGCGATGGAGGGCAGCATGCTCCGGGGCAGCGGATGGCGACGGGGGTGGCGCACACGAGGCAGCGCGGGACTGGGGGGGCGACGGGGGGTGGTAGGGGCGGCGGGGGGTGGGAGGGGTGCTGGCGCGTACGGGGCTGCGGGGGGCGGCGGGGGGCAGCGCGATCCGGGGCAGCAGGGGGCGGCGGGGGGCAGAACGCACCGGGGCAGCGGGGGTGGCGCGTGCGGGACAACGCAGGGTACAAATACAATGAGTAGTATCGGCGATATGACAAACCCTAGTTTAAGAAATAGGATATCGGCGATATCGGTAGTATCGACAGTTTCGGATCGGTAACCCAATACCTTATTATGCTTTTACAACCTTATTATGCTTTCAACCTAGGTTCACAAAATCGGTAACCCAATACCTTACCCTAATAAGGTAACCCAATACCTTACCCTAATAAGGTAAACCCAATACCTTAGCCTACAATAGTCCCTGCAAGGGGGATGAGGGTGGTTGGGGGGTGAGTAGAGGGTGGCTGGGGGTGGGGCAGGGGGACGAGGGCGGCTGGGTGAGGGTTCGGGTTAGGGTTCGGTTAGGGACATATAATCCTTGCAGCCATTCTTCAGATACTATGGTATGACATGGTGATCGGAACATGTAGTCCCTGCAGCTATTCGACTGGTGAGACAAAAACTATGGTACGACATGGTGATCAGGACATAGTCCCTGCAGCCATTAGACTGACGAGGCAGAAACTATGTAGCCGTAGATAAAGTTGACTGTCCTCCGACCCTCATCGCTCGGCAATGATGATATGACAACCTATCACTATATCTTATATAGTAGTAGATGATGTCTTAGTATTACATTATGTAAGTTCATCTTGGTTCTGTTACATTCTTCAGATACTAGATACGATAAAAACATATACTACACCATATGTACAGAACATAGATGATTCACACTAATATATGCTAGAATGAATTTTGGGTTGTGTTCTGAGCCATCCGTTCTCACACTTAAAACACATAGGAATTAGTAGTGTGAGAGCGCCAGAGAGAGTGAGAGGCCGGAGCGGAGGAAGAGAGAGTAAGAGAGTAAAATGGTACGACATGGTGAAGTAGTACTGTATTTTGGCTCCAGCTCCAGCTCTATTTGTATTAATCTACTGTACGACATGGTGATCAGGACAGTCCCTGCAGCCATTCGACTGGCGAGGCAGAAACTATCTAGCCGTAGATAAAGTTGACTTTCCTCCGACCCTCATCGCTCGGTAATGATGATATGATAACCTATCACTATATCTTATATAGTAGTAGATTATGTCTTAGTATTACATTATGTGAGTTCATCTTGATTCTGTTACATTCTTAAGATACTAGATACGATAAGAACATATACTACACCATATGTACAGAACATAGATGATTCACACTAATGTATGCTAGAATGAATTTTGTGTTGTGTTCTGAGCCATCCGTTCTCACACTTAAAGCACATAGGAATTAGTAGTGTGAGAGCGCCGGAGAGAGTGAGAGCGCCGGAGGGGGGAGGAGAGAGAGTGAGAGAGTAAAATAGTACAACATGGTGAAGTAGTACTGTATTTTAGCTCCAGCTCCATTTGCATTAATCTACGGTACGACATGGTGATCAGGACATAGTCCCTGCAGCCATTCGACTGGCGAGGCAGAACTATGTAGCCGTAGATAAAGTTGACTGTCCTCCGACCCTCATCCCTCGGCAATGATGATACGACAACCTATCACTATATCTTATATAGTAGTAGATGATGTCTTAGTATTACATTACGTGAGTTCATCTTGATTCTGTTATATTCTTCAGATACTAGATACGATAAGAACATATACTACACCATATGTACAGAACATAGATGATTCACACTAATGTATGCTAGAATGAATCTTGGGTTGTGTTCTGAGCCATCTGTTCTCACACTTGGCAAAAAATCAAATTTTTTATACTTTATTTGTTTTCAAAAATGTACTCAAATTACATGATGGTTCCTTTATTTAGCTTGCTTATGTTACAGTTATATTATTTGTGAATATCGATCTTACCAGATGGCACCATGACCCGAGGAGCGGCACGTCATTTGAGGGAAACAGTAAATGCTAAGGTGGCTCCTCCTACTGTTAAGAAGGAAGTGACACCGGTAGCTAGTGAGACCGGAAGTTCTATTCATCCAGCATCGGTAGCTAGTGAGACCGGGAGTTCTATTCATGCAGCACTTGCAAGGGACTACATCTCTCCTGCCGCCATCAATCCCACTTATTCGAGGTGGTTGCATGATCATATCACTGAGCATTTGCGTGAGCTGCGTGGTTCTCATTAGCTATTAATACTTATTTGTATTGGACTATTTGTATTGGGTTGTTTTTGTATTAGACTATTTGTATTGGACTACATATATGAAGTACTGTGTCAATCTCTGGATTGTATTGGACTACGATATGGTGATCAGGACATAGTCCCTGCAGCCATTCGACTGGCAAGGCAAAACTATGTAGCCGTAGATGAAGTTGACTGTCCTCTGACCCTCATCCCTCGGCAATGATAATACGACAACCAACCAGAGAGGATACTCTGAGAGATCCATCTGAGTAGGACGTATACTCTGAGAGATCACCTTTACAAGAATGATATTAGTAGTGGAATTGAGTGTTGGAGGAGATATTATCAGAGTATACGTCCTACTCAGATGGGTCTCTCACCGTTACTATTTTTTTGACAGCATGGTGGATGTGTTACGTCAACAGATTCTTGCTCCGAGCCAAAACTTTGCTCCGGAGCTCAAGTGGACATCCTTCGTGTGGAGCTCGAGTGAGAGGTCCCTGACAGCATAGTGGATGTTATCACAGTGTCGGAAGACTAACATGTCATAATTTTTTAAGACGTATGTTTTGACATAATCCTCCCAACTCTTTTATCCTATGTAGTAATCTTGCATTACTACATAGGAGGAAAGAGTTGGGAGGATTATGTCAAAACACACGGCTTAGAAAATTATTGCATGTTAGTTTTCCGACACCACGGTAACATGGTTGTCACATTAAGGGTCTTTGATAAGGTGACACGTTGTGAAAAGATATATCCTTATAGTTCTCCTACAGATGTTGAAGAAAACCGATGTACTTCCTCCGGGTCATGCCGTCGGCTGTGCTTCTTCCCCCTCCTCTTCCTGCCCACTTCTTCTCCCCCGACTCTATACTTGAGGTGGATATCATATGTGGCTGAGAGAGTCAAATAAGAAGAAGGGAAGTAGGGAGGAGCAGATGGGTCCAGAGCCATGGTGGAGGAGAGGAGAAGGAAGATGCTTGATCAGAACGAAGGAATTGATGGATGGAAGAGAACTAGAAAGCACTGATCCTTCCTGTTGTGAGAACTGTGAAGAGTGGGGAAGGAGAGGGGATCTTCGATTTTTGCATTCATTATCATTAGAGGGAGCAGCACTGGAAAAGTTGTGACGTTGATAGCATGAGAGAGGGAGAGGGTGAATGGAGGGAGGGAAGTGGCTGCATGCCTTTGGCTCACTCGAGCGGTATTTGTGTGTCATCTGGTGGCGCTCCTCCAGCTCTGGGTCCAGCTCCGGGTCCAGCTCCAGGCGATCAGTAGTTTCATTTTTTGTATTTTTGGATTCTGTATTTTTGGCTCCAGCTCCATTTGCATTAATCTATGGTACGACATGGTGATCAGGACATAGTCCCTGTAGCCATTCGACTAGCGAGGCAGAAATTATGTAGCCGTAGATAAAGTTGATTGTCCTCCGACCCTCATCCCTCTGCAATGATGATACGACAACCTATCACTATATCTTATATAGTAGTAGATGATGTTTTAGTATTACATTATGTGAGTTCATCTTGATTCTGTTATATCCTTCAGATACTAGATATGATAAGAACATATACTACACCATATGTACAGAATATAGATGATTCACACTAATGTATGCTAGAATGAATTTTGGGTTGTGTTCTGAGCCATCCATTCTCACACTTGGAGATAAATCAAATTTTTGCTATTTTATCTGATGCACAAATACCGCTCGAGTGAGCCAAAGGCATGCAGCCACTTCCCTTCCTCCACCGCCGTACCTAGTGGAGGAGTATATTCGTCGGTCGCAGCAGGGATTATCACCACCGGGCAATCGAACTCCTCCTCCTCCTTAAAGTGTTGTAATTAAAAAAATGGAATATTTATGAGGATTTTGGAATATTTGTGCTATGATCGGATTATAACGACGGATATTAGGTTACTCTTCAGGATAATTGATGTCTATTTTATATTAATTTGGTTTGGTCTATATGATTCTTGGATAGTTGGTGTGCATTAAATTCGTACGTGCATATTTGGTCTATGTGATTCTTGGATAATTGGTGTGCATTATATATTTGGTCTATGTGATTGTTGGATAATTGGTGTGCATTATATATTGGTTTGGTTTATGCATATTTTTGTGAACGGGAAAAGTGCTACAATTTTTTTCAAAAAAATCTCATTTAGCGACGGACTAGTGACCGATTAGCGACGGATATTTTCAGTTTTCGACTACTTTTCGACGGAATTTCCGTCGCTAACTGGAGATTTGAAACTGTTTCCAGGTAGCGACGGGTGGTCGACGGAATATCCGTCGGCAACATTCTGGTGGTATATAGTTCGACGGAATAGCGACGAAAAATCTGTCGACAAGGTTCTGGAAAAGCTTGACATTTCCAGAATATTGGCGACGGATAATCAGCCACAAATCAGTCGCTGTCTCGACGGTGTCGCGACGAAAAATCTGTCGCCAAAGTTCTGGAAATGTCAAGCATTTCCAAAATATGGTCGACGGATAATCCGTTAGTATTCCGTCGCTAATCCGTCCTTAGTTAGCGACGGCAATCGACGGACTAGCAACGGAACGATACCATCTGATACACATTTACGACGGTTTACCGACGGAATATCCGTCGCTAGCATCTACACAGTTAAGTATTTAATACTTGAAATGGACGAAAGCCCATCTGAAAGTCATCGCTAATGCATCGTATTGTGAAGACGAAAAGTCGTCGCTATTCCGTCCCTCTTTGACTACTTAGCGACGGATCATTATTAGCGACGAGCTGATTGCCGACGGATTATTTTGGCCAAGATCCGTCAGTGATCGATCGCTAATACTGACTGCCGACGGATGGGCGACGGATGTGGCCGTCGCTAAATGGACATATTTTGGTAGTGCGTGAGCTAGAGTTCTCAGGCCTGGACTAGTCCTCCACGAGAGAAACCAGGTTAAAAATCTTGTTGTATTTGCGTTTGCTCTGTGACTATTTTATTTTCGTATTTACATTACTTTGTTTATTTTGTTGGTAAAAAGAGTCTAAGTTTTAATTGATCATTATCGTTATAAACTCTATTCACCCCCCTCTAGAGTTGACTACCTATACTTCAATTGGTATCAGAGCTCTGCTCTCTTTACAAGGACTAATATCCTAGAGCTGATCCATGGCAACCACGCAACCTATGTTTTCCAACCATGGTGAAGTACCGTCCACTCATAGGCCACCCCTATTTGATGGAACCAACTACACCTATTGAAAAACTATGATGAGTTTCTATCTCAAGTCTCTAGACTTTGACCTGTGGACCATTGTCACCGATGGTTACAAAAAGCCCGCAAGAATAGTTGTCAATGGAGATCTTATCGAGAAATCCAACAACAAATATTCTGACGAGGAAAAGAAACAGGTGAATCTAGATGCTAGAGCTATTAATGCTCTTTTCTGTGCAATAGACAGGAATAAATTTAACAGGGTCTCGACATGTACCACCTCGCACGAAGTATGGAAGCTTCTAGAAGTGACACATGAAGGAACCACTCAAGTCAAGAAATCTAAAATTAGTCATCTTACTCAATAATACGAGGCGTTCAAGGTAAAGTCAAATGAGACGATCACCCAAATGTTTACAAGGTTCCTTGACGCCATTAACCCTCTGTCATCTCTTGGCAAATAATATACAAATCATGAGAAGATCGACAAGTTACTTAGGGGGCTACCGAAGATCTGGAACCCTAAGGTAAGAGCTATCATAGAAGGCAATGATCTTACCACAATGTCTATGGAAACTTTGTTGGGAAAGCTGATGACCCACGAGCTCGACCTCAAAGACTTCGATGAAACTGCTCCAAAGGCAAAAGAAATTGCCCTAAAAGCTCATCGTCGAAGGGCTGATCCTGAAGAGACTGACGACGACAAGTCTGAAGGTGATGATCAAGCTCTTCTAGTCCTCAACTTCAAGAAGTTCTTTCGTTTCAATCGAAGAAAGAAGGAACAACAATAAGACGACGAGGAAGAACCAACGTGCTATGGCTGCAAAAAGACTGGACACGTTCGAAAGGACTGTCCCTTCGCAAAGAAAGACAACAGATATAAGAAGTCCTACAAGAAGCCTTCTTCATGAAAGTATGCCAACACTAGTATTTGGCACGAAAGCGAAGCAAGTGACTCCGAGGAAGAAAATGACTCTCCTCAAAACACCGCTAATGTCTGCCTAATGGCAACATCCGAGAAGGTAACTAGCGAAACTCTCGATGACTTTACTTTTGATGAACTTGGCGATGCGTTTAATGATTTACTAAATGACTACAAGAAAGTCATTAGTAAATATAAGCATGCCAAGGAGAAAATCAAAGGATATGAAATAGAGATTCAAAATATTTCTTCCTTACTTGATAATATTAGAGACACTCCACCCACGGAAGTCTCTGATGAGATGTCCAAGCTTAAGTTAAGCCTACATGATGTCGAAGCACTTATTGAAAAGCAAACACGTGAGATCTCAGCACTCAAGAAAGAGATTGCTGAAGAAAAGAACAAATACAAGATCTCTATTGCTAAGATTGATGGTCTAAATGCTAAGTGTAATGATCAAAATGCTGCCTCTAAGAAATTAGAGATTAGATTGGGAAAACAGGTTGCTCAACCTCAAACCCAATCACACAGTCACAAAACACACACAAAACACAAGACCACTCATAATAGTAAAATAAGTCATCCACATGCAGCACATAATCATGCTTATATGTACACGTACTCACATGCAGCACGTAAACCACATACACATAGACATCATTCTCAATCTACTCATAACTATTATCCTGCTGTTACGCATGGACACTATCCTACTAACTACCACCGTATTGCACATAGACATAACTATCATCCTGCTACTGCATATAATCACTATCCTGCTATTCCATACAACTATCACCATGCTGCATATAGACATCACTATCAACCTGCTCCAAACACAAATAGGCATGCTACTTGCACATACTGTGGATTACATGGTCATATCTCACCACAGTATAGAATTAGGAAATTAGTTGATATTAATCTATATGCATGGGTACCGAAGACTAACATTTCAGGACCCACAAGAACTTGGGTACCAAAGGTCACATCTACTCATGATGTAGGTGTACCTTTCTTCCTTAACTAAAAGCAAGTAGATTTTCGATAGTGGATGCTCACAACATATGACAGGAGACGCAAATCTTTTTGCATCACTATCGATGAAGAGGGAAGGGTATGTATCCTTCGGTAACAATTTAAAGGGCTACATCATAGGTAATGGTACTATTGGTTATCCTCCTTCTCCTGTAATAAAGGATGTTTGCCTAGTGACCGAGTTAAAGCATAACATGCTCAACATAAGTCGTCTTGCTGATCTTGGATATGATATTAACTTTGGACAAAATAAAAGCTATATTTATGATAGGTCAATGGGAGACATTGCTTTTGAAGGGATAAGAAAAGATAACATTTATATTTTCTATCTATCTAGAAATACTAACAGTGCAGGAAGATGCCTCTACGCCCACAAAGATGAGAGACTATTGTGGCACCAGCGTCTTGGTCATGCCAATATGGATACTATATTCATGCTATCGACAAAGAAGCTAGTAAGAGGTCTGTCCGACATCACATTCAAGAAAGACACGGTATGTGCCGAATGTGAACTGAATAAGGCAACCAAATCTTCATTTCATTCCATAAACTCTGTAAGTACTACTAGAACCTTGTAATTACTGCACATGGACTTATTTGGTCCCAGTAGAGTAGCCAGTCTTTGTGGGAAACTCTATGCTTTTGTTATAGTAGATGATTTTTCTAGATTCACTTGGGTTTTCTTTCTTTCAAACAAAAGCGATGCGATTTCAGTTTTCAAAATCTTTGCCAAAAAGGTTCAAAACGAAAAAGGCTACATGATTACTCGAATTCGAAGTGATCATGGAGGCGAATTTGAAAATTCCGATTTTGAAAAGTTTTACGAAACAAATGGTTTTGATCATGAGTTTTCTCGTCCTCGAACTCCTCAACAAAATGGTGTTGTGGAGCAGAAGATAGGACTCATGGCGATATGGCTAGAGTCATGTTGAATAAATTTTTACTTTCGAAATATTTTTGGGCAGAAGCTGTCTGTACAGCTTGCCATATTTTGAATAGGGTGCTTATTCGACCTATTTCGAAGAAAAAACCCTATGAACTTTGGTTTGGTAGGACCCTCAATTTATCTTATTTTAGAGTGTTCGGTTGTCGCTGTATCCTCAATACCAAAGACAACTTAGGCAAATTTGATGCCAAAGCTGACGATGGTATTTTTTGGCTATGTCGCCAAGAGTAAGGGATATCGAGTGTTCAACAAACGCTCAATGATAGTAGAAGAATCTACTAATGTTACTTTTGATGAGGAGAATAGTACAGCTACCATCCCCAACGATGATGATAAACCATCAACTTCCATGCCTATGACTACCAATTCTGAAGCCAACTCTCGGGAAGACTTACCGAAGAAATTCGAGTTCAAACTGTCACACCAAGAAAACTTGGTAATAGGTGAGGTATCTCGTGGAGTAAGTACTGTCACGACCCGCACCCTAGAATAAGGGCACGTGACGTGGGTACGTCCAGCCTACGCCGCAGTATCGGCGGTAGAACGCTGTCCTAAGTCATAACATCTAACAGATAAGGGTAATATACAGTTATACTCCCCGAATGGGGGTGACATAACACAATATAACTCAACCACATCTAGGATAGAACAGAAATGAGATAGAAAGATAAAGATAGATAACAACCAGGAATGTAACATCACCGAGATATAAATCCAGAATTCTAAGTGTCTAAAATAAATACATCTCAGAATATCTCAAGTCTAATACAGTAATCCCAAAATAGTAAGGCAATCCTAAACTAATGGAAGTAACATCAACTGCCAGCAGGTCCAAGTCACTAGTGATGTCTAATGCTGCACCAAGAGGGATAGACACCAGAGCCTCATCATTCACTGTAAAATTTTCAACAGGTCTAGTCAGGACGGGAGCGAGTACAGTACATCTCAACAAAATCATAACCGGTTAGGAAATATAAACATGCTAGAGAGTAAGATACAGGATCTGAAGAATAATATGATAAAAGAGAGAGACTGTAAGTAAATAGCTACAATATATAGAGAACTAACAGTGCTAGTGATTCAGAGCACAAGATGGTTATGTAGACGGCACGATGTTATACACGAGTAATCTACAGAGGTTTGTACACGAGTAATCTACTGGATTGAAAACATAACCACTTCTACTCCCCCGCCCCAATCAATACACAAGGATCCAGCTACGTTATGTTATTGTACACGAAGGTCATGTGAAAACATGATTATACACGATTCACACATTTCGTACACGAATGTAACAAATACAAGGAGTACACGATGTTCCCGATAAAGTACACGAACACGAATACCCGATGTATCCGCTAAGGGGATAACATCGCACAACCAGATCCATATAGTACTAATCCGTGTTTCCAACGTGTCAGCATCATGTAAAGTAATCTAAAGCAGGAATATAATCCTAAACAAGATATGAAATGATCAGAGAATGTACTCGCCTGTAACCTGAGAATCTGGAGAATATATATACTGTCCGAGGAGTGGTGTCTGGCTCCTATTAGAACAGCACAAGTCACAACAAGTCCAGAATGGTAAATAACATGCACTACAATGCGTTCTACATGAATCTAGGTCAAATTAGACCAAAATCAACTCTTGGTCAACTCTGGTCAACCCTAGAAGTCAAACTAGGTTAACCAAGTCAACCTAAGTCAAACTAGTCAAATAGTCTAATCTAGGTCTAACCAACTATTCTAGGTTCACTAGGCAAATTTAGGCAATACCATGTCAAGCCCACATATACACACATGACTAATGAACTATCTATACACTATCCCTAAACTCTATGTCATAAACCATAAAACATTAACCCATATATATCTATCATAACATAAGTACCAAGTATATCTATACATTACACATATTATATATATAACTAATATATGTAGGAACTAAATAACACTACAAGTATGTATATTAATATATATATATATATATACAAGAGAGAGTACACAAGTATTCTGTGGGTGTGTCTCAAGAATGTGCTACAGTGTGTGTGTCATGAGTGAAACCTAAACAGTGATTGTATTAGGCACAAAAATAGTGTATACATGTTTAAGGAAAACAGGGTGTGTGCATTGTGACAGGAAGGAAGAGGAAGGGAATTCAGTTGCATTCAATTCAGGTTTTTATGATGAAACACAAGTTCAATCAATAATACAAAAGGAGGGAAAACTCATGAGAACAATGTATGTATGTGTGACTGTGTAGGCAGGAGGGTGTGAGCCATGTGTACATGACAGAAAACTGGAAAAATAGGGACTAATTCCCAGGTTACAAGAGAACAATCTGGACATCAGTTTATATTCACAGGTTAACAATCAAACTTAAACAAATGCTGAACCCAAATCAGTTGAAAAGGACAGTTAAGAAGGAGAAAAGGAGATCAGTTCTCAACTAACAGTAAAAGAACCATTATCAGGTTTATTAACTGGAGACAACCAATCTCAGGTTTACACACATAAATCTCAGTTCCATTTCAGGTTTCAATGAACTCAAGTATCACAGGTTAAGGAAATTGATACACAACAAAGACCAAATCCAGAAATCAGTTAACAGTGAAAAAAAAGGGGTTAAACTCAGGTTAATGTGAAGAACACAACTCAGGTTTATAACAACTTCGAAAAAATCATATCACAGTTTACATCATGAAGGAAATGAATCTTTTATCACTCAACAGTGTAAATACTCAGTCCATAACAGTGAATTGTGCAAGTGAATGAAACAAGAGTATGCAAGAATTGACATGTTAACATTCATTCAATCTCAGGTTATGCCTACAGGAATCAAGAACAAAAGGAAAATCAGTTTAATAGGAGAAGTATTCAGGTTCTAAATCGGTTAACAACAGTTGAAAGATATCAGTCCAAAACCAAACTCCAAAACAAATGGCAGTGGCATCTCAGGTATGTTCTCAGGTTATATGAAGACTGGGAATAACATGGGAAAGCAACAACAAGTATCATAACAGTTTAAGGTTCAAATTGGAACTAAAAATCCCATTCTACACATTTCCAAGCCCAACTTGGAAGCCAAAATCCAAAATACACCATACCAATCCCAGATTTTGAATGAACACTTAGCTAACATAATATGAAACATGTGGGAAATCAAAAACCAGTTGGAAACATAGCAAAAAGAGTATTAAACTGGGTTGGGAAAAACTGAGAAATCACAGTATCGGGCAGTATCAGAAAACCCAAGGAAAATCCCCTGTCGAATCAAAAATTCCTAAACAAACCTAAACCAACATGTAATAAAATGTAACAGGGGTTTAACATCACCCTTTAGGATCTAAACATACATTAAAACCTATTTTAGAATCATTTAAAAACGATTTAAATCAGAAAACATACACAGCACACGCACGCACACAATGTTTGCCCCGTACACACGAAATAACGTATCCGACACGACACGAGGACTCGTGAAACTTTGCGAGCCTTGTGTCAGTCACTGCCCCTAACCACAGGCCAAAAATCACGTGTCCACGTGGAGAAACGAGCACGCAGTAGCCCCCGAGTAGCAGGGGAGCTATAGTGCCGCGCGCACGCCCCCGACTCGCGTGTTCCCGTGTCCCCACGACTCGACACGACTCACAAACCATCATAAGACACTGGAAATCCCTAGACGACACCTAGGGTTAGCTTCCCATTCAATTAGAATCGAAAAACTCGAACGAAATGTCCTTTGAGACATTTCGTCGAACACCTACACCATTGCTCTGATATGTGTCCGGTACGGACACGAAACGAGCCCAAAACCTAGGGTCAGCCTACCCTACAGTTGGGTGAGGGCTAGGGGATCCCTAAAATGATTTTTGACAGAATTTAAAGGCACTAAATAGGATTATACCTATAGGTGTTCAAACCCCCAAAAAGCTCCAAAGAGAAGGATCTCTCAAACCACCAAAAGCTCTCCAAATTGTTTGCTCCCTGTCAAAACTTATTTCCAACAGCAAGAACACAAGATTTAGAGCCTATTGGAATTTGTTTGAAGGAAAAAGGACTTGAAATGAATTTATTACGAATTTATGAAGATGGAACTTACCCCTTTCTAAAAACTTGATAAACCCTAAGAGAGAGGCTAGCCCTAATTCCTAGGAGAATATTTATAGAGGGGGGGGCTGTCATGTGGCCGGCCATAGGGCCCTAGGGCTAGGGTTTTGGCTAGTTGGTTGAGTCCTAATTGGTTTAAGTCATGATTATGACTTGTGACTTCATAAGCCATTCTTAGACCAAACTAAATCCGATTAGCCCCAAACCAATTCTAATGAACTTGAAATGACTAACTTAGGTCACACTAGGGTTTCTTAACCTAACCAAGGTGTCTTGACCTAGTTTAGCCTATAGGACAGACTCCTAGTCAACATGGGTCAAAATCTAAAACTAGCACCAAACAGTTACACTAAAAATCATCTAAAAATCACATTAATTATAATTAATAATAAAAATCCCAAATTAAATCCAAAATTTTGAAAATGATCAAAATACCCTCATTTGGAAAACTGGGTGTTACAATCCTACCCACCTTAGAAAAAATTTCGTCCTCGAAATTAAGATGATCGTACCCCTTCTAGGTCAAACCCCCACAATCAAATCTCAGAACCTATTTAAATCATTCAGTTGGAAAATGTAATCTATGGGGTCATGGCATGTAATATCAGTCTGGGGTCTCATCAAGTTACACCAACATGCTACAGTACTAGGCAATCACAAGGTATCAAAACATACAACAATATGGTAGAGTGTATCAATTTCAAAGACTGGCTAAGATATATGTCAAGGACTCACCTCCAACTAGGTCTGGTGGCTGGAACTCCCTCCCGAAGGCGGAGTCCTGGCTGGGATAAGTGCAGCAGGACAGTCTCGCAGCCTGTGTGCAGCTGACCCACATAACAGGCACACTCCTCTTTTCTTCCTACAGATGCCCCACACATGTCCAGGCTTTTTACAGAAGGTGCATGTAGGCACCTTCTCAGCTGGCCTCTGCTGAACAGGAGTCTGGACTGGGTTACCTGGTCTAGGCTGATAGTCTGGGTGCTCACGGGGCTCTGGGTATACACTGCTCCTCGACCTCTTAGAACTAGGCTCCCCTCCTGAATGTACCAAATCCCACAGCAATTGGATTCCACGACCCTGCTTCTTCAGGATCTCAGCCTGAACTCTCTGTGTCTCCAACACATCCCGGAGAAGTCTGGATATCTGAGCTCCATCAGGAAACAAACCTGCCGAGGGTATGGTATGGGGTACTGCTCCTGGAGGCAGAGGAGGAGACTGGGAAGGACTCTTGGTCTCAGATGAGACTGCCACTCTCTCCTGAGTAACAGGTGGTGGAGGGGATTTCTCTGGCGAGGATGCTAACACCTCCTCGATGGCGGGAGGTGCCACTACCTTTGGGTCAGCCTGAGGGGTCACTACCTCCTGAGCAATAGGAGGTGGAAGCACACTGTCAGTAGCTGCAGCTGCTCTCAGGCGACAGGCTCGGGTCATGGGTGCCATACTGGAAAGGATAAAACACAACAATCATTAAGGCTGTACAGCAGTCTACCATCCTATCTGTAAAACTGGTATTTATCAAGTAAATAAAATAACTACCAATCATCTATAAAGGGTACTATTTAAGAAAAATCATAACCCAAAGTTTAAGGAACGAAAGTCAATAGCATTGAATTCAATCACAATCTAATATATATAGAAGAGAGAGTGTTAGAGGGAAAAGCTAACATTATGCAAGGGTCATGTGGTTTGTGGCATATACATGAAGGTGTTATAGGAGGATTTGGGTCTCAACTATAGCTATCAAGTTACACTATTCATGGCATATTAGTTAAGCAATCTACAAGGCACAAGCTATTACTCCTAGCATGTATGGCTAACCGTATATATATGTATATCTATATGTATAGAGAGGTAAAGATTTAATTATGCATCTACATACATTATAACATGTTTACAGAACTATATATATATCTATATAGCTATATGATCATAACATAGAGATGAAAGGTTAGGTCTTCATGGCAGTTGTGTACATTAGTGTAGAGTGTCATGTGTACATGGGTTAAGACTTGAAATGAAGGGTTCAATCATTCAGCTAGCTCAACATTACATATTAGATCTGAAATTGAACTACGCATTTGAAAGCAATAAAAAAATGTTATCATGTATTCAGTTTTCAAAATTTTGGAGAATTCGAACATCAAAACCAACTCAATTTTTACCACAACCACAACCTAACATGTAAGAGTATGAACCTATCATTATATACCTGCACACAACCATGTATACGGCATCAAAACATTACAATTTAAAACTGCAATTTGAACTAAACACTTAGAATCCAAGGTTAAGGGTGTACTGTGTACACAGTCTCAGACTTGACAATTCAACACAAAACTCAACCAATT
Organism: Iris pallida; assembly: GCA_029216955.1. Classification (NCBI taxonomy): domain Eukaryota; kingdom Viridiplantae; phylum Streptophyta; class Magnoliopsida; order Asparagales; family Iridaceae; genus Iris; species Iris pallida. Next base: position 1,840,384 of record JANAVB010042020.1, on the reverse strand, counting down.
TTTTTTTAGAATAAAGCCCTGTATATAACATACATGTGTAGTGATGTAAGCAAAACTAATAACATGAAATTTAAATTTAAATTACGAATTTAATATGGAGAAACATATAACTAGTCACTGATACTACACTATATTAGAATACTAGAATTTTGAGAACTTAACATTAATCATATTAACATGCATTTAGATAGGTTGGTAAACAAGTGTAGTATGCATACGTGTCAGGCAAGTATCTGTGTCCACTATATATATTAGGGTAATACCAGAATCAATGGCAAGAAGAAAATAATGATAAAATCTGTTCTGTCTATCTGTTTAAAAGAATGAACTATTTTGAAACCAGAGCTACAACATCAATCTAAGTTAAGGTCTAGCAGAAATACCAATTCATTGTATTAGGAAGAATTTATTGCAAGAAGTTACACAAGGTTATAGTAACAGCTAGGCTACTCCTACTCATACTCCTACTCCTAAGTTATTTGATGATGGGGTACAATTTATACAACAGAATGGTACGATAGAGATGATATGTTTAAAACCTTCTCAAGATACAATCTGATAATCATATGCGTCTGTCCAAAATCATGTTACTCAGAGTCCTCGCCATGCCAGTAAGCAAGGCTGCGAATAACGATAGATTCCATAACAAGGGTATGCACCTCTACAATCATGTCGTCTGGAAATCTCGCTGTGTCGACTAGTATAGCTGCGAGAAATTCCAAATCTCATAACCAAGATACGTACATCCGAAGCCAGGTCTCCATGTTTCTGCCACACCAGCTAATATGGCTGCGATAAACTACCGGTTCCATAATCATGTAGACGTTTATTATCCCCGTTATTCCGTCAACATATGTTATCAGAAGGTACCGTAACTCAGGCCATAAAATTTATCTCGATAGGAAAATCAAAATCAACAACGATTCATCAAAATCAAATTCAATAATCAAGGAGTGAGAGCGAACAAACAAGGGGAAGGATTTTAAATTGAAGTTTAAATAAGATTCTCAAGGGTCGTCCCAGGAATCTTTCAAGGAATCCTAACCGTGATTGAGTACCCTTAAAAATATATCCTAATCCTACTGCAGGTTGTAGTGATACTCTAGTTCGAATACCACTACATAAACTGACCTGCATGGGCCACCACTAAAAACGTGTCACGACCCGCACCCTAGAATAAGGGCACGTGACGTGGGTACGTCCAGCCTACGCCCCAGTATCGGCGATAGAACGCTATCCTAAGTCATAACATCTAACAGATAAGGGTAATGTACAGTTATACTCCCCGAATGGGGGTGATATAACACAATATAACTCAACCACTTCTAGGATAGAACAGGAATGAGATAGAAAGATAAAGATAGATAACAACCAGGAATGTAACATCACCGAGATACAAATCCAGAATTCTAAGTGTCTAAAATAAATACATCTCAGAATATCTCAAGTCTAATACAGTAATCCCAAAATAGTAAGGCAATCCTAAACTAATGGAAGTAACATCAACTGCCAGCAGGTCCAAGTCACTAGTGATGTCTAATGCTGCACCAAGAGGATAGACACCAGAGCCTCATCATTCACTGTAAAATTTTTAACAGGTCCAGTCAGGACGGGTGCGAGTACAGTACATCTCAACAAAATCATAACCGGTTAGGAAATATAAATATGCTAGAGAGTAAGATACAGGATCTGAAGAATAATATGATAAAAGAGAGAGACTGTAAGTAAATAGCTACAATATATAGAGAACTAACAGTACTAGTGATTCAGAGCACAAGATGGTTATGTAGACGGCACGATGTTATACACGAGTAATCTACAGAGGTTTGTACACGAGTAATCTACTGAATTGAAAACATAACCACTTCTACTCCCCCGCCCCAATCAATACACAAGGATCCAGCTACGTTATGTTATTGTACACGAAGGTCATGTGAAAACATGATTATACACGATTCACACGTTTCGTACACGAATGTAACAAATACAAGGAGTACACGATGTTCCCGATAAAGTACACGAACACGAATACCCGATGTATCTGCTAAGGGGATAACATCGCACAACCAGATCCATATAGTACTAATCCGTGTTTCCAACGTGTCAGCATCATGTAAAGTAATCTAAAGCAGGAATATAATCCTAAACAAGATATGAAATGATCAGAGAATGTACTCGCCTGTAACCTGAGAATCTGGAGAATATATATACTGTCCGAGGAGTGGTGTCTGCTCCTATTAGAACAGCACAAGTCACAACAAGTCCAGAATGGTAAATAACATGCACTACAATGCGTTCTACATGAATCTAGGTCAAATTAGACCAAAGTCAACTCTTGGTCAACTCTGGTCAACCCTAAAAGTCAAACTAGGTTAACCAAGTCAACCTAAGTCAAACTAGTCAAATAGTCTAATCTAGGTCTAACCAACTATTCTAGGTTCACTAGGCTAATTTAGGCAATACCATGTCAAGCCCACCTATACACACATGACCAATGAACTATCTATACACTATCCCTAAACTCTATGTCATAAACCATAAAACATTAACCCATATATATCTATCATAACACAAGTACCAAGTATATCTATACATTACACATATTATATATATAACTAATATATGTAGGAACTAAATAATTCTACAAGTATGTATATTAATATATATATATATATATACAAGAGAGAGTACACAAGTGTTGTGTGGGTGTGTCTCAAGAATGTGCTACAGTGTGTGTGTCATGAGTGAAACCTAAACAGTGATTGTATTAGGCACAAAAACAGTGTATACATGTTTAAGGAAAACAGGGTGTGTGCATTATGACAGGAAGGAAGAGGAAGGGAATTCAGTTGCATTCAATTCAGGTTTTTATGATGAAACACAAGTTCAATCAATAATACAAAAGGAGGGAAAACTCATGAGAACAATGTATGTGTGTGTGACTGTGTAGGCAGGAGGGTGTGAGCCATGTGTACATGACAGAAAACTGGAAAAACAGGGACTAATTCCCAGGTTACAAGAGAACAATCTGGACATCAGTTTATATTCACAGGTTAACAATCAAACTTAAACAAATGTTGAACCCAAATCAGTTGAAAAGGACAGTTAAGAAGGAGAAAAGGAGATCAGTTCTAAACTAACAGTAAAAGAACCATTCTCAGGTTTATTAACTGGAGACAACCAATCTCAGGTTTACACACATAAATCTCAGTTCCATTTCAGGTTTCAATGAACTCAAGTATCACAGGTTAAGAAAATTGATACACAACAAAGACCAAATCCAGAAATCAGTTAACAGTGAAAAAAAGGGGTTAAACTCAGGTTAATGTGAAGAACACAACTCAGGTTTATAACAACTTCGAAAAAATCATATCACAGTTCACATCATAAAGTAAATGAATCTTCTATCACTCAACAGTGTAAATACTCAGTCCATAACAGTGAATTGTACAAGTGAATATATGAAACAAGAGTATGCAAGAATTGACATGTTAACATTCATTCAATCTCAGGTTATGCCTACAGGAATCAAGAACAAAAGAAAAATCAGTTTAATAGGAGAAGTATTCAGGTTCTAAATCGGTTAACAACAGTTGAAAGATATCAGTCCAAAACCAAACTCCAAAACAAATGGCAGTGGCATCTCAGGTATGTTCTCAGGTTATATGAAGACTGGGAATAACATGGGAAAGCAACAACAAGTATCATAACAGTTTAAGGTTCAAATTGGAACTAAAAATCCCATTCTACACATTTCCAAGCCCAACTTGGAAGCCAAAATCCAAAATACACCATACCAATCCCAGATTTTGAATGAACACTTAGCTAACATAATATGAAACATGTGGGAAATCAAAAACCAGTTGGAAACATAGCAAAAAGAGCATTAAATTGGGTTGGGAAAAATTGGGAAATCACAGTATCGGGCAGTATCAGAAAACCCAAGGAAAATCCCATGTCGAATCAAAAATTCCTAAACAAACCTAAACCAACATGTAATAAAATGTAACAGGGGTTTAACATCACCCTTTAGGATCTAAACATACATTAAAACCTATTTTAGAATCATTTAAAAACGATTTAAATCAGAAAACATACACAGCACACGCACGCACACAATGTTTGCCCCGTGCACACGAAATAACGTGTCCGATACGACACGAGGACTCGTGAAACTTTGCGAGCCTCGTGTCAGTCACTGCCCCTAACCACAGGCCAAAATCACGTGTCTACATGGAGAAACGAGCGCACAGTAGCCCCCGAGTAGCAGGGGAGCTTCAGTACCGCGCGCACGCCCCCGACTCGCGTGTTACCGTGTCCCCACGACTCGTCACGACTCACAAACCATCACAAGACACTGGGAATCCCTAGACGACACCTAGGGCTAGCTTCCCATTCAATTAGAATCGAAAAACTCGAACGAAATGTCCTTTGAGATATTTCGTCGAACACCTACACCATTGCTCTGATATGTGTCCGATACGGACACGAAACGAGCCCAAAACCTAGGGTCAGCCTACCCTACAGTTGGGTGAGGGCTAGGGGAATGATTTTTGACAGAATTTAAAGGCATTAAATAGGATTATACCTATAGGTGTTCAAACCCCCAAAAAGCTCCAAAGAGAAGGATCTCTCAAACCACCAAAAGCTCTCCAAATTATTTGTTCCCTGTCAAAACTTATTTCCAACAGCAAGAACACAAGATTTAGAGCCTATTGGAATTTGTTTGAAGGAAAAAGGACTTGAAATGAATTTATTATGAATTTATGAAGATGGAACTTACCCCTTTCTAAAAACTTGATAAACCCTAAGAGAGAGGCCAGCCCTAATTCCTAGGAGAGTATTTATAGAGGGGGGTTGTCATGTGGCCGGCCATAGGGCCCTAGGGCTAGGGTTTTGGCTAATTGGTTGAGTCCTAATTGGTTTAAGTCATGATTATGACTTGTGACTTCACAAGCCATTCTTAGACCAAACTAAATTCGATTAGCCCCAAACCAATTCTAATGAACTTGAAATGACTAACTTAGGTCACACTAGGGTTTCTTAACCTAACCAAGGTGTCTTGACCTAGTTTTGCCTATAGGACAGACTCCTAGTCAACATGGGTCAAAATCTAAAACTAGCACCAAACAATTACACTAAAAATCATCTAAAAATCACATTAATTATGATTAATAATAAAATCCCAAATTAAATCCAAAATTTTGAAAATGACCAAAATACCCTCATTTGGAAAACTGGGTGTTACAAGTACTCGTTCATCTTTAAGAGATTCTATTGCTAGCACTGCTTTTATTTCTCAAATTGAGCCTAAAACTTAATGATGAATTTTGGATTTCCGCTATACAAGAAGAACTCAACCAATTCGAAAGGAGCCAGGTCTGTGAACTTATTCCTAGGCCAGCTAATCATTCGATTATTGGTACTAAATGAGTTTTTCGCAACAAAGTAAATAAAGATGGATCAGTTACTCACAACAAAGCGCGTCTAGTAGCTCAAGGATACAACCAAGAGGAAGGTATCGACTACGATGAGACGTATGCTCTTATTGCAAGACTGGAATCCATTCGAATATTTTGTGCCTTTGCAAACTTTCAAAATTTTAAACTTTTCCAAATGGATGTCAAAAATGCTTTTCTGAATGATTTTATTAAGGAGGAAGTTTTTGTAAAATAACCCTCTGGTTTTAAAAATCACAAATTTTTTGACCACGTTTTCAAACTCAAGAAAGCACTTTATGGCCTCAAACAAGCCCCTAGAGCTTGGTATGAACGCCTAAGTACCTTCTTATTAGATAATGGTTTTTCAAAAGGGAAAGTTGACACTACACTCTTTATAAAATCTTTCAAAGACACCATTCTTTTAATACAAATTTATGTTGATGATATCATATTCGGTTCTACTAATGAAACTCGCTATCAAGAGTTTGCTAAGTGTATGCAGAACGAATTTGAGATGAGCATGATGGAGGAGCTCAATTACTTCCTTGGACTGCAAGTCAAAGAAACATCGTATGGTACTTTCATCTGTCAGTCAAAGTATACAAAGGATATGCTGAAGAAGTTTGACCTTGACAACGTCAAACCAATTGGCACTCCAATGGCTACTACAACTAAACTGAACCAGATGAAATCGACAAACCTGTGGATCAACGTAAGTATCGATGTATGATAGGCAGTCTCCTTTATTTAACTGCTAGTCGTCCTGATATCATGTTTAATTTTTGCCTGTGTGCTAGATATCAGGCCAATCCTAAGGAATCACACATGTCCGCCGTTAAGGGTATCTTTCGATACCTTAAGGGTACTATTACAGTCGGCTTGTGGTATCTCAAAACCACATCCTTTGACCTTATCGGTTATTCGGATGCTGATTTTGTGGGGTACAAAGTCGATCGTAAAAGTACAAGCAGTACGTGTTATTTGTTAGGCAAAGCCTTAGTCTCCTGGTTTAGCAAGAAACAAAATTTTGTTGCACTCTCCACAACCGAAGCTGAGTATATAGCTGCAGGACGTTGTTGTGCACAAATTTTGTGGATGAAGCAAACCCTAGAAGACTATAACTTGCCTTTTATGCACATACCTATTTTCTATGATAACACTAGTGCTATAAACCTTACTAAGAACCCTATATGTCACTCACGCACGAAACATATTGAAATTTGTCACCACTTTTTGCGTGATCATCAATAGCATGGTACTATAGATCTAGAATTTATTGACAAAGAGCATCAGCTGGCAGACTTCTTTACAAAACTACTAGCCGAAGAGCGTTTCAACTTTCTTCGTCGCGAACTAGGAATTCTAGATGAAAATAATATAAAATAAATTTTGTTTTTACAACGTAAACTATTGATCATCATCCTATTGGAAGTACTAACTTTGGGTACAAGCCGAAAGGGCCCTTCTGTCAACAAGGCGTAAAAGCCTAAGTGACACGGTGCACTAGTCTTCGGACTACCGCTAGCTGGGATCCGGCCCCTACAGCTATCCCAAGGCGTTTACTCCGTATACGATTTTTGATCTGCAGTACACGCTGTAAACATAAAATTCATTTATGAGCATTTAAATCCTAAGTTTCAAAATTCACGGTTATCTTTAATGCATATTATGCATTTTCTGCTTGAAGTTCTGGCCTAAGGGACCAGAACTCGGGCCGAATTCTGCCACCACACAGAGTTCGGGCCGAGTTTGGCCTCCTTGTTCCTGAACCTCAAATGACTTACAGCCCTCCATTTTTTGATTCGATGGTCCAGATTTAACCCGACCAGCCGACCAAAACCTCTATAACTCAGGATTCTCTCTCTCTCTCCTCTCTATTGTCTTCTCAAACCTCTCCAAACAAATTTCTCTCAAAACCCTAACCCTAGAATCTCAAATCCTTAAGAAATTCCACTCCAAACTTAAGGAGCTCAATCTTGGGATCATTCTCTTTATTCTTGGGTCACTCTTTTTGAGGTATATCATCTTTTTCATTCATCTCTCTCAATTTTTATTCATGGCTCCTAGGTCGCTTTGTAGAGGAAAGAGACCAAGGAGGAGTAAAGGTGAATCCTCCACTAATCCTCCACCCAACCCTCGACCAAATCCTCCACCAAATCCTCACCCTATTCCTCCTCCTTCTCCTCAAGGCCTGATCCACCCCCTATTCAACCCACCTCCGCCTCCAAATTCCGACACATACGATACACACATCTTTATTTCATTAGAGGCTTCTAACGAATGGTTTGATGATTTTCGTCATCGTAGCGTGTTCCCCGGACACCCTATTAAATTCAAGGTGCTCTCGGACTATCTTTCAAACTTTTGTGATTTGTGTCTAGATGAGCTTGTTACAATTCGTGAACTAATTTATGTGAATGCTATTCAAACGTTCTATTGTAACATGACTTCCGACCGCGACCGTATTTACTCACGTGTCGCCGGTATCAACATCTCCTTTGATAATTTTGAGCTAGCCAATCTCATTGGCTTTCCCGACCCTAACTCTTGGGAATGGCTTGTTGATGCCCGGGATTTCGTCTTCCCCAGAGAGACTACTCTGGAAAGTTTCAAGGATAATTTATGCTCTCCTAATGCACATCTTCGGAAACTTAAAGCTAAATATCTCAATAACCACTTCTATGAGCTTCAACGTATCATCTTTTCCTCGGTCTTGCGGAAAGCAGGATCGACCGATAAAGTAACTTACTATGAGATCACCGCTCTCTACTTTCTGCATTTTTACATTCCTTTCAACTTTCCTCGTACGATGATGGAATGGATGATTCGTGCTCGGCCTAAACCAAAGTCCTTGGTTTACGCCATGTATCTTCCCATGATCTTTCGAGACTTTCATGTCCCCTTAGATCAGTGTCAGTCTATGTCCCCTCCTGACTATCTGACCAAGGCACGGAGAACTGTTGCTGCTGCGGCCTCCTCCGAGTCCGATGCCGCTGAGGAGCCTGACTTTCCTGCACCCTTTGCTGCTCCTGATTCCCCTGCGACCGAGTCCTCCGCTATACTTGATTCTATCCAGACTATGCTTCACGATAGCTTCCGTTTGGAGGATGAACGCTGGGCTGAGATGGACGACCGCTGGACGCAGATGGACTATCGCACCACCCTGCAGATGAGTGCGCTCAGTAACTCCATCCATGACATTCAGTATTTTATGGACTCCCATCCGACGATGCCAATTCCGATGATGCGTGATCCGTCTCGCAATGATTATCGCATTGATGATTCTTGGGTCCATCATTATCTAGATCCGACCTCAGCTTTTCTTGATCCCCGACGTACCGGTTCCGATGGTGCGGGGCCTTTGCATGCTCCATGATGGATGTGGCTTTTGTATCACTGACTGCCACTGATGCTTAGGACTCTATTTTTCATTTTTGCACTAGGTTTTTTTTTCTGGATTTATGTTTTTATCAAAACTTGTTAACCCTCTGGATTTGATTAGACGTATTCAAAACTGTTGCTAGCTTATTATTCTTCATTATGTGGTTGTTCTCTATGCTGCTCTTCTATTTTTGTTCTTTATTTTAATCTTTGTTAAAAAGGGGAGAACACTTGATATTTATCTTTGTTTGGTTTCATAATACAATGTGTTATGAGTTTTATATATCGTATACTTGGATGAGAACTTGTCACAAGTAATATCCTTTTATGGGGGAGCAGACATGTTCAAGTACGGGGGAGCTATCATGTGTCTAGGTATGAATATTGAGACATACAAATATCACGTTTTGTCAATTATCAAAATGGAAGAGATTGTTGACCCAAACCGGATCACAGTCAACCTAATCTTGACAATTAACAAAACAATATTTGTCATAGTCCAATTTGACACATCAAGCTTTAAATCGATCAACTCATCACATCAGTTCAAGTCAACAGCTGCCTGAAGAATTGCTGCTTTGTGTATTCTGGAGTCTGTAATTTTATTGTTTTTGAGTATAGACAAATGTACGTTGAGTCATACTGAGAAGCTTTGGGCTAGACTTAACCTTTATAGGTCCACTTAGCCAATTGCCAAAACAGCCCAACAAGCCAAAGCCCATTTATGAACTTTCTGTCCAAAGGAGACAGAGTTCGGGCCGAAATACGTCCCCTAAATTACAAGGCTTATTCACTACTAGTTGTCCAACGACCAAAAATTTGAATTCTTAACACATAATTCTGGCCGAATTCTGCCTACCCAGAACACTATAAATAGGCCTTGAATTCTCCCATTTCAAATTATCAAATATTCTCTTCTTCTTCTTTTACATAAGCCTACATATTAAAGAGCTCTACCTTCCCATCCAACTTAGCTTTCAAACTTCCCAACCGTCCAAGTTGCCCAATACGATTCAGCTAGAAGTTTGAAGTAC